>NW_026847660.1:13828158-14080658 GCF_025583915.1 Anolis sagrei ordinatus
ATTGTAATGTGCTCTACATGGGGCTGCCCTTGAAAACGGCTCGGAAATTCCAACTGGTCCAACGGTCGGCGTCCAGGCTGTTAAATGGCGCTCCTTACACAGAGAGGTCAACCCTCCTGTTTAAGGAGCTCCATTGGCTGCTGTTCATCTTTCGGTCCCAGTTCAAGGTGCAGGTGCTCACCTACAAAGTCCTAAACGGTTTGGGACTCGCCTACCTGCGTGACCACATCTTCATATATGAACCCACACGTTCCCTTCAATCATCTGGAGAGGTCTTGCTCACGATCCCACCTGCGTCGCAAGTGCGTTTGGTGGGGACGAGGGACAGGGCCTTCTCTGTGGTGGCCCCCCACTCGGGAACACTCTCCCCAAGGACATCAGACAAGCCCCAACATTGGCAATCTTTAGGAAGAGCCTGAAGACCTGGCTGTTCCAGTGTGCCTTTCCAGATTAGGAAACTCCTGGCATCATGTCCCAAATGCACTTTGTTAGAGACTAAGATTGTCTGCACATTTCACCTACCTCCAAAAACCTCTACATACCTCCTGTCAAGTTCAGCACTTTTAAATTTTGTCCATTACATTAGGCCCGGCCTTTTAGATTTTAAATGCATCATGGGTCATTGTTTTTAGTGTTTTATTGTCTTTGCTTGATGTTTTATTATTTGCTTATGAGTTTTACTTTTATATTTGTATGTTGTTGTTTGTTGCGGCCTTGGCCTTTGTAAGCCGCATCAAGTCCTTCGGGAGATTTTGCGGGGTATAAATAAAGATAATAGTAATAATAATAATAATAATAATAATAATAATAATAATTTCTGATGAGCAGAGCTTGGAATCCTTGAAGTGACTGGATTGACCTTGAAGGAGCTGGGGGTGGTGACGGCCGACAAGGAGCTCTGGTGTGGACTGGTCCATGAAGTCACGACGAGTCGGAAACGACTGGACGAATGAACAACAGCAACAACAAGAGCTTGGAAAAACTACCTTTTTGAGATACTGACCCTGATATCTGCCAAGGATGTGTAGAGATGCTGAGAAGCATTGTCCCAAACAAGGATGTGTAGAGATGCTGAGAAGCATTGTCCTTCATAATTCATAACCTTTAGCAAATTGCACACTCACAGTCTCACAGGATGACAAATGCAAACCGACTCTGAATAAAAGTTACCAAGAAAACTCCATGATAGGTTCTGGTATCATTGGGGTCGGTTGGGGATGTCAGTGTTTCTCAACCTTTGGGGTCGGTTGGGGATGTCAGAGGGGCAAAACCAACAAAATGAATCACCTCTCAACAAAAGTTTTCTCTAGGCACTGTCAAGCCATTATATGCTAATCAAGGCGGTCAGCTGAAACATTCACATCTAGCTCCAGCAGACAAGAGTCCTTTGTCCCACCCTGGTCTTTCCACAGATATATAAACCCTTTTTCCTAGTTCCAACAGACCTCACTACCTCTGAGGATGCTTGCCATAGATGCAGGCGAAACGTCAGGAGAGAATGCCTCTAGACCATGGCCATATAGCCCGAAAAAACCTACAACAACCCAGTGATTCCGGCCATGAAAGCCTTTGACAATACATTTAACAAAATGAAGTTCAACAGGGACAAAAGCAAGATACTCCACTTAGGCAAAAAAAAAAAAAAGCAAAAATACAGAATGGGGGATGCCTGGCGTGACAGCAGTATGTGTGGAAAAGATTTTGGAGTCTTTGTGGACTGTAAGGTGAACATGACCCAACAATTTGATCCAGCAGCCAAAAAACAAACAAACAAACAAACAAACAAACAAAAAACAATGGGATTTTGGCTTGCATAATTAGGAGTCTAGTGTCTAGACTCAGGGAAGTCATGCTGCTATTCTGCCTTGGCTAGACCACACTTGGAATTACACTGTGTCCAATTCTGGGCACCACAATTGAAGAGAGATGTTGACAAGCTGGGATGTGTCCAGAGGAGGGCGACTCAAATGATCAAGGGTCTGGAGAACAAACCCTATGAGGAGCGGTTTAAAGAGCTGAGCATGTTTACCTTGCAGAAGAGACGGCTGAGAGGAGATATGATGAGGACCCTGTATAAATATGTGAGGGGAAGTCATAGGGAGGAGGGAGCAAGCTTGTTTTCTGTTGCCCTGGAGACTACGACACAGAACAATGGCTTCAAACTTCAGAAATGGAGATTCCGCCGGAACACTAGGAAGAACTTCCTAACTGTGAGAGCTGTTCAGTAGTGGAACTCTCTGCTCCAGAGTGTGGTGGAGGCTCCTTTTTTGGAGGCTTTTAAACAGAGGCTGGATCTGCTGGGGATGCTTTGAATGTGATTTACCTGCTTCTTGGCAGAATGGGGTGGACTGGATGGCCCACTCTATAATTCTATATTCTCTGCCCAGAAATAAAAGTGAAATTGCTGTTGTTAAATTTACTTTATTCTCAAAATATGAATAAGAATATGGAGGTCAAATTGAATTGTTTACAGCTGGGGCATATATGCTAAAGCAACATAAATGTATAGTTAACATGGTAAAAGTTATTAGTAAGGAACATACGAACTAGGAAAGGCTGCAGCAGTTTACTTTTGTCTGAATCTGCAGAAAATCTCATCTTCTCTCTTCTTTTCTTTCCTCAGTTAAGGAGCATCTACATTGTAGATTTAATGCAGTTTGACACCACTTTGGCTGCCATGTCTCAAATCTATAGAATTCTAAGAGTTATAGTTTGGTGCATTACCAGCACTCCTGAACAGGGAAAGCCCAAGACTTTGTAAAACTTCCTTACTTCCTTAGATGATCCCTCGTAGTTCAAGGATGATGGTCTTCCAGATGTGGTGTCTTGGCAGTGGGTCTGTAGGTGGCTGTGGATCCCTATTCTTGATCCGCACGTTCTCCCGCAGAGAGGACATAGGTTTCCAGACAGAAGGTGGTTCTTTGACGTGCCTTCCTCTTGGCACATTTCTCCCTTTAGCCCTCCATTCATGCCTCTTCAAATTCTGCAGCACTGCTGGTCACAGCTGACCTCCAGTTAGAGAGCTCAAGGGCCAGGGCTTCCCAGAACTCAGTGTCGATGCCACAGTTTTTAAGGTTGGCCTTGAGTCCATCTTTAAATATCTTTTCCTGCCCATGAACATCCTGTTTTCTGTTCTTGAGTTCCAAGTAGAGTAACTGCTTTGAGATTTGTAAAACTACAGCTCTCATGATTACAGAGGAGTGAGCCATGGCAATAAAAGTAGGCCAAACTGCATTAATTCTATAGTGAAGATGCAACCTTAGTTGGGTGTAAACTCTCTTTGCATTATGAATCCCAGAGATATGAAACAGCATTCATTCAACAGTGTAAATCAGGTGTGGGCCAACTTGGGCCCTCCAGGTGTTTTTGACTTCAGCTCCCACAATTCTGGGAGTTGAAGTCCAAAACACCTGGAGGGCCCAAGTAATGGTGTAAACACATTCACTGTCAAACTGGGATAGTTGGATGGTATGAATATAATTTAGGAAATAGTAAAGAGATGGAGGAAAAGAAAGAGCAAAGTGTTGTGTCCAAAGACGCCTCAATAATCGGGGACCTCGGTTTCCAAATGGACAGGGAAACCTTCCTCGCAGGCGATGACGACTCTCTCTATGCCATGGGCTCCTTCATATTGGCAATCCGGGGCCCAAGAGCCCTTCTGCAGGCGGCACACTGTCATGGGGAAGCTGTCCTCGCTTTCCCGGAGGTCTCCAGTGGTAGGCTCCCCAGCTTGGCCGCACACCGCTTGGATTTGGGGGGTGTCCACATGGAGGAAGGTGTTGAGGTGCTTGCAGTAGTTGGGTTTCGCCATGTTGCGGCGTTTCATCATGAGGTTGCAATAATGCTGGATGTCGGGAACCTGGGTTACAGGATAGTCGACGTGTTCTCGAAGGAATTTCTGGTAGCTTTTTGCACTGGCCAAGGCCAACCAAACCGACACCACAAAGAGTGCCACGGTTAGGCCGGAACGTGTGTATTTATGTGCCATTGCTATCTGTTGGGAAAGGGGGTCGAAATGCAGTTGGGTACCTGAGATGGAAAATCAATTTTTAAAAAGAATTTATTTACATGTAATTAATTTTTCACATTATATACCAGGCATGGGCAAACTTTGGTCCTCCAGGTGTTTTGGACTTCAACTCCCACAATTCCTAACAGCCGGTAGGCTGTTAGGAATTGTGGGAGTTGAAGTCCAAAACACCTGGAGGGCCAATGTTTGCTCATGCCTGGTGTATACAAAATCACAATACAGTGAATGAATCGCAATTCAAAATTTAGCTTTGTCCTGATGAAGGCATGATGAAAATACATAATACACATATTGGAAAATATATATTGGATGTAACCATATTAGAAATAGGAATTAGAAAATATATATGAAATCACAGAGGGATATGTGTGCATGAACATTCACTTGGGAAGAGATGCTCTTCCTAAAAGCTGCATATTAGATGCCACAAAGAGGCCAGAAAGAAGTCTATGGAAAGGAATATCTAAGGCTTCTGGCAAATATCAAGAGACCCTTCCATGCCGTACCAAACAGGGCTTATCATAAGATTAATGATGTAGCCTTGCCATCAAGAGGCTTCTTCAGGTGGATATCTTGAAAAAACAGAATAAGGAGTACACATTGAAAACCCAAGAAGAGCTAAGCATGGTAGATGAAGGAATATCCTGGTTCCAATATAGACAAATTAGAGAATATTACATGAAAGACAAAAAATAGGATTTATGGATAAAGAAACTTTTTGGGACACGATACTAATGTCTGAAAACAAGACAATAACAAAAATATATAGGAAGCTATTAGAATGGTCTACTGAAACACAGCTAATTAAATATTGTATGGTTAAGTGGGCAGCAAATATCGGACATGCAATACAATTAGAAGATTGGGAAAAAAATCTGGAATAAAAAAAATCAAATACACATATGCATTTGACTTAAAAGAAAACTGGTTAAAATGATGTACAGATGGTACATTACACCTCGGAAATTGGCCAAATGTTACCCAAAAACAAATGATAAAAGTTGGAAGTGCGAGGAAGAAATGGGCTCCTTCTTCCATATGTGGTGGACCTGTAAAATTGCCAAATCATATTGGAAGAATATTCACGAAAAAATAGAAAAAATTTAGACATAAAGCTAGAATTTAAACCAGAATATTTTCTCTTAAGAATAATAGATTTCAAAGTGGACTTAAATAAGGACAAACCCTTTAATTATCTAGTGACAGCGGCCAGAATAAACTATGCTAGACTATGGAGAACGAAAGAAATCCCATCTCAAGAACATTGGCTAATGAAAATCCTAGAGATTATGAACATGGACAGACTAACACAACGGATGAATATAAAGCAGAATATTAAAATACCCAGGACAGACTGGACACCAATAAAGAATTTTATGATACAAGAAAACCTGAAATGGATGATAGAGATAAGATAAATTTTAATAAGAAATGCTCTTAGGAGAGACTATGTAAAGAAGCTTGCCAAAAATCAAGAGTGATGTAATGACTAGGGAAGATTAAATCCAAGGCGAAGAAGATTGGAAGTCAAACTAAACCCCCTACCCAAACCCCAACCCCAAGTTTCGGGTGTGGGTTCTTCTCTCTCTCTCTCTCTCCTTTTTCTTCTACTGGCCATATCTTTATACTTTCCTACTTTTCTATACAAACTAAATGTTCCCCCTCTTTTATTGTATCTGAAAAACTTAATAATATATATATATATTTAAAAAAGAGGCTTCTTCAGGTGGGACTTATCTCAAGATGGATGGAAGTTCTTGCTATCAGTAGCCGGTAGGAGACACTCTGGTGCTATGGGGTACAGATGGTCCTCTAATAGCAACTCTTTAGATAAAGGTGCTTAATGGAAGATTAAAGGTCTTGAAGTTTAAAATATGCTATTGAAGACAATGTAAAAGTGAAATTTTGTGACACACATTATGATGCTTGTATGATGTATGCATATTATTATAAAGGGTATATAAACCAAGGCAATTCCTTTGTTCATCATCCTGTTTCCTGGAATACCAGCAGGGTCCATATCCGGTTGGCGCCAACCGAGAATAAACCATACTTTTGCAGACCTCGGGAACTCTCTTTTGTCTCTTTTCCTCAAACCTCCTCCCTGCCATTTCAGTCTCATCCATCCACCTTTTCCAAGTCACAAACCTTTACAGATGACTTTCCTATTACTTATCTTACATCCCAGGCCAACCTATGTTTTGGTGCTTCAAATATTAGACCTGTTTCTAAATATGTTTGACCTCTTATTTCTCTTTCCTCTCCTGTTTGGTGCATTATCCTCCCAAGGCATACTGGGGAACGTAGTTTAAGGTAGGGCCTTTTGTAATCTCTATCATTGGGGGCCTGGCTTTCCCAAACTATAGTTAAGTGGCTGTGATTAACCACATCCGCAGGGTCTCCCTTATGGCAGAACTGGCGAAGATGGGGCCAAAAGCATGAGATTTTAAAAGATTTTAAAAGCAGCTTTATAAAAGTTGCTTAATGGTTATAGTGAAAATTAAACTAACCTTGGGAGACATCCAAACGTAATAAATCATATACGAAAAAATTGGTGATTCAAATTCTAAATTCACCATCACCTTTCCTGCATGCCTCGGAACTCACCTTCATATGTCCAAATTTAACGAATCAGATACGAGTTCCGATCTAAAATTTTGCACAAGTTTAGTAGCTAGCTACCTATAATTGTAAAGTAACATATTTATAATTCCTAGAAGATAAGATACTGCATCATAAAGACATCACTTTTGCTCAGTTAGTTTTCAAAGCTCACCTTTGTGTTATGATGCTCTGTTCCCTTCTGATGCCCTTCTTGGATGAAGAGAAATACTGAGGCAGGTATTACTCCGGTAGGAAGGAAGAGCATAATTATTCCTCACAAGTCAGGTGTAAGGGCAGACTGACAGGAAATTCCAGAGATGCTTCCAACCTCAAAAATTGCTGGAGGATGCCTCACATTGCAAAGCATCTTCACCAGCATGATGACTAAAAACCTATTTGTATGACAAAATCTAAGAAGCATCTCTTTGACCAGGAAGGGGAAAAGGAGATGAAGCCTGGATCTACACTGCTGCATATCCTCGGATCTGATCCCAAATTATCTGATTTGAACTCGATTATATGTATCCACACAGACAAATAGTCTGGGATAAGAAGATAATCTGGGATCAGATCCTGGGATATAGGGAAGTGTAGATCCAGCCAAAGTTACACTACAGTAACCCCCCCCCCCCCACTTTCATGGCTTTGACTTTCATGAATTAGATTATATTTAGATTTACTTAGTTCAGTGTTTCTCAACCTGGGGGTCGGGAGCCCTAGGGGGGTTGTGAAGGGGTGTCAGAGGGGCCACCAAAGACCATCTGTAACACAGTATTTTCTGTTGGTCGTGGGGGTTCTGTGTGGGAAGTTTGGCCCAATTCTATTGTTGGTGGTGTTCAGAATGCTCTTTGATTGTAGGTAAACTATAAATCCCAGTAACTACAACCCCCAAATATCAAGGTCTATTTCCCCAAACTCCACCAGTGTTCACATTTGGGCATATTGAGGATTTGTGCCAAGTTTGCTCCAGATCCATCATTATTTTAGTCCACAGTGCTCCCAGGATGTAGGTGAACTACAACTTCAAAACTCAAGGTCAATGCCAACCAAACCCTTCCAGTATTTTCTATTAGTCATGGGAGATCTGTGTGCCACGTTTGGTTCAATTCCATCATTGGTAGAGTTCAGCGTGCTCTTTGATTGTCGGTTAACTATAAATCCCAATAACGACAACTCCCAAATGACAAAATCAATCCCTCCCCCCGAACCTCACCGGTGTTCAAATTTGGGTGTATTGGATATTTGTGCCAGATTTGGTCCAGTGAATGAAAAGGTTTCCTACAATCACCAGTGGCAATTTCTTGGTATGCCAGAAGAGGGAGAATGAGTAGAGAACAAATAAAATGGAATGACGGAAAAACACCAGCCAATGTATGCCTGAGAGGGAGTTTATTAATTTTCTGCAGAGTATCAGAACGCAGTTTCCAAGGAAGTAAATTCTCTGATGGTGCTTTTGGAAGACGGTGGAGGTGGATTGCTTGTTTGACTGGGAAGAGGTAACAGCATCTGAAGCCAATTGATCCAAGCATTCAACATTCAAGAAGGCTTCGCTGGAAGCTGCCGCCTCCTCTAGCGTTCATACTTGCAGATGTAAGTATTAAGAGTTCGACACGAAATATCGTTCCACTCTTTATGACCTAAAATATGAGCAGTCATTAATATATACACATGAACACACACATTTACATATACAATACAAATACTAAAATAATTACGACAATAACAACTTGAAACATCATCAGATTTCCGTGCCTCCCTAGTTTTGAACTTTAGTCATTGTATTGTTGAAGGCTTTCATGGCTGGAATTGCTGGGCTGTTGTGTGTTTTCCGGGCTGTATGGCCATGTTCCAGAAGCATTCTCTCCTGACGTTTTGCCTGTGGAATGTCCAGGGTGGAACTCTTGTCTTGAGGTCAGTTGGCCACTGTGATTAGCATCTAATGGCCTAGCCATTTCAAGGTCTGGCTTCTTACTGTCAGGGTGGGAGAAAGACCTCTTTCTCCACCCTAGACATTCCACAGATATATAAACCTAATTTTCCTAGTTTTCAACAGACCGCACAACCTCTGAGGATACCTGCCATAGATACAGGTGAAACGTCAGGAGAGAATGCTTCTGGAACATGGTCATACAGCCTGGAAAACACACAACAACATTTAGAGTCATTTATAACCATTATGTCCCATCTCCCTCCTCCTTAAAAAATAGAAGTTCATATAGGAGAGAAGTGGGCAATGGCACAGGTATTGAGGAACACTTCTTTTCTGTGCCTACTAAGCAAGCTGCATCAACAAGTTTCAGCATGTCGGAAGTGATATGATGTTATTCTATTCACCATTCTGGCTAAGTTTTGGTCATTCCCCCACTTTGGTTCATGTTTTAGGGAAATCCTGGTTTGTTAGCAAGATTCTTAGCTGGGCAAAAAAAAAACCCCAAAACCCCAAAACGCCTGAAAATTTCCCCTAAATTAAAGACCTAATAAATAGGTGAGGCTTTTGGCTGGTGAGGTCTTCTGGAGCATTCAAAGGACCTCTGTCTATGTAGAATCAAGAACTCCAATTAGAAGAATTTCATATAGAAGCTGAGTTTGAACTTCTAAGTAGTAATTATAGAATCTTGTGGGCTATCCAGTCCAACCCAATTCTGCCAAGAGGCAGGAAAATTGCATTCAAGGCACCCCTGACAGATAGCCATCCAGTCTCTGTTTAAAAGTCTCCAAAGAAGGAGCCTTCACCACACTCCAGGACAGAGAGTTCCACTGCTGAACAGCTCTAAAAATTAGGACGTTCTTCCTTATATTCAGGTGGAAACTCCCTACCTGTAGTTTTAAGCCCTTGTTCCACATCCTAGTCTCCAGGGCAGCAGAAAGCAAGCTTGCTCCCTCCTCCCTAGGACTTCCCCTAATGTAATTTATACAATGTCCTCATCATATCTCCTCTCAGCCTTCTCTTCTTCAGGCTAAACATGCCCAGCTCTTTAAGGTGCTCCTTATAGGGCTTGTTCTCCAGACCCTTGATAATTTTAGTTGCCATTCTCTGGATGCATTCCAGCTTGTCAACATCTCCCTTGAATTGTGGTGCCCAGAATTGGACACAGGGTGATTCCAAGGTGTGGTCTGACTAAGGCAGAATAGAGGAGTAGCATGACTTCCCTGGATCTAGACACTAGGCTCCTATTTATGCAGGCCAACATCCCATTGACTTTTTTTAGTGTGTCCAGCCTTTGTTCCTCCAGGTTTTTTGGACTTCAGCTCTCCAGATTCCTCATCATTGAACATGCCAGCCAGGGCTTCTGGGAGTTAGATCCAAAAAAGGAGTTGCTCTCAGTCCTAAACGTTGGCAGTCCAGCTCCCAGAAGCCCCAGCTTCCTTAGCCCATAATCAGGAAAACTTTGAGCTGAGGTCCAAAATATCTGTAGGATGAAAGCTTGACCATTACTCATCTAGATCCAGACAAGCAACTATGTCTTTGTACTTGAGAAAGCACTCACTCACCTGAATTTAGAAGCAATTCCACACAGTATTCGTTATTGCTACCGTTCTTTGACTTGTATTTGTACCAGGAGTTATAACTGTAGACTGATGCATCAGTCCACCTCCATCTGTGATTCTGTAGAAGGAAAAAACGGATTGTTTTCTGCGGTCCAAAGATTTGTACAAGCTAGCCCATCCGAATCTGTTGATCTCATACATGAACTGGAAGTCACTGGCACAGCTATATCTACACTTCTTGTAATTTTGTAATCTGGTTTGCTATTAAATGTCAATTCAGAAATGTGAATGTTAGGGGAGAATATCCAGAGAATAGTGACTAAAAACCCCAATAGCACGAGGTATTGTTTGATCTTGGAAGCTAAGCAGGGTTAGTACTTGAATGTGAGACCACCAACAAATACTGAATGTTGATGACTGTATGTAGGAGAAAGGAACTGGCAAAATTTTCTCTGAATACTCCATGGCTATGAAAATGTTATGAAATTCATGAGGTCTCTATATGTCAACAGGTGTTAGGGATTCCTCATCTTTGGAAGAGAAAGGGGAGCAGGGAAGTGCTCAGGAATTGGAGGCAGAAGAAGAATCAGACAATGAGGTTTTGAAAGTGCCCAAATTTATAGAGAGACGAAAAGAGACAGAGCACAGACGGTGTTCAGCTAGAATAGCTACTAAAAACGCTGAGCTAATTGGGAGACACCCTAGTACCTCCTGCGTGGGGAATTCAGGGCTAAAAATCAGTAGCAGAAGCAGTCAGCTTTCGCTGGTAACAACGACCCTGATACTGATGCTTTCACTCCAATGGAATCTGTTTTGTGTCTGCTGCTGAAGACTTAATTCATTGCCTGTTGTCTGATGGAAGACTGCTGTTTCTTTTGGGATTTTGTAAGAGACTTTCATTTGTGTCTGGATTAAGACTTTCTTGCTTTCTTTTGCACTTTTCAATGGCATTTACTTATCCTTCGTGTCTGCTGAAGTAAAGCACTTTTCTTTTACTTTCAACATTGTATTAAGGCTGTTTTTAAAGGGCAACTCAGGACAAGAGAGGACTTTGGGGTGCAAGCACACACCTACATATACACCCACAAAGGAGCTCTCTGTGGTTGGTTTTTTCATTGCCAGTGTTGCAATTCACATGTGCTTTTGAGCAATCTGTCAACTTGTTGGAAGTTAACTATTAGATCCTCTGTTTCCTTAATGCACCATTTCTCAACCTGGGGGTCGGGACCTCCTGGGGGGGTCTCAAGGGGATTTCAGAGGGTCACCAAAGACCATCAGAAAACATATATTTCTGATGGTCTTTGGAATGTGCTTGGCAGAGAAGGCTGAAGATATCTCCGCCTGTTCTTCTCTTCCTTTTTGGAAACAGATGGCGAATCCTCCCACCAAAAGCCCTTCTCTACTGTGATTGGTAGGCCTCTCAGCCAAGGTGAGGGCTTTTTCTGAGACCCCAAGTGGGGAGGGGAGAGAAGGCGCATGGCAGTGTAGTGCACATGTGTGAGCGAGGGAAAGCGTGCAAGGCCAGAGAGTTTCTTCAAGGCTTAAGGGTTCTGTGTGGGAAATTTGGCTCAATTCTATCATTGGTGGTGTTTAGAATGCTCTTTGATTGTAGGTGAACTATAAATCCCAGCAACTACAACTCCCAAGCATCAAGGTCTACTTTCCTCAAACTCCACCAGTGTTCACATTTGGGCATATAGAACATTCATGCAAAGTTTAGTCCATATCCATCATTGTTTGAGTCCACAGTGCTCTCTGGATGTAGGGGAACTACAACTCCAAAACGCAAGGTCAATGTCCACCAAACCCTTCTAGTATTTTTTGTTGGTAATGGGAGTTCTGTGTGCCAAGTTCGGTTCAATTCTATTGTTGGCGGAGTTCAGAATGTTCTTTGATTGTAGGTGAACTATAAATCCCAGCAACTGCAACTCCCAAATGACAAAATCAATCCCCCTCCAATCCCACCTGTATTCAAATTTGGGCATATCAAGTATTTGTTCCAAATTTGGTCCGGTGAATGAAAATCCATCCTGCATATCAGATATTTACATTACAATTCATAACAGTAGTTATAGTTATAACGTAGCAATGAAAATAATTTTATGGTTGGGGGTCACCACAACATAAGGAACTATATTAAGGGGTCGTGGCACTAAGAAGGCTGAGAGCCACTGCCTTAGGAGATTAGGAAAGGAGCTGTCTAAAGAGGGAAAGGTTTCAAAAGAAAATTGTAGGAAATGACAATTCAATGGAAAGTATGTTTAGATGAGATTGGAATGGAATCACCAAAGTCTCACCAACCAGTGACGATAAGAATTTCTGAATGAAACACAGCAAGGCAGAAGCTCACCTGACGGGGATCATGGAGTCCAATCCAGACATTGCTTTTCTCTTTTTGGTAACTTGAGATGTGATTGGCGATGAGATCTGACTCTGTCAGACTGAGGAGAGAAGCAAGATGGGCCCCACGGCCATAGCTCTGGCAGTCAATCTGAGAGTTGAAGGAATGGGAAATGGGTTTTATTCACACAGTTATTCATGCAGATCCAGAGCTCTTTGAGTTCAGAACTCTTTTACACCTTCTGCTTTCAGAATTCTCATTTGAAGGATCAGATTTGGAGGGACTTAAATCAATATAACTGAAGCAAATGGCTGGAAAATTGGCATGGCAGAGACTAGCAAAAATATTTGAAAAACAAGTTTGATATCCTTTTACTACCTCTGTGACCCGTCTACATCCCTAGTGTTTTGTCCCCTCCAAATAGACCATGAAGATTTTTAAAAACTTACATATTAATTCATGGGAATGTTTCTTACCTCAGCTTCTGCCCATGTCATCTTGGTATCAAAGTATGCGTAACAGTTCCCTGGAGTTTGAAGCCAGTTTCTGGGACAAGAATCAGCCTCAGCTGCAAGGAGAAAGGACGGAGAATGAAAGACAAGTTATGGTAGAAGAGACTATCATCTCTTAAATTGAGAAATATTACTGAACTAGTTCATGGATGGACATTTTGTGGACTTTCAGGTGTTACCTGCACTTTAACTTCCATTGAACACATTCTGAAAGCTTTACCATGCTTTGTAAGATGGATGGAAGTTATACTCCATCAACATCTGAAGGGCCACAAATCATTCATCTTTGAGGACAGTACTAAGGGGGAAAGACTTTTACATGTGAAATGTAACATGAGTTTTCTCCATTTTGAGCCACTTACTATGTGGTAGGTACCATTTAAACTATCTTGGAAAAGCCAAGTGAATCCTTACTCAAGATTTCATAGGTCATAGGACTTGAAAGTTTTTCACATCTTAATTGAATATATGGTGGAACCGTGCTGGAGTGGATGAACTTTGGTAATCTTTCAGTCCTATGTAACAAAGGTAATTCTTACTTAATTCTTTTCACCAGTTTTTTTTTTTTTGCTATTTGCTACGTATTGGAAACAGGCACAGTGATCCATCACATATTATAGTTAATGACTTTCTCTATGATTTTGCAGTTAAAGATTTCACAAAACTGATCAATTATAAAGATTTTGAAGTATAGGCTTGTGCATGGATTTGGTTTGGTTGGTTCCCTTCGGTCAATCCGACTTGTTTGGCTTGTTCAGCTGGCCATAACAGTAAGGGCTCAGCTACCAAGTTTTTTCGGTTTCTTCCTTTCTATTTGGGAGCATGCAGTGCATGATTCCTTAACCCTCGAACCCAGGCTCTCTTGAAAGGAAGGAAGGAAAGGATCCCAGGAACAGAAAGGGGAGCCTCGTAAGTTCCCCATTCCCGCCAGTGGGCCGGATCTTCCCGGATCTTTCAGCTGCCTAGCCAAAAATAATTTTTTCCATTAGCTGATTTTTGAGAGGATCCCAAAAATTGATCTGGATACCCAACAAAATTTGGATACAAAAACCAGATTGTCCTCCAGCCAAATTGCACAAGCTTAGTGTGTGAGTTGTTGTTTTGAAATAACATTGAGGGACAGACAGGAGGCTTTCAAGGTGCCAAAGTGTGGTCCAGTGGTTGTAACCTTGATTTACTGAAAACCTGACCTTGTGAGGTAGCATTAACTTTGTTTGATCAACTTGACTTATGCAATCATTTAAAAGATCATTTTAAAGATTGCATAAGTAAATTTTAGCTACCTTTAGTCAACACTCATTAACCCTAGTCATAATCTTGATGCTTCATAAGGGAACTTACCTCCTGGAAAAGGTCCAGAGAGGAGAAGGCCAAAAATGCAGAGGCTGGCATAGGTGAGGAGTCCCATCTTCTGGGTGATCTTTATATAAAAAATGAAGACATTCAAAAGTCGAGTTTGTGAGCAGTGGATGCCAAAATGACATGTAATTAAATAAATTTTAAGTGGTGCCATATTTTTCATTGTTGCTATTGGAAGGAAAACTGCAGTGAAGGCGAATACTGAGTTTTATATGGAACCTCAAGGAAACATGCTGGGTGACATTATTTACTTACTTAGGCGATCCTTCATTGTCAGAGTATGATGTCCTTCCAAGTGTAGTGTCTTGGCGGTGGATATATAGGTGACTGTGGAGCCCTATTCTTGACCTGCATGTTCTCCACAGTGAGGGCATCGGTTTCCAGGTGGAAGGTGGTGAGGGTTGGCTTGATGTGCCTTCCTCTTGGTACCTTTCTCCCCCTTGCCCTCCATTTGTGTCTCTTCAAATGATGAAATCAATCCCCCCCTCAACCCCACAAGTATTCACATTTCGGCGTATTGGGTATTTGTGCCAAATTTGGTCCAGTAAATGAAAATACATCCTGCATATTAGATATTTACATTATGATTCATAACAGTAGCAAAATCACAGTTGTGGAATAGCAACAAAAATAATGTTATGGTTGGGAGTCACCATAACATGAGAAACTGTATTAAGGGGTTGCAGCATTAGGAACGTTGAGAACCACCAATCTAGACTGTAGCTTGGAGAAACCCTTTAACTAAAGACCTGCAGGAGATCTTCTTGGTCACTCACCTTTTGTTGGTATTCTCCTCTGTGGACAGATGTTGCGGACAGCTGAACTGGGATCCTCTTTGGCTGCACTCTCTCTCTTGCTGGGATATTTATTTAGCATACAAGCATATGCAGAATGTGTCCAATAAATCAGGAAATCCTGATTCCAGTTTGTATATCCATGGATCATCTACTCATCAGTCATCAGCTTTAAGAGAGGAACAATTTATCCTTTATTAAATCAGTAAGTAAATACGTATCTAAGTGGTGATGAGCACAGATACCAAATCAGATTCGCATTCAGGAAACCTCAGATTCATCTTGACTAATGCCCCATACTTTTATTTCTGCTGTTACCTATGCTTAGATGTGAAACCTATCCTGCTGTGTTTTACTCACAGCAATTTATGACTTTAGATTGCATTGGATATATGGTTATAGCTCCAAACTTTACTAGCATAACAAAGCCATACATGTTCAGTAAAGTGTTACATTCAATTCTTCTCCACAGCCCTAGATTCTATGTATACAACATGTACTCCCTTGTTGGCTATTGCCTCCTTCCTTCTGCCCAACGTCTTTTCTTTTGTGAAGCCCTTTTCTTTTTGAAAGTCTGAGCTTTGTACCATTACCCTGGCATGCTTGAAGTTCTTTTGGCACTTGGTTAAGGTTGTTGTTGTTTATTTGTTCAGCCGCTTCCAATTTTTTGTGACCTCATGGACCAGCCCACGCCAGAGCTCCCTGTTGGCCATGGCCACCCCCAGTTCCTTCAAAGTCAAGCCAGTCACTTCAAGGATACCATCCATCCATCTTACCCTTGGTCGGCCCCTCTTCCTTTTTCCTTCAATTTCCCCAGCATCATTGTCTTCTCCAAGCTTTCCTGCCTTCTCATTATGTGGCCAAAGTGATTCAACGTTATCTCTAATATCCTATCCTCCAGTAAGCAGTCAGGATATATTTCCTGGAGTACGGATTGGTTTGATGTTCTTGCGATACAAGGCACTCTCAGAATTTTCCTCCAACACCACAGTTCAAAAGCATCTATCCTCCTTCGCTCAGACTTTCTTATGGCCCAACTCTCAAATCCATAGGTTGCTACAGGGAATATCATTGCTTTAACTATGCATATCTTTGATGTTGACAAGCTGGAATGTGTCCAAAGGAGGGTGACTAAAACGATCAAGGGTCTGGAGAATAAGCCCTATGAGGAGCCTGAAGAAGAGAAGGCTGAGAGGAGACATGATAGCCATGTATAAATATGTGAGAGGACGTCATAGGGAGGAGGGAGCAAGCTTGTTTTCTGCTGCTCTGGAGACTAGGACGTGGAATAATGGCTTCAAACTACAAGAAAGGAGATTCCATCTGAACATTAAGAAGAACTTCCTGACTGTGAGAGCTGTTAGGCAGTGGAACTCTCTGCCCCAGAGTGGGGTAGAGGCTCCTTCTTTGGAAACTTTTAAATAGAGGCTGGATGGCCATCTGTCGGGGGTGCTTTGAATGCAATTTTCCTGGCTTCTTGGCAGGGGGTTGGACTTGATAGCCCATGAGATCTCTTCCAACTCTATGATTCTATGCCAGTGTTATGTCTCTGCTCTTCACTATTTTATTGAGATTGGTCATTGGTCTCCTTCTAGGAAGCACTTTGAATTGTGCTTGGTAGCAGACTTGCAGCTGGTGGAGCTGACGCAACAGGGGGTTGTGTGCTCCCTGCACATTGCTTAGTGAGCAACCTGACCACTGTCCATTGGAACAATTGAAGCTTCTGAACACTCTTCAAAGGCAACTCCACATAGTTGCAGTAATGTATGTGGGATGTAACCAGAGTGTGAACCAAATACACAATTTTAGCCCATTTTGCCAAGTTGGGCTACTGAACATGTAAAAGTTATATCACCAATGCATGGCTGAACCCATCTGATATATCCCAATTTATGTTCTAGCTGTCAACATGTTGTTGTTATCAGCCCGAAGGAGGCTTATTGGGATGTTGGAATTATTTTATAGTAGGCTAGAGACTCCTACAATTCTTCAGATGTTGTTGGATCAGCAATCCCAGACTTTCTTAGCACTGGCAATGGTGGTAAATAATACTTGGAGTTGTAATCTCTTTATATCTGGAAGATTGTGTGACTTCTGTTGCTGTTGCATAGGAATGGGATTGATGGATTCTTATCCTTACAGAAGAAGTCCCATATGGTCTCTCTGAAAGTTATACAATTCCATGACCTAGGTGGCTCAATGGAAAATATGTAACAAACTAAGTATACAATAAAGCAATGCAAACACAATAATCCCCAGGAACGCAAGTTAATCACAGTTCCTGCCATCGGGAAAGGAGTCCTGTGTACATATTCCTTTGCCAAGGATTCTCTGTGATCTGTGTGGTTTAAAGTTTGCAGGTGTACAACTGTCGTAAGGTAATCCAAGAAGGCACACCCTTTGCACATTAATGTAGTAGCAGTGTTTACACAAAATATCTTTCTGTACACAAAGTCACTTGTTTGCTGTGCTAGTATTTGCATTCTAGTCATCTACATCTCTTCTGCCAAGAAGGTGACACTGAGACTAGACACAATTTTGTTCAGGCAAGTCAACAAAGTATCTCAGGCTACTTTTGAGTCTTTTGAATAGTTAAGATCAACCAATCGATCAATTAGCTGCTGCCAGTGCTACAGTGTATTTCTCTAATATTATGGGCATTCAGTCTCATGCATTGCCCACCTCGATGAGTTTGAGTTGCTGGGCTTCTCATTTGATAGCAGGTTTGGAACATGGCTATACAGCCCGGAAAACTCACAGCAACCCAGTGATTCCGGCCATGAAAGCCTTCGACAACACAATGTTTTACATAGTTTGGTTTTCTGTTTATTGGAAAGTTTGTAATGGAGCACTCTGCCCTGATGTTTATTCAGTTTAGTTTATGTTGGCACTGGGATTTCCCTTAGCCAACTAGAAGGCCTTGGTGTATGGAAGGAATTCCTAAATAAGTTCAATGGGGTCTCCTTTTGGAAAGAAGGGGTGAAGCTCAAGGGCACACAAGAGGTTTCCAAAAGAGTGGGCTGAGATGATCTCTTTGGGGCTTCTTCCTACTTTGGTATCAGTCCAATACGGGCAGAGAATCATATAATCATAGAGTTAGAAGGGACCTTGTGGGCCATCCAGTCCAATCCTCTGCCAAGAAGCAAGAAAATCACATTCAAAGCACCCCCGACAGATGAACATCCAGTTTCTGTTTAAAAGCCTCCAAAGAAGGAGCCTCCACCCAGGGGCGGCTTGTCCATTATGCGAAGTAAGCGGTCGCAGAACACTTTTTTTTTTTGCCAGGGGCGCAGAGGCGCCTCTGTAAATGCCCCTCGACCGCCACTTGAGGAGCGCCCCCTCAGCTCACAACAGCCCTAGCAGTCCGGGGGGAGCCTCGGCTTTCTTGCCTCACTGCCGGGTGATCCTCTTCCCAAAGGGGCCGGGCTCTTGAGCCTCGCCTAGCCCTTCTTGTTCCTGCTACACCCGGCCACCGGGTGCGCGAGCAGAGCTGGCGCTCAATCGTTCTCCGCGTTTGATCCCTTCCCCATGATCGGCTCCCTTTCCTGATCCCCCGGCGCTCCACCTGCCTCCTCTCCTCTCCCCAATCCACGGGTGGGCCAAGGGATGGAGCCGCTGCGCCTGGCCCACTTCGGGTCTGGAGGCATGTCTGAAGACCCCAGCGTGCGCACCAAAAGTCACCTCTTCTCCTGACTTTCTTCAGCCATTGGGACCAAGAGAGAGAGAGAGAGAGAGAGCCCCTCCGGCTGGAGGTATCTCCCACCTCCGCTCCCTCCTTTGTTTTTGCGCCTACCTTCAGGAAAGGTGGGCATCTCCACCTCTCTCTCTCTCTCTTGGTCCCAATGGCTGAGGAGAAAGTCAGGAGAAGAGGTGACTTTTGGTGCACACGCCGGGGTCTTCAGGTACGCCTCCGGACCCAAAGCGGGCCAGGCAAGGGAGCAAGTGCGGCAAGTGTAGTTACTGGGATGTATAGTTCACCTACAATCAAAGAGCATTCTGAACTCCACCAATGATGGAATTGAACCAAATATGGCACACAGAACTCCCACGACAAACAGAAAATATATATCAATGATTGGTTTGGAGGGGGCTGCCAAAATACTGTTTGCCTCTACCACACTCTGGGGCAGAGAGTTCCACTGCTGAACAGTTTTCCAACTCCTTGATTCATTTTGGTACTAAAACTTAGTGAAAAATAACATCTCTATTAAGTGATATTACATTCTATGCAGAAGATGTCATTTCAGTGCAAAACAAGCATGTGTAAACGTTGGTCAAAATCAGTCCTGAATTGAAGAAGTTGGGAACAGAGGGAATCAAATAGCTAAAAGGACTCATTGTTTCCTCATCACACTAGAGGAAAAATCCACTTAAAATCCAGTTTCCGCCTCCTGTAGAATCCTAGAGTTTGTAGTTTAGGGAGGAGTCCTTAACAGCCTCACTAAATTACAAACTCCAGAATTTTGCAGGAGGCAGAAACAGGATTTTAACCCCTAGTGTGATGAAGTAGTATGTGAAGAAGTCCTTTCTTATTGTTGCTAGGTAGAAACATAAACTCCAAATGATAATGTGAGAGAAAGGCAAATTTAGATGGCGTGTTAGGATGAAATTTGAAGTATCTGTTTGATTAAAGGACCTCTCAGTCGGTAGATAAGGAGATGTTTAAATCTCCAGGAGATGGCATTATTTTGTATGTCTAATGTCAAAAGTGCCATTGAGTTTAGTAAACTGGGTAGAGGGTTTCAGCAGGATGAGAACTGCTAATACTTGGAGGGCAAAGCAGCAAGGCATACTAGATACGCTAGACAATACTTCAGAGGAAGGCATTGGGAAAACAAAATATACTGTGTGTATATCCTGATATACTTCAGGTGTGTGTACCAAGTGTGGGAAATGGAGGCTACATGTTTCATACTCTTGTTTTAGAAAAACTATCAGAAACTGTAGGAGTATCATTGATGCAAAGAATATTGGAATTATTAGACCTTGAATGAATCATAGAATCATAGGATCCTAGAGCTGGAAGAGACCTCATGGGCCATCCAGTCCAACCCCCGCCAAGTAGCAGGAAAATCACATTCAAACCACCCCCAACAGATGACCATCTAGCCTCTGCTTAAAAGCCTCCAAAGGAGGAGCCTCAACCACACTACAGCGCAGAGTTCCACTGCTGAACGGCTCTCACAGTCAGGAAGTTCTTCCTAATGTTCAGGTGGAAATCATTAAGAAGAAGATGGAATTGAGGCATGAGAAACTTCCCATTCCAGACTGAGTGCCCTTCCAGACAGACAGTAGCCCCTCGGCTGTGGAACTCCCTCCCCAGCAATATTAGATCAGCCCCTTCTCTCCTGACCTTCAGAAAGCGAGTGAAAACGTAACTTTGGGATCAAGTCTTTGGTGAATAATACAGTGCAATAGATTAATTTGGAATTATGTGTAATGACTTCTGGAATGGCCTAGATTTTGATTGCGGATAGCATGGTTTATGGTAGTAATTGTAATGCTTTAAATGTTTTAATGTTTTCTAATCATGTTTTTAATTTTTTAATTCAAATGTTTATTTAATTGTATATTGGGTGTATATTGTTTTTAAGGCATTGGATTATTTCCTATGTTGGAAGCAGCCTTGAATCTCCTTCAGGGTCAAGAAAGGCAAGATATAAATATAGTAAATAAATAAATATCCCAGGATCTCATCCCAGGTTTTCTGCTTTAAACTGGATTATGTGAGTCCGTACTGCCAGGTAATCTGGGATAAACAGAAAACCTGGGATCAGATCCTGGGATATAGGGCCTGTCTGGAAGGGCTCAGAGAGAAGCTGTCCTGCCCAAGTTTCCCATTCTGAACTGAAGCAGAAATGTCCAGTAGAGTTCCCCCCCCTTGTAGTCATCCAAGAGGAGAATTTGCAAATAACAATATTTTTGAATGCACACATAAGAGGGAGTTTATTAATTTTCTGCTGGGCATCATAGTGGAGGTCCAAAGAAGCAGAAGGTGGGGGTCAACTGCTTGCTGGACTGGGAAGAGGTAACACAGCATCTGAAGCCAGTTGATCCAAGCGTTCAACATTCAAGAAGGCTTCGCTGGAAGCTGCCATCTTCTCTAGAGTTCATACTTGCAGATGTAAGTATTAGAATTTTGACATGACCTATCGTTCCACTGTTTATAACCTAAAATAGAAGAAGTTGTTAACACACACACACAAAATGCCAAAATAATTACTAATTGTCATTAACTGGAAAACCATCAGATGTACAGGCATTGAGGACCTTTTCTGCGCCTGGTCTGCAGGCTACCTCAGCATGCCACTTTTGATCACCATTTTCAGCCCCCCCCCCTTTTTTATTTGTTTTGGAAGGTCTTAGCAGAGTTCTCTGGCAGTCATGGCCTATTTGGGGACAAAACAATTACTTGAAAATGGCCCCCAAACTAAAAGAAAAATAGGTAGAGCCAGTGGCTAGAGACGCTGTAGAACAGTGGTTCTCAACCTGTGGGTCCCCAGGTGTTTTGGACTACAATCCCAGCTAGTTTACCACCTGTTAGGATTTCTGGGAGTTGAAGACCAAAACATCTGGGGAACCACAGGTTGAGAACCACTGATGTAGGATCTAGAACAACAATGAAAAGGAATTCATCTTGAACTTCTAGGTTGCTCTAAGGTTGGTGCTGAAGCCGTTTTCATCTTCACTTCCCACCAGTCCCAGCTACCTTAGATAATGGTCAAACTGAGGTTGACCATTACTGATTTAGATCTAGGCCAGCAATTATGTCACATAATTCACTTACCTGTGTTTTGAAGCAACTCCACGCAGTATTGAGCCCTTTCAAGGTTGTTTGGCTGATTTATGTCCCAGGCCCTGTAATTGTAGACTGAATCATCAGACCACCTCCACCTGCGATTCTGTAGAAATCGGAAAGACATATTTTGTGATTAGCAAAGACAAAGATGATTTTCTCAGGTCCAAAGATTTGTACCGACTTATCCATCCAAAACTCTCAAACTTGTAACTCAACTGGAAATCAATGATATAATTATATCCACACCACTCATTGTTTTGTAGTCTAATTTGCACTCCAAAAATAATAAATACAGAAATGTGTGTTTGCGGAAAATACACTCAGAATAGTGACATAAATACCCTAAA
Organism: Anolis sagrei ordinatus; assembly: GCF_025583915.1. Classification (NCBI taxonomy): domain Eukaryota; kingdom Metazoa; phylum Chordata; class Lepidosauria; order Squamata; family Anolidae; genus Anolis; species Anolis sagrei. The sequence goes on from NW_026847660.1 coordinate 13,850,434, forward strand.
GTAGTGTTTCTCAACCTTCCTAATGCTGTGACCCATTAATACAGTTCTTCATGTTGTGGTGACCCCCAACCATAACGTTATTTTCATTGCTACTTCATAACGGTCATTTTGCTAGTCTTATGAACCATAATGTAAATATTTGATATTCAGGATGTATTTTCATTTACAGGACCAAATCTGGCAGAAATACCCAATATGCCCAAATTTGAATACTGGTGGGGTTGGGGGAGGAATTTATTTTTTTCATTTGGGAGTTGTAGTTGCTGGGACATTCTGAACTCCACCAATGATATATTGAGCCAACAGAAAATACTGTGTTTTCTGATGGTCTTTGACAATCCCTCTGACATGTCCTCACAACTCCCCCACCCCCAGGTTGAGAGTCTTAAGCTCTAATAAAGTGCTTCTGGGACGTAGTGCTGGAGGTTATCCTATTCAGGAAAGGCACATCGGAGTAGTCAAGTCTTCATTTATACCCTGCCCTTCTCCCCCCCCCCCCCTTGAAAGGGGACTCATGCTTACATATTCCAAAAACCACTTTCAAAAAGACAGAAAATAGAATGTTTTCCTCATTTTAATTGGAACTATTTTATCTTCAGAAATGCTAAAACTATGCTTTAGGTTCAGATTGTGACAATAAAAATACATCATGCATATCAGATATTTACATTACAATTCATAACAGTAGCAAAATAGGACATGCGCAGTGTGCATAGGAATTTGGTCATAATTTTTTTAAAAAAACTATAGTCCAGCCCTCCAATGGTCTGGGGGACAGTAATCCGGGCCCCCGTTTAAAAAGTTTGAGGACCCCTGTTCTAAGAGAATATTGGGGAAAACTCTTACAAAATATACATATACAAAAACAGTGCTTTGGGGAAAACAGGTGCAAAACTGCAGAGAACATTTGGAAAAACAAGGAGGCGATAGGAGAAGATGGGGCAATGCTGATAGGGGGTAGGGAAAAGGCAGAACTACTTAATGCCTTCTTTGCCTTGGTCTTCTCACAAAAAGAAAGTCATCTTCAACCTCAGCAAGACGGAGTGGATGAGGGATTAGAGGACATCCAACCCCAAATTAGGAAACAAGTCGTCCAGGAATACCTGGCCACTCTAAATGAGTTCAAGTCCCCAGGGCCAGATCAACTACACCCAAGAGTACTGAAGGATGCTTTGAAAAGGAAATGTCCAGAGAAGGAAAGATTCTAAGAGAATATGGCCATTCAATGGGTAGTATTTTTCAGTTGTGTCTTGAATGGAATCATCAAAGTCTCAATAAATTGCTGATGAGAATGCCTGAGTAAGGAAGAAGCTCACCTGGCGGGGATCATTGAGTCCAATCCAGACATGGCTTTTCTCTTTTTGGTAAGTTGAGATGTAGTCGGCAACGAGAGCTGACTCTGCCTTGGTGAGAACAGAGGCAAGATGGGCCCCACGGCCATAGCTCTGGCAGTCCATCTGAAGGTGGAGAAGGAAGGGATGGGGAATGAATGTTATTCACACAATCATCTTACCACATAGGGATAAGAGCACTGCCAGAGCAATTTGACTTCACTGCTTTCTATGAAGTTGGATATCCCCTCCCTACCCTAGTTTAATCTGTGCTTAAATATGTTAACTATCTGAATTCTGGATTCCTTGAGAAACATGAGGCGAAGACAACAGAGCGTAGACTCCAAGTTGTGGGAAATGTTTCCTACCTCAGCTTCTGCCCATGTCAACCTGTTGTCAAAATACGCATAACAATTCCCTTGGTTTTGCATCCAGTCTCTGGCACAGGAAGCAGCCTCAGCTGCAAGAGGAAAGGGAGAGGAATGAAGGACAAGTTATGGTTGAAGAGGTTATCAATATTGTCTCTTAAGTAGGGGAATATTACTAATCTAGTTTACTGATGACATTTTGTGATCCTGTGGGTGTTGTGCGCTCTCCAGCCTTCATCATACAACCCCTCAACAATTTACCATAGTGCCTACAACTGATGGAGGTTAGAGACATCGACATCTGGGAGGCCACAGGTTGTTTATCTCTTTGGCAGTTACGCAAGCATCTTCATCCTGTGGCCCTCCAGGTGTTTTGGATTTCAGGTCCTGGAATTCCTCACCATTGTAACAGAACAACCTGGCAAGAGCTTCTGGGTACTGGAAACATCAAAACCTTGAAGGTTGCAGGTTGGAGAGGCCTATACTAAGGTGTGGAGAATTTTTCATGTGAAATAAAACACAAGGTAAAACCTCTAAGGGCCCTTCCACACAGCCATATAACCCAGAATATCATGGCAGAAAATCCACAATATCTGATTTGAACTGGGTTATATGGCAGTGTGGACTCAGGTATCCTGAGTCCACACTGCCATATAACCCAGTTCAAAGCAGATAATATGGGATTTTATACTGTTGTGTGGAAGGGGCCTAAGACACACAACGTAATAGGTGATTCCAAGTAACCCAGTTTGGAAAAGCCAAATGGATCAATGCTCCAGATCTTATGGGTCACTGGACTGACACTCCTACACATCGTAAGTAAACAAATGATGCAACTGTGCTGCAGCGGATGGACACTGGCTAATTCTTCCTCAAAATTTCTCACCAGGTCCTTTTTGCTATGGTCTTTGTAATGGGAACAGACCATTTGATCCATCCCACATTACACTGGCCAGTACACATTTTATTGCCTCAAATGTCAGACCTGTTGCTGGGTATATTTGACCTGCAGATTCCAAAAATGGCACAAATTTTCTCCTATCCACTCCAGTTTTTGAGATACCGAATTTCTGGCATATACCAGTTTTAATCTTCTCCCTACAGAAAACCATAATCATATATATGAAAAACTAGAGCTGATGTGATCTATTTAATGCAATTTTCTGAATCAGCACAGGAGATAACCAAGACACAATTTTTTTGTTCTGGTTAGGCTCTGTTATAGTTAACAACATCTTTCTCTCTATGACTTCTGCGTTAAAGAAAAATACAAAATTGCATCAACTGTAAAGAGATGATATGTGTGGATATTTAAAACAACTTTAGAGGGTGGGAAGGAGTTTTCCAAGATTTAAAAACCACAGCCTGGGATTCACCTCTGGTTTAGTGCAAACCAGACTTTGTGAAACAGCAATAACTGTGTTTGCTTAACCTGATTAAAATCGTCACTATACTAGAGAAAAAAATCACTTGAACGAAGAATTTGATTTGAAGTATATGAAGATTAGTAAGAGCTATGTTTTGCTACTTTTAGGTGATCTCTCCAATTAACTGTCTTTATAATCTTAATGTTTCCTAAAGGGGTCTTACCGCCTGGAAAAGGACTGGAGAGCAGAAGGCCAAAAAGGCAGAGACTGGCACAGGTAAGGAGTCCCATCTTCTCGATGACCTCTAAGGAGGGTGAGTTGGGGAAGAAGACATTCCAGAGACATTCAGTGAACAATAAATGGTAAAACAGTGGGAAGCAACTAAATAGGTTGTGAAGCAACATGTCCATGAGGTCATGAAGAGTCGGAAGCGACTGAACAAATAAACAACAACAACATATCTTTTATTGCTGCAATTAAAAGAAAAACTGCAGGGATGGTGAACACAGATGAAATCTGTTGGGAATGTGTGGGTTGAGATCATGGTGGTATTTATGCCTATTGATGTCCTCATATGGAAATGCATGGACATGTTGAACATCTATATTCTATTCAAGGTTCCTGAAGTAAAATTGCTTGTGAGGAGCTGTTGAAAATGTGGAGACATATCAGGATGCACAATGCTGACCCAAGGACTGAATGGCACAATTAATGTACATTTCTGCATATAGACTTTTATTCCATACAACTTCAGTGAATATATGGGCTGTTTTGTTTTGTTGTCATGTCATAAAGATGTTCAAAACAGTTGGACTTTTGTGGGTCATGATTCTATCCATTGCATTCCAGAAAGCCTGGTTTTGCTCTTAAGTATTTAAGAATGGCTTCTGCACCCTGCCAAGTTTGTCTGCAGGATACAGAAGACATATAGTGAAATTATTTCCTGTGTGATGAAACTATCTGGATCCCGAATTCTTTGTACTTGCTCTCTTAGCACTTTCATCACCAGTCAGTGGGTTAAACCACTGAGCTGCTGAACTTGCTGACTGAAAGGTTGGTGGTTCAAATCAGGGGAACACAGTGGGTTAAACCGCTGAACTGCTGAACTTGCTGACTGAAAGGTCTGCGGTTCAAATCAGGGGAGTGGGGTGAGCTCCTGCTGTTAGTCTCAGCTTCTGCCAACCTAGTAGTTCAAAAAGATGCAAATGTAAATGGATTAATAGGTACCACTCCTGTGGGAAAGTGATAGCACTCCATGCAGTCATGCTGGCCACATGACCTTGGAGGCGTCTATGGACAACACCGGCTCTTCAGCTTAGAAATGGAGATGAGCACCAACCTCCAGAGTCAGACACGACTAGACTTCATGTCAAGGGGAAACCTTTATCTTTACCTTTTTTCTCCTTTGCTTGATACTGAGCTATCCAGAAAGTTCAATATTCTTGTCAGTTCCATACACTTTTCCTATTTCTGTTCTCAGGGAAATTACTCATCACCGCACATACTAACAGAATGAGAAATATTATTCCCCTTGTACTTAAATCCTACAACTCAGTTAAAACATAGTTGTTGCTGAACCTTTATACTTTTTGTGTATTTTGTGTATTGCTTTTTATGTTAAAGCAATACACTTTTGATGCTTTAGTCTACAACCTGGAGAAACCTTTCCACTCAAGACCTGCAGGACATCTTCTCAGTCACTCACCTGATGCTGGTTTCCCCTCAGTGGACAGATGTACTGGACAGCTGTACTGGGATCTTCTTTGCCAATGGTCACTCACTACCTTTTCTAGGTTATATATAGCCTTTAATCAGTAATAGTGGTCCAAAACAACAATAAAGGAATGAGGAAATCCTGGTTCAGTTTCCCATGCTCTTGGACCAATTATTTACCAGCTATCAGAAGGACAATCACATACTTTTTATTCAAATAAAGAAATGTACACCAAAACACCCCTCTTTATTTAAGTTGTGAGGGTAAATAACAGTGTACCTTTGGGAATCAGTTGGGCTCTTATTAATCTTTTCGAATGCTATGTGCTATTGTATTTCTACTATTGTATACTTCCATTAATTGTAAGATGCACTCTATTTTAGTACCACAACCACCAGCAAAACACGTAAAAGAGACCTATGATTGTAAGATGCACCCCATTTTTAGAGGTGTTTTAGAGGCGTTCTTCCATTCTAAGAACGGAAGAAATACAGTATTTATTTCAATGGCTTGGCTGTTATCTATGACAAATTTGAATCCAGTTGTAAGAGCCATGCTGTCCCATTTTCACAACTGTTTTTGACTTTATATTCCAGTCTTGTATCGCTCTTGCCCCTCATTTTACTATCTTCCCAAAGCTATAAATGTGCTGTATTTTTAAAATTCTTCTCCCAACTGTGTGATGCAGTGTGAGCCGACAATGTGATGCAGCTAAAAAAGCCAGTGTGGTCTTGGGCTGCATCAAAAGAAGAACAATCTCTAGATCAGGGGAAATAATGGTGGCCCTCTATTCTACTTTGGTCAGACTTCTCCTGAAATACTGTGTCCAGTCCTGGGCACCACATTTCAAGGGGGATGTTGACTCTAATCTGGAGAATGTCTAGAGGAAGGCAACTAAAATGATCAAAGGTTTGGAGACCATATCCTATGAAGAGTGGTTTAAAGAGATGGATATGTTTAACCTGTAGAAGGTTGAGGGGAGACATGATTGCCACATTTAAACATTCGAAAGTATGGGTTGTTGTAGGTTTTTTTTCGGGCTGTATGGCCATGGTCTAGAGGCATTCTCTCCTGACGTTTCGCCTGCATCTATGGCAAGCATCCTCAGAGGTAGTGAGGTCTGTTGAAACTAGGGAAAAGGGTATATATATATATATTCCCTAGTTCCAACAGACCTCACTACCTCTGAGGATGCTTGCCATAGATGCAGGTGAAACGTCAGGAGAGAATGCCTCTAGACCATGGCAATACAGCCCGAAAAAGAAAAAAAACCTACAACAACCCAGTGGTTCCGACCATGAAAGCCTTTGACAATACATTTGAAAGTATGTCTTAAGGAAAAGGGAGCAGACTTGTTTTCTGCTGCTCTGGAGACTAAGATTCAGTTCAAATGACAGAAAAGGAGATTCCACCTGAACATTAGGAAGAACTTCCTTACTATGAGAGCTGTTCAACAGTGGAACTCTCCAACTTTGGAGTGTAGTGGAAGCTCCTTATTTATTTATTATTTGAACTTATATGCCGCCACTCCCCTGGGGCTCAGAGCAGCTTACAAGAACAGGCTAAAATCGAACACAATTTAAAAACAATTTAAAAACAATCAGAGATCAAAGGCCCGTCGAAATAGACATGCCCTGCGGAAAGCTGGTAAGTCCCACAAGGCACGGACTTCAGGTGGCAGAGTATTCCAGAGTGATGGTGCCACTGCTGTGAAGTCTCTGCGACTGGTTGCTGTTAGACACAAGGTCTTGACACTGGGAATTTCCAATAGATCTTGGTCCTCAGAACGGAGGGATCTCTGGGGTTGGTAGGGGGTGAGGCGGTCCCTCAGGTACATCGGCCCCAGACCATGCAAGGCCTTCAAGGTGAGTCCCATCCCTTTGAAAGGGATCTGGTGCTCAATTGGTAACCAATGCAGCTGCAGTAAGATTGGGGTTATGTGGCATCTCATCGGAGTTCCCGCAAGAAGCCGAGCAACTGTATTTTGTACCAACTTGAGCTTCCGGATCACCGACAGAGGAAGGCCAATGTAGAGGGCGTTACAGTAGTCCAGTCTTGAGATGACAGTAGCCTGGATCACCATAGCTAGGTTGTCCCTGGACAGGTAGGGGGCCAGCCGTCTAGCCTGCCGCAGATGAAAAAAGGCGGTTCTGCTAGTGGCGGAGACCTGGGCCTCCATCGTCAGCAGAGGGTCCAAAAGGATTCCCAGACTCTTTAGCAATGGTGATGGGCGTAGCGCCTCGCCATCCAGGGTAGGCAGCTGGATATCCCCACTGCCCGGTTGACCCAGCCATAGGATCTCCGTCTTTGCTGGATTCACTCTCAGTCTGCTGGCACGCAGCCATCCAGTAATGGCCTCGAGGCAGTGATGGAAACAACTCTGGTCGGCCTTCCATCTTCAGCACCAGCTGAGTGTCATCAGCGTACTGATAACACTCAAGCCCAAAACCTCGAACCAGCTGAGCAAGTGGTCGCATATAGATGTTAAACAACAGAGGGGAGCGAATGGCCCCCTGAGAAACCCCACAAGATAGAGGGGTTCCTCAGGAGGCTTTTAAGCAGAGGTTGGATGGCCATCTGCCAGAGGAGCTTTGATTGGGCTTTTCCTTCATGGTGGGGGGTTGGAATAAATGGCCCATGTGGTCTCTTCCAACTCTGCTCTTCTATTACCCCCAACCCAGCATTTCCATGTATACAATGTGTATTTCCTTGTTACACATTGCATCATGCATTTATTCTTCTCTCTGTCAAATATATCTCCAAATATCAGCCGAGATACAGTCAGAAGTGCTTATTACCAAGACTAGGATTCAGTGCAATGGGCTTAAATTACAGGAAAGAAGATTCCACCTGAACACTAGGAAGAACTTTTTGACCATGAGAGCTGTTCAACAGTGGAAATCTCTGCCTTGAAATGTGGTGTAATCTCCTTCTTTGGAGGCTTTTAAGCAGAGATCAGATGGCCATTTGTAAGAGGTGCTTTGATTGTGCTTTTCCTTCATGGTAGGGGGTTGGAATAAATGGCCCACATGGACTCTTTTACTCTGCTATTCTATTATCCCCAACCTAGCATTTCCATGTGTACAATGTGTATTTCCTTGTTACTCATTCAGTATTTCCCTGATGAAATCTGAATGTTTTACATTGAACTGTTCATATTAGCATAACCCTGCCTTTGTCTCTGAGGCTTACCCTTTTGTGTATACTGGACTCAACCTATATTCCTATCTTGGACTGTTGACGTATTGTCTCAAACCATGTGCCAAATCCATCCCTTTCTTTCTGGGCAGACTCTTCAAACAACTCTGGCTTCAAACAAATACATAGAATCATAGAATCAAAGAGTTGGAAGAGACCTCATGGGCCATCCAGTCCAACCCCCTGCCAAGAAGCAGGAATATTGCATTCAAATCACCCCTGACAAATGGCCATCCAGCCTCTGCTTAAAAGCTTCCAAAGAAGGAGCCTCCACCACACTCCGGGGCAGAGAGTTCCACTGCTGAACGGCTCTCACAGTCAGGAAGTTCTTCCTAATGTTCATGACAGCTGTTCATTTTTCCTGCTACAAAGAAAAGTCAATTAATCTCTGACTGCAACTGGATTCCATAGCCAATGAGAATCTGGATCCAAACTTGATCACTTTTCAGCCAATCAGAAGAGGGTATGGGAACTTCGAAATAATGTAAGAGCGGATAAATGTCTTGCATTGTATTGCTTGGTTATTTATTTATTTTATTTACTTACTGTATTTGTATACCGCCTTTCTCAGCCTATCGGCGACTCAAGGTGGTTTCCAACAAAACAGTATACATAGTATCATAATACAATTTAAAACATTAAAATTACATAAATCACACAACAATAAAAACAACATCATTGGCGTCCCCTTATTGTCAAGCATTGTCCAGTTCCATTGTCAGTCATCAGTTCTTATATCAGTTATCTGTATCCATTACTCTGTGTTTGTGAATGCTTGCTCAAACAGCCACGTTTTGAGTTGCTTCCGAAACGTTAAGAGGGAGGGAGCAAATCTAATCTCTCTGGGGAGGGTGTTTCATAGCCGGGGGGCCACCGTTGAGAAGGCTCTGTCTCTCGTCCCCGCCAAACGTACCTGGGACAAAGGCGGGGCCAAGAGCAGAGCCTCTCCGGATGATCTCAAGGTCCTAGATGGTTCATAAGGGGAGATACGTTCGGACAGGTAAGTTGGGCCAGAACCAAAGTTCTCCCCTCCCCCCAAAAAATGGGGAACTTGGAGTATGGAGTATGTCCAATTCCTTTTGGTGGAGACTCTGCCTTCAAACAAATACATGACAGCTATTAATTTTTCCTGCTACAAAGAAAAGTCTCCAAAAGAGACACGCTTCCAAAACCCTGTGGAGATTCCCGGTTTTCCTAAAAGGTTATGAATGCCGTTTTCCAAAAGGCTGTGGCATCTGAACCCCACCTTTTTTACCCTGAAATTCCCCAGAACACTCCCCATACTCCCAGTTCCCCGTTTTTTGGGGGAGAGGAGAACTTTGGAAGTGGGGATGAGTTAGAGACAGTTTTCTCCTCCAGCTGTCTTTAAATTAGGGAGGCTCAGTTTTCAAGTGCTCTCTCTCTCTCCTTTCCTGAAGAGGAAATGGCTCCTTGGAAGGTCCAAATTTGTCCTCAATCTCCAATGGCCCCAAAGGGAGTCTCTAGCTAGAGTCATGAGTTCGCCTTCTGAGAAGAAGGAATTCTCCAGGTAAAGAATGACCCTCAAGTCCCTTGTCCATCAATAGAGAATTTATTTATTTACCATATTTATATCCTGCCTTTCACAGACCGAAGGCGACTCAAGGCAGCTTACAAATTGGCAGCAATTTGATGCCACAACAAACATAAAACACAGTTTAAAAACATTTATCACATAATATAAAAACCATACAAAAACCATTAGAAAACGTATAATGAAAAACTGGCTCAGACTGGCACACACACATTGTAAAGTATTGTGAATGAAATTGAACAATCCTGTCCGGATCTGAAAGGAGGCAAGTATTCATACTTGGTTGGCTTTCTCCCAGGTGTGCAACTCCATTATTTTCATCCTCCCAGACCATCTAAGCCAGTGATTTTGGAGACCCAGTGCTTATCCCACTCCTTGTGGGAGTGGGATAAGAACGCTCCAGGATGTGAGAAAAGACCATGGAATACATGCATAAACAATAGGCTTGGTTGATCCAGTTCGTTAATTTCTTAATTCGTTATTAATTCGTTAAATAATTACCTTTAGAAGCGATATCGGCGCGTTTTAGCAACCTGGAAGTGTTTTTGCCATATCAAAGCCGTGCCCCCATCTTCCTTACGACTCCACCAGTGAATCGTAAATGCTGGGGGCGTGGTCTTTAGGAACAGCTGTTCTTACCCACGCCCACCTCCTTCCTCTTTGCATCGGCGGCTTTGCGAGGTGGGCGTGGCTACCTCCCTGGCGACAAGCGGCAATGCGGAAGAGCTGGCCGTAGCCACACCCACCTTGCAAAGCCGCCGATGCAAAGAGGAAGGAGGTGGGTGTGGCCAAGCACAGCGATCCTTGGAGGTCGCTGGGGGCGAGGCCTCTGAGGAGCTCTGTGCTTGGCCACGCCCACCTCTCCCTTGGACAGCTTGCCAGGGAAGAGAAAGAAAGGTGAGAGATTTAAAAACCAACACTTTAAAAATCTCTCACCTTTCTTTCTCTTCCCTGGCAAGCTTCCCTTGCACTGAGATTCCTCCACTGAAATACAGGGCCAGGATCAGGGAGCCTCCTATATGGTACCAGGAACATGCCAACCTATCTCTGAAGAACGTTCATATTTTTCGGTGAATCTGAGCGCAAATTAGCAGCCCAAAGTGAGTCATTATATATCCATGCTGCATGCCATTTCAAATCGATAATACCTTCTGCTCAATTAACAGTCATTTCCAACGGCTGCCATTAACACCAATGTACATTTGCACAGCAATAATTCCATAATAACCAGCTTGTGCAAATTACATATGGAGGATCGTTGTACTTGGTTGCTGGGGGCGAGGCCTCCAAGGAGCTTGCTTGGCCACGCCCACCTCTCACTTCTGCCGCAAGGGATGGAAGGGAAACTGCGAGATTTTAATGGTTCTGGAGGGAAGGAAGGGCACGATTCGTATTTCCTGGTAATTTCGATCTTTTTTTAAAGAAAATTTAAAAATTGAACCTCCAGCGCCCCCTACAAACAAAACGAGTTTAGAACCATTTTTTTTCTTGATCAACCAAGCCTAATAAACAATAGTTTATTAACTTCACATTATGCTGCTGCCATTAACAAGGGTGAGAAGGAGAGGTCAACCCAAATTGCAACCTTTCAGAGCCAGTATTTTGAAGAGAAGAAGAGGGTGTTTTACATTATTAGAACAGGAAAAGAAGTGAATGATCATCAAAGAGATCTCCATCTAATTCAGTCTCAATCCTAGCCTCCCACCCCAAATTTCAGGCCTGTATTTTGCTCTCATGCTAGGCCGCATGCTGAGCCCTTTCTGGAAGAGGCTGTTTGCTTGTGGGCGACTGGGGGTGGCAGTCCTTCAACATCTGGAAAGCTGCAAAGGTAGAGGAAAGTTTGTAATGGAGCACTCTGCCCTGATGTTTACTCAGTTTAGTTTATGTGGGAACTGGGATTTCCCTTAGTCAATGAGAAGGCCTTGGTGTATGGAAGGAATTCCTAATTAAGTTCAATGGGGTCTCCTTTTGGAAAGAGGAGGTGAAGCTGAAGGGCACACAAGAGGTTTCCCAAAGAGTGGGCTGAGATGATCTCTTTGGGGCTTCCTCCTATTTTGGTATCAGTTCAATACAGGAAGAGAATCATAGAATTATAGAATCATAGAATTAGAAGGGCCATCCAGTCCAACCCCATTCTGCCATGAAGCAGGAAAATCACATTCAAAGCACATTGACAAATGGCCATCCAGGCTCTGTTTAAAAGCCTCCAAAGAAGAAGCCTCCAACACAGTCTGGAGCAGAGAGTTCCACTGCTGAACAGCTCTCACAGTCAGGAAGTTCTTCCTAATGTTCAGATGGAATCTCCTTTCTTGTAGTTTGAAGCCATTGTTCCGCATCCTAGTCTCCAGGGCAAAAGAAAACAAGCTTGCTCCCTCTCCCTATGACTCCCTCTCACATATTTATACATGGCTATCATGTCTCCTCTCAGCCTTCTCTTCTTCAGGCTAAACATGCCCAGCTCTTTAAGCCGCTCCTCATAGGCCTTGTTCTCCAGACCCTTGATCATTTGAGTCGCCCTCCTCTGGACACATTCTAGCTTGTCAATATATCTCTTCAGTGTGGTGCCCAGAATTGGACACAGTATTCCAGGTGTGGTCTAACCAAGGCAGAATAGAGGGCTAGCATGATTTCCCTAGATCTTGACACTAGACTCCGATTGATGCAGGCCAAAATCCTGTTGGCTTTTTTTGCCGCCGCATCACATTGTTGGCTCATGTTTAACTTGCTGTCCATGAGGACTCCAAGATCTTTTTCATATGTACTGCTCTCAAGCCACGTGTACCCCATTCTGTGTCTTTGTGTTTCATTTTTTCTGCCTAAGTGGAGTATCCTGCATTTGTCCCCATTTAATTTCATTTTGTTCGTTTTGACCAATCATCTCTCTAATCTGTGAAGATCGTTTTGAATTCTGCTCCTGAAGTATATCAGAATAGACAAACAGTCTATTGTTTTCCCAATGTCTTCCTCTGAAATATTGTCTAGTGTACCTATTGCTGCTCTGCCATCCAAGTATTAGCAGTTGTGATCCTGCTGAAATCCTCTACCCAATTAACAAATTTCAATGGCACTTTTGACTTTAGACAGACAAAATAATGCTATCTCCTGGAGGCTTAAGCATCTCAGCATCTAACGATTGAGAGGTCTTTTAATCAAACAGACACTTCTAGTTGCATCCTAACACGTCATCTAAATTTGCCTTTTTGTCACATCATCACTTGAAGTTTATGTTTGTACCCAATATCAGTAAGAATGGACTTCTTCACTTAGTTTCTTATTATTGAAAGAAACAATGAGTCCTTTTAGCCATTTGATTCCTTCTGTTCCCAACTTCTGCGATTCAGGACTGATTTTGACCAATTTTTACACATGCTTGTTTTGCACTGAAATGACATCTTCTGCATAGAATGTAATATCACTTAATAGAGATGTTATTTTTCACTAAGTTATAGTACCAAAATGAATCAAGGAGTTGGAAAACTGTTTAGCAGTGGAACTCTCTTCCCCAGAGTGTGGTGGAGGCTCCTTCTTTGGAGGCTTTTAACAGAGGTTGGATGGTCATCTGTTGGGGGTGCTCTGAATGTGATTTTAGGCGTGTGTGCCAAGTGTGTGAAATGGAGGTCATCTCTTTCATACTCTTGTTTTAGAAAAACTATCAAAAACTGTAGGGGTGTAATTGATGCAAAGGATATTGGAATTGTTAGACCTTGAACAGTTAAGAAGAAGGTGGAATTGGAGCATGAGAAACTTTCCATTCCAGACCAAGGGCCCTTCCAGACAGGCCCTATATTCCAGTATCTGATCCCAGGTCTCCCTCTTGAAATTGGATTATATGAGACCACACTACCAGATAATCTGGGATAAATAGAAAACCTGGGATTAGATCCTACAGCCTGTCTGGAAGTGCTCAGAGAGAATCTGTCCTGCCCAAGTTTCCCATTCTGAACTGAAGCAGAAATGTCCACAAGAGTCTCTCCCTTGTAGTCACCCAAGAGGAGAATTTGCAAATAACAATATTTTTGAATGCCATGCAATGCACACATAAGAGGGAGTTTATTAATTTTCTGCTGGGCATCATAGTGGAGGTCCAAAGAAGCAGAAGTTGGAGGTCGACTGCTTGCTGGACTGGGAAGAGGTAACAGCATCTGAAGCCAGTTGATCCAAGCGTTCAACATTCAAGAAGGCTTCACTGGAAGCTGCCATCTTCTCTAGAGTTCATACTTGCAGATGTAAGTATTAGAAGTTTGACATGACCTATCGTTCCACTGTTTATAACCTAAAATAGAAGAAGTTGTTAACACACACACACACACACACACAATGCCAAAATAATTAATAATTGTAATTAACTGGAAAACCATCAGATATACAGGCACTGAGGACCTTTTCTGTGCCTGGTCTGCAGGCTACCTCAACATGCCACTTTTGATCACCATTTTCAAGCTCTCCCCCTCCCATTTTTATTTGTTTTGGAGGGTCTTAGCAGGGTTCTCTGGCAGTTGTGGCCTATTTGGGGATAAAAAAATACTTGAAAATATCCCCCAAATTAAAAGAAAAATAGGTAGAGCCATTGGCTAGAGACCCCATAGAACAGTGGTTCTCAACCTGTGGCTCCCCAGGTGTTTTGGACTACAAGTCCCAGAAATCCCAGCCCGTTTACCACCTGTTAGGATTTCTGGGAGTTGAAGGCCAAAACATCTGGGGAACCACAGGTTGAGAACCACTGATGTAGAATCTAGAACAACAATGAAAAGAAATTCATCTTGAACTTCTAGGTTGCTCTAAGGTTGGTGCTGAAGGTGTTTTCATCTTCACTTCCCACCAGTCCCAGCTACCTTAGATAATGGTCAAACTGAGGTCAACCATTACTGAGCTAGATCTAGTCCAGTAATTATGTCACAGAGGAATCTTTGTATTAAGCCCTCAAGAAAGCATTCACTTACCTGTGGGTAGAAGCAATTCCACACAGTATTCAGCACTGGCAAGGTTGTTTGGCTCATTTGGGTACCAGGCCCTGTAATTGTAGACCGAGTCATCAGACCACCTCCACCTGCGATTCTGTAGAAATTGGAAAGACAGATTTTGTGATTAGAAGAGATAAAGATGATTTTCTTAGGTCTAAAGATTTGTACTGACTTGTCCATCCATAACTCTCAAACTTGTAATTCAATTGGAAATCAATGATATAACTATATCCACACCACTCATTGTTTTGTAGTCTAATTTGCACTCCAAAAAAATAATAATACAGAAATGTGTGTGTTTGGGGAAAATACAGTGACATAAATACCGTAAAGCAGTGTTTCTCAACCTTTCTAATGTTGCAACCCTTTAATACAGTCCCTCATGTTGTGATGGCCCCAAACCATTAAATTATTTATTTATTTATATACTACATTTCTATACCACCCCTCTCAGCCAATGGCGACATGGAGCAGTTAACAATCGGCAACAATCTGATGCCAAATAATTACAACAATTTAATAAAATCATAAAGTACCGTTAAAGCACTAGCAGACAATATAAAAATATAAAAACCATACAAAACCTTAAAAACATTATCATAAGCGTCTCCATATCAAATCATTGTCCAGATGTGTCGTCAGTGGTTCCATGATATTGTGTATCTATGTCGTATTTGGGAAGGCCTGTTCGAAAAGCCAGGTTTTCACCATTCTTCAAAAAGTCAGGAGGGAGGGGGCTGATCTTATCTCTCTAGGCAGGGCATTCCATAGTCCAGGTGCCACTGCTGAGAAGGCCCTGTCTCTCATCCCCACCAAATGCATCTGCGAGAAAGATGGGAGCAAGAGCAGGGCCTCCCCAGAAGATCTTAAATTATTTTCGTTGCTACTTCATAACTGTCCTTTTGCTACTCTTATGTACCTTAATGCAAATATTTGATATTCAGGATCTATTGTCATTTACTGGACCAAATCTGGCACAAATACCTAACATGCCCAAATTTGAATACTGGTGGGTTGGGGGGGGGGGGGGGGCGGAATTTATTTTTCTCATTTGGGAGTTGTAGTCGCTGGGATTTATCACCTACAATCAAAGAGCATTCTGAACTCCACCAATGATGAAATTGAACCAAACTTGGTACAAAAACTCCCATGACCAACTGAAAATACTGGAAGGGTTTGGTGGGCACTGACCTTGAGTTTTGGAGTTGTAGTTCACCTACATCCAGAGAGCACTGTGGACTCAAACAAGGATGGATCTAGACCAAACTTGGCATAAATACTCAGTATGCTCAAATGTGAACACTGGTGGAGTTTGTGGAAAATAGACTTGATATTTGGGAGTTGTAGTTGCTGGGATTTATAGTTAACCTATAATCAAAGAACATTCTGAACTCCACCAATGATACATTGAGCCAAACTTCCCACACAGAACCCCCTTCACCAAGAGAAAATACTGCGTTTTCTGATGGTCTGACGATCCCTCTGACATGTCCTCCCAACCCCCCCCCCCCCCAGGTTGTGAAACACTGCCCTAAAGGCATACTATCCTGTCTGGTCTTTTAAACTAAGCAGGGTCAGACCAGGCTAATACTTGGATTGCAGACCACCAACAAATACTACAGGCTGCCAAATGTCAAGAGAAGGAAAGATTCCAAGAGAATATGACCATTCAGTGGGAAGTATTTTTGAGTTGTGTTTTGAATGGAATAATAAATTACTGATGAGAATGCCTGAGCAAAACAAAGCAAGGTAGCAGCTCACCTGGCGGGGATCATTGAGTCCAATCCAGACATTGCTTTTCTCTTTTTGGTAAGTTGCGATGTAGTTGGCAACGAGAGCTGACTCTGCCTTGCTGAGAACAGAGGCAAGATGGGCTCCACGGCCATAGCTCTGGCAGTCCATCTGAGGGTAGAGAAGGAAGGGATAGGGAATGAATGTTATTCATACAATCATCTTCCTTCATGGGGATAAGGGCACTGCGAAGAGCTCGTTGACTTCACTGCTTTTTATGAAGTTTGCTATCCCCCACTACCCTAGTATAATCCATGCTTAAAGACGTTAACCATCTGAATTCTGGATTCCTTGAGAACCATGAGGCGAAGAAATGTTTCCTACCTCAGCTTCTGCCCATGACAACTTGTAGTCAAAATACGCATAACAGTTCCCTTGGTTTTGCATCCAGTCTCTGGCACAGGAAGCAGCCTCCGCTGCAAGAGGAAAGGGAGAGGAATGAAGGACAAGTTATGGTTGAAGAGATTATCAATGTTGTCTCTTAAGTAGGGGGTTATTACTGATCTAGTTTACTGATGGACATTTTGTGATCCTGTGGGTGTTGTGTACCCTCCAGCCTCCGTCATACAAGTCCTCAACAATTTACCATAGTGCGTAAGACTGATGGAGGTTAGAGACATCAACATCTGGGCCCCCCACACGTTGTTTATCTCTATGGCAGCTACGCAAGCATCTTCATCCTGCGGCCCTCCAGGTGTTTTGGATTTCAGGTCCTGGAATTCCTCACCATTGTAACAGAACAACCTGGCAAGGACTTCTGGAAGCTGGAGACCTCAAAACTTTGAAGGTCACAGGTTGGAGAGGCCCATGCTAAAATGTGGAGAATTTTTCACGCGAAATAAAACACAAGGTAAAACACTCTAAGGGCACTTCCACACAGCCATATAACCCAGAATATTAAGGCGGAAAATCCCACAATATCTGCTTTGAACTGGGATACCTGAGTCCACACTGCCATATAACCCAGTTCAAAGCAGATAATGTGGGATTTTATACTGTTGTGTGGAAGGGGCACGTAATAGGTGATTCCAAGTAACCCAGTTTGGAAAAGCCAAATGGATCGATGCTCCAGATCTTATGGGTTACTGGACTGACACTCCTACACATCGTAAGTAAACAAATGATGCAACTGTGCTGTAGCAGATGGACACTGGCTAATTCTTCCTCAAAATCTCTCACCAGGTTCTTTTTGCTATGGTCTATGTAATGGGAACAGACCATTTGATCCATCCCACATTACACTGGCCAGCACACATATTGCTGCCTCAAATGTTAGACCTGTGCCTGGGTATATTTGACCTGCTGATTCGAAAAATGGCACAAATTTTCTCCTATCCACTCCAGTTTTTGAGATACCGAATTTCTGGCATATATCAGTCTTAATCCGCTTGCTACAGAAAACCATAATCATATATATGAGAAACTAGAGCTGATGTGATCTATTCAATGCAATTTTCTGAATAGACACCTCAAATAACCAAGACACCAAGATTTGCTTTTTGTTGGGCTGTGTTATTGTTAACAACATCTTTCTCTTTATGATTTCTGGGTTAAAGAAAAATACAAAATCGCACCAACTGTAAAGAGATTATATGTGTGGATATTTAAAACAACTTTAGAAGGTGGGAAGGAGTTTTCCAAGATTTAAAGATCACATCCTGGGAATTCACCTCTGGTTTAGTGCAAACCAGACTTTGTGAAACGGCAATAATTGTGTTTGCTTAACCTGATTAAAACCGTCACCATACTAGAGAAACAAAAATCAATTCAAAATCTTGTTTCTGCCTCCTGCAGCATTCTGGGGTTTGTAGTTTAGGGAGGAGCCTTTAACAGCCTCACTAAACTACAAACCCCAGAATTCTGCAGGAGACAGAAACCGGATTTTAATTAGATTTTTTCTCTCTAGTGGGATGAAGTAGTTAGATCACTTGAAAGAAGAATTTGATTTGAAGTATATGAAGATTAGTAAGAGACATGTTTAGCTACTTTTAGGAGATCTCTCCAATTAACTGTTAATATATTGATGTTTCCTAAAGGAACTTACCACCAGGAAAAGGACTGGAGAGCAGAAGGCCAAAAAGGCTGAGACTGGCACAGGTAAGGAGTCCCATCTTCTCAATGACCTCTAAGGAGGGTGGACTGGGGAAGAAGACATTCAAGAGACATATTCAGTGAACAACAGATGGTAAAACAGTGGGAACAACTAAATAGGTATTTATTTATCGTGTCATCAGCAACCAGACATTTGTATTACATTTTTAACAAAAACAAACAAACAAACAAACAGACAAAGTACAGGATTTACAAGCTTGGTAGTTGATTAAATGTCCGTTGCCACAAGGAGGTCCTCATCTTGTTGTGTTTCAAATTTATTTATCGTGTCAGACAACCAGACAATTGTATTACATTTCTAACAGAACAAAACAAACAAACAGACAGACAAAAACAAAATTTGCAAGCTTGGTAGTTGATTAAATGTCCTTTGACCAGTATCTGGCAACTTGGAGTGCCTCTGGTGTTGCCGCAAGGAGGTCCTCCATTGTGCATGTAGCAGGGCTCAGGTTGCATTGCAGCAGGTGGTCAGTGGTTTGCTCTTCTCTTCACTCGCATGTTGTGGATTCCACTTTGTAGCCCCATTTCTTGAGATTGGCTCTGCATCTCGTGGTGCCAGAGCGCAGTCTGTTCAGCGCCTTCCAGGTAGCTCAGTCTTCTCTGTGCCCAGGGGGGAGTCTCATTTGGTATCAGCCATGGTTCGAGGTTTTGGGTTTGAGCCTGCCACTTTTGAACTCTAGCTTGCTGAGATGTTCCAGCGAGTGTCTCTGTAGATCTTAGAAAACTATTTCTTGATTTGAGTTGTTGACGTGCTGGCTGATACCCAAACAAGGGATGAGCTGGAGATGTCTCTGCCTTGGTCCTTTCACTATTGGCTGCTACTTCCCGGCAGATGTCAGGTAGTGCAATACCGGCTAGACAGTGTAGTTTCTCCAGTGGTGTAGGGCGCAGACATTCCGTGATAATGCGGCATGTCTCATTCAGAGCTACATCCACTGTTTTAGCGTGGTGAAATGTGTTCCACATTGGGCATGCATACTCAGCATACTAAATAGGTTATGAAGCAACATGTCCATGTGGTCATGAAGAGTCGGAAGTGACTGAACAAATAAACAACAGCAACAACATGTCTTTTATTGCTGTGATTAGAAGAAAAACTGCAGGGATGGTGAACACAGATCAAATCTGTTGGGAATGTGTGGGTTGAGATCATGGTGGTATTTATGCCTATTGATGTCCTCATATGGAAATGCATGGACATGTAGAACATCTATATTCTATTCAAGGTTCCTGAAGTAGAATTGCTTGTGAGGAGCTGTTGAAAATGAGGAGACATATCAGGATGCACAATGCTGACCCAAGGACTGAATGGCACAATTAATATACACTTCTGCATACAGACTTTTATTCCATACAACTTCAATGAATATATGGGCTGTTTTGTTGTCATGTCATAAAGATGTTCAAAACAGTTGGACTTTTATGGGTCATGATTCCACCCATTGCATTCCAGAAAGCCTGGTTTTGCTCTTAAGTATTTACCTAAGAGTGGCTACTGCACCCTGCCAAGTTTGCCTGCAGAAGACATATAGTGAAATTATTTCCTGTGTGATGAAACCACCTGGATCCCAAATTCTTTGTACTTGCTCGCTTAGCACTTTCATCATCAGTCATATACCAATTAGGATTTGTTTTCCTTTGCTTGGAGCCCCTGGTGGTGCAGCGGGTTAAACCGCTGAGCTGCCGAACTTGCTGACTGAAAGGTTGGTGGTTCAAATCAGGGGAGCAGGGTTTGCTCCCGCTGTTAGCCTCAGCTTCTGCCAATCTAGTAGTTTGAAAACATGCACATGTAAGTGGATCAATAGGTACCACTCCTGTGGGAAGATAATGGCACTTCATGCAGTCATGCTAGTCACATGAACTTGGAGGTGTGTATGGACAACACTGGCTCTTCAGCTTAGAAATGGAGATGAGCACCAACCCCCAGAGTCAGACATGACTAGACTTCATGTCAAGGGGAAACCTTTATCTTTACCTTTTTTCTCCTTTCCTTGATACTGAGCTATCCAGAAAGTTCAATGTTCTTGTCAATTCCATACACTTTTCCTATTTCTGTTCTCAGGGAAATTACTAATCACCGAACATACTAACAGAATGAGAAATATTATTCCCCTTGTACGTAAATCCTACAACTTAGTTAAAAAATAGTTGTTGCTGAACCTTTATACATTGCTTTTGTGTCAAAGCCATACATTTTTTGATGCTTCAGTCTACAACCTGGAGAAACCTTTCCACTCAAGACCTGCAGGACATCTTTTCAGTCACTCACCTGATGCTGGTTTCTCCTCAGTGGACAGATGTAGTAGACAGCTGTACTGGGATCTTCTTTGCCAATGGTCACTCACTACCTTTTCTAGGTTATATATAGCCTTTAATCAGTAATAATGATCCAATACAACAATAAAGGAATGAGGAAATCCTGGGTCAGTTTCCCATGCTCTTGGACCAATTATTTATCAGCTATCAGAAGGACAATCACATACTCCCTTATTCAAATAAAGAAATGCACACCAAAACACCCCTCTTTATTTAAGGTGTGAGGGTAAATAACAGCGTACCTTTGGGAATCAGTGGGGCTCTTATTGATCTTTTTGAATGCTATGTACTATTGTGTTTCTACTATTGTAAGCTGCCATCAATTGTAAAATGACCCTATTTTAGTACCACAACCACCAGCAAAACACATAAGAGAGACCTGTGATAGTAAGATGCACCCCATTTTTAGGGGTGTTTTAGAGGCGTTCTTCCATTCTAAGAATGGAAGAAATACAGTATTTGTCTGCCAACCCCCGAAGAACGACACGAGAAATAACGACACAACAACCATCATTTTTGGATTCAAATTGGGCAACTTTTATTTAAACGTTACCTATTTAACTCTTATCTACCTCAAGGGTGTCAGGAACTGGTACAACCTAACCCAGGTAGTAGCACTACCCGATAATAACAATTTTTGGGCGAAACACCTGGGCTCTGGTATTAAAACCAGATACCGTGAAGGGAAACGAAATGAGGAGTCTGTTCCAAAGCTCTAGTATCCAAACTCCTTTCATTTCGAGGCCATTCAACTACACTTCACCCTTTAACTGGTGAATGCTCAACTTAATGGCCTGTCACCCCTTAAAGGGGTGCCCTAGGTGCACACCGACTAAAAGGAATTCCCTAACTATTTACGCTCAACCTATTTAACATAAGGCTCACCCCTCGATCTAGCCCCTAAACAGTATAGGGTAGGCAAACCCCCCCCCCTAAAAATCAGTGAGGGGGAAAAAATTCCTACCCGGTTCCCCAGGCAACCGAGAATTATACTGTTAACGGGCGGGAGTGGTGGGCCAGCTTCCAGGCGCCGAATGCGCCTATTTGGGACCGGCCTGCTTGCAGGCCACGCCCCCCAAGTCGCTCCAGAAAGTTCCATGGGAACCCCTCCCTTTCACGGGGGAGGCCGCCAAATGTTTTTCCCCTCCCCATTGCTTGGGGAGAGGAAAACTATTGTCTGCCAACCCCCGAAGAACGACACGAGAAATAACGACACAACAACCATTATTTTGGATTCAAATTGGGCAACTTTTATTTAAACGTTACCTATTTAACTCTTATCTACCTCAAGGGTGTCAGGAACTGGTACAACCTAACCCAGGTAGTAGCACTACCCGATAATAACAATTTCCGGGCGAAACACCTGGGCTCTGGTATTAAAACCAGATACCGGAAGGGAAACGAAATGAGGAGTCTGTTCCAAAGCTCTAGTATCCAAACTCCTTTCATTTCGAGGCCATTCAACTACACTTCACCCTTTAACTGGTGAATGCTCAACTGAATGGCCTGTCACCCCTTAAAGGGGTGCCCTAGGTGCACACCGACTGGAAGGAATTCCCTAACTATTTACGCCACGGATTGGGGGCAAATGTCCATTTCGCCCCCATCCCCCACCAATTCCTCAAACACCCTACTGATACCTTCCCGTAAACTTAACAAGAAATGGTGGTTGCCCAATTCAGAGAGATGCACCCCATCGGCACGGTATAACCGTTCGTCATCCCGGGTGATGTCCGGGTGCGCAATGTAATGACCCCTCTGTTGGATCAAGAAAACCCGCATGGCCCGGTTCACCCGCTTCCTGGCTTTTTCCAGCCTACGCACGTCGCCTCCTCCCAGCCACCTACGACGTGGTATAATAGCGGACCAAGCAACATGAACACGAGGCCACAACCACAAAATCTTACGAATGTCCGCGCGAGCCTGCAAAAAGAGGGCTTTGCCCATCAATAAACCAAGATCGTTACCACCGAGGTGGATAACCAACACATCAGGAGGGGGCCCCATCCTGGCATCCAACAATAAAGGGCACAAACCGTCCCACCGAAGGCCTCTTACTCCTCTCCATTCCACCGTTGCTGTCGCCGCGAGGCCCAAATGCTGGCCATAGGCACTCTTGAGGGCCTCTCTTCCTGCCCAAAAAACATAACTGTGTCCGCAGACCAGGACTTTCCATCTATGAGCCAGCCCTACGCGACCTGCAACGATAACAATGAGTTATGAAGAAACTGCCCGCACGTAACCCCTGAAAGCACCAGACTTCCATCTGCCCAGGGCTTTTATTTCTTCACCCCCATATCCCATAGCAGCTGCTGAAGAAGCTGCTCCAATCCGAAAGGAGTGGGTCCCAAACTTAAGGTGACCCAAACCAAGGCGATCAAGTGCCTTGGTTGTGACAGCCCAAAACTGGAATTTTGTCAACGGCTTTCCATCCATGTGACAAAACAAGTAACCGCCGGCAGTGCCTCTGATGGCAATGAACTACGTCATGGCAAGAACTGGGCACAGTTCAACATCTCCACATCTAAAGAGCCGCAGTAAATGACCTTTCGCCCCCTGATCCGTCTTGGACACTCTGATATTAATTTCCAGATATTCCCGAAAGACTGCCACATCGGAAAACAAAAGCGCGCGGTGTGAGGTATCATTTTTGGAAGCTGCCACCAATTCACTCACTCGAAGAGCTGCAAAAAATGCAGTCAACGCCGCCGCATGAAATAAAAGCTGTTCATAATATGCAGTGCATAAGGTGGGCCATAACTGTTTAAGGGCTTTGAGGATTGCTGGCGTGAATGGCTGCCGGTCATCCTTGCACTGCCCTCGCTGTCTAGACCACCCAGCTAAGATTTTTTGCAGGCGAAAGTCGTCGGTGGTATCACAAAGCCCCTGGGCTTTGAACCAGTACGCCAGGGCCGACAACTTTGACCGGATAGATTGTGCTGCTAAGCCTCTTCTTTTGTGATATACGCAAAACTGAACCAGATGTTCGTAAGGTGCTGGCGCGCATTCTGGTAACATATATAGCTTTCGAAACTCCACGAACTCACGTACTGCCCTGGCGTAAGATTTTTGGGAACTGGGGGCCAAAGCCAATCTCATACCTAATGCTGCCTCATCACTCCAGCCCTCCAGAGATGGTCTGGCATACTCTCCGGATGCACGTCCGCTGCGGGCGCCAACAGTCTGAACCGCTCCATCTGCATGCGAGACAGAGCGTCAGCCAAGGCGTTGTTAAGACCCGCAACATGGAATGCACGAAACAAAACATTAAATTTAAGACATTGTAACACAAAAAGCCGTACAGCGCCCATAACTCTGCGCGACTTAGATGTTAGCGCGTTGATAACCTGCACCGTGGCCATGTTGTCACACCAGAAGTGGACCGTTGAATTGGCAAACCGGTCGGCCCAAAGCGTGACCGCAACCAAGATAGGAAAAAATTCCAAAAATGTTAAAACAGACGTAATACCATTAGTATGCCATTCATCGGGCCACTTCTCGGCACACCAATGTCCCTCAAAGAAGACTCCAAAACCTATGGAACCAGAAGCATCAGATGCTACTTGCAAGGCATTATGCACCAACAACTCCTGGCGCCAAAAGGAGACTCCATTGAATTGGCGCAGGAATTGCAGCCAGATGTCTAAGTCCTCCCTAATTTCCAACGTCAATCTGATATGATGATGGGGCAAAACTATGCCGGAGATGGCATCACAGAGTCTACGTAAGAAAGCTCGACCAGGCGCCACCACCTTGCATGCGAAATTTAAATGCCCAATTACCTGCTGAAATTCCCGGAGGGTGGCCTTACGCCGCCCCGTAAAGCGCTCCAACATGTCAATCAAGCTCATAACTTTTCCGGCCGGCAGCCTAGAAAATTGATTAACAGTGTCGAGCTCTATCCCTAGAAAAGTCAACACTGTAAGGGGACCTTCAGTCTTCTCCTCCGCTAGGGGCAATCCCAAGGAGTGTGCCAGCTGCTGAAAAGCGCACAGCAAAGTGAAACAGTCACCAGAATGACCCTTACCCACGAAAAGAAAATCATCCAGATAATGGACAACGCCTCTGAGGCCCGACTTTACTTTTACTGCCCATTCGAGAAAAGTACTAAACGTCTCGAAGGTAGCGCATGATACCGCGCACCCCATGGGCAGCGCTCGATCAAAATAAAACAAACCCTGAAACTGAAAACCTAACAGTTCGAAATCAGCCGGATGTACCGGGAGCAGTCTGAAAGCCGATTTGATATCGCATTTGGCCAATTCGGCTCCAGACCCATAACGCCTAATCATACGCACAGCCATATCGAACGATGTGTAACTAACAGAACACTGCTCATCGGGAATAGCGTCATTCACCGATCTCCCCTTGGGGTAGGACAAATGGTGAATGAGGCGGTATTCCCCCACGACTTTCTTGGGGACTATTCCCAACGGGGAAACCCTGAATTGATTCGTGGGTGGTGCTGTAAATGGACCAGCAACCCTGCCTTCCCTAACTTCCTTCTCAATCTTCTCCTTAACCACCAACTCGAGGCCAATCAGTGACTTTAAATTAGGCGATAAACAAGGATAACGAGGCCCTAAGGCCGGAATTCTAAAACCTTCAACAAAACCGCGCAGCAGATAATCCGCTGCCGCTCTATCCGGATATCTATCTAACCACCAACTAAGGGGACCCACCTTAATTGGACTGGGGCCCTTTTGAAACAGGAGGCTGGGTTGGGATTTTGCGACTGAACTGCGCATCTCTCGCTGCGGGCCTTGTGGGCTTTCCTTTAAAGCAGGTTTTTGCTGAGTGATTGCCCTGGCAGATGGAGCAGGCGTGCAGGAATTTACAAAACTTGCGAGAGCAAGCCCCTTGGGCTGCGAATTCCCAGCACATCCCCTTTTGCCTTTGTGGCTGAAGTGCAATGCCCCCTGACCGAAAGGACTGCATAACCTTAGTGTTCTGGATGGTGTGACCGCTATCAGCCTTCTCACCAGAAACCGATCTGGTTGAATTCATCACCTCCATCCACAGCTGGCTATCAATAAGGTCCCAACGCTTGTCAGGCTTCACGGCAGCTTCAGCGCGAAAACGGCTATCGTAAACCAGCCACGCTTGTCCCGTATAATTAACGTATGCCCCATATATAATGTTTTGATATTTGAATAGAGCCTTAGCCCTATAAGGATGAGCTTCTACCAACAAGGAAGCATAAATGGTGTAGCATGCAAGCCAATTCTTCCAATTCTGCTCGACCCTACGCTTTTTAAGCTTCTCTTTGCGCTCATCATCTAAATCCTCCTTTTCCTTCTTCTCTAATTCTCTAAAATACAGTGAAAAAATATCAATGTATTCGTTCCTAATTATCTTATCAATAGTTTTCTGAGATAAATGGGAACCAAGGGAGGCAGAGGCCGTTGTTGCAATTACTGGCCATACCCACTTGTCTGTTCCCCAATATTGGTTTGCCTCCCCCGTTCTGGCCACTTCCAACGATATAGGTGCCACATTAGGTTCTGTACCACCGGCTCTAGCTGCCGAAGCTGTTGCAAGAACAGATGGCGCAAATGTATTAACGGGTGTTGCAGCTATTGTCTGATCCTGACCCCAAGGCCAGACCAGTGTGGTGCTGTTACCTGAGACTGTAGATGGTCCTTCCAGCGCCTTGTTTTGGACATCAGCTTGACCCGACGTCCCAGGAATCGACCCCATAGAAGGTGTAGACTGTGCTGGAGCCCCAGCATTTACTGGCTTGGGGATTGATGAAGCCGACGGACCTGCTAGCTGCTTCCCAGCCCCCTCTGCCTGACCCTGCGGCACCGTCTGGACCACGTTGTTTGCAGCCGAAACCGGACCCGCAGATGACCCTTGATCGCCTTCTGCCGGAGGCTGCGATAACACCGGAGCCGGTACACCGTGTTCTTCTTGCTCGAGCTCAGATTGGCCAGCCTCTGATCCCATCGGCAGCAACACACCTCGCCCGGATTCTAGAATAGACATACGGGAAAGCAGGTTTTTAAAGATCAGCTTCCTGCTAGCCCTACGAGTCGGGCGCGGCCCCACTTCTCTTGTTGACAACCCCCTCTCCCTCTCGAATTTATTCATCCTCTCCATCAAGGCCTCGAGGTCTTCAGCCGAAACGCCCTCGTCCTCCGAGGATGAATCCTGAGGAGGGAGGGGGCGCTTCGCCACCGTCTTCTTAGCGGGTCCCTTCCCTTTGGGGCCGCCCACGTTCTTCTTTGGCGCCATCTGAAATAAAAATCAACAACGGCTCCGTCACAAATAGGTATCCAAGGTGGAATGCAAAACTGCTTATCTCCCATTCAAACAACCTCAACATGTTTAAAGAAAATAGCTGGGCTCAAGCCGCACGAAGGACCCCAGCCCTTGTAGCAGCTCATATCCACTGCATTCGGACCAATTCTGTGCACCGTAAAAACTCGATAAGCCCCATTTCTAAACAAACTAAACAGGACCGCAACCTATTGATCTAATCACATTTGCATTGCATCCCACATAGCGAGAAAACCAATGTTGGGGCTACTATTGAGAGCCCCACCCCTATTCTTATGTCTAAAACTGCAGCCAAGTATATTGATCTACTCACATTTTCATGGAAGAGACCATGAAAGTCTCCGTGCTGCAGCTGACAACAGAAAATTAGCCCAGCTAACTGGCCAGTCTGCAGCCCAGGTATGTGACTTACTGCCCTAACCCTTCGGCCATAGGGCAACCTCAAAGTCGCCCACAAAGCCGGGCTAATGCCCAAAGATCCCTGATGCAATCGGCTTCCATGTCAAACTAATTATAAGAACAAACAACCACTCATTCTTTAGCCATCCCCGTTATAACCGCAAGCATACTCCAAATATCATCATTATTTTCCATTTCTCATTTTAAAATCCATCCTGTCAATGTTATCAACAATAACATCAACTGTATTTATCGCTAATAATTATAATTATTATAATTTTTTTTAATATATAATATATAGATATATATCTAACACAACTAAAATAATGATTATGGCTTAACAACCAGCCACCACCTGGCGGCTGGCCCCTTAACAAAATGGCGGCCGCAACAATAACAAGATGGCGACCGCCTCCCGCCAAAAACGGCTGGTCGACCAATCAGACAAGCCTTCCTTTTCCTGAAAAAACGTCCCGCGCCATTAATCGGCGGTATGCCCAGCGAGGCCAGGAGACCGAACACACCGCCAAAACGGCCCCGGGCGCCATGAACCGCACTGGCGCGCGCATCCGGCCTAGCATCGTGTATGCGTGTTAACGGCAGTCCACCACGCCCCCGGCCAAACAGCACCCTCAGGCCCCAGCGGCGGCAGGGCAACCCTCACACGGAAAGCGCCGTAGTAAACACCCAGCCGACGCATTGGCAACCAAGGCACCCTAACAGCGCCTCAAGCCGAGCATGCAACATGCGGCCGCCGCTATTGTCGGCCGCTGCCGCGGGCCTTAATCCAGGCAATTGCGTGCCAGGTAGGAGGGGGGGGGGGAGAAGAGGATAACAGATGCCCACCACGTTCCCCAGCCGACCACGGCCCTCCGGCCCGACGGCGACAGAGCAACCCCACCCCTATGAAGCACCTAACCAAGAATACTAGCCGTTGAACCGGCAACCGCGGCAGCCCTGCTCCAAGAAGAAAGCTCCGGGAGGTCGCGGGCGCAGGGCGCCGCCATCCATATACTCATCAAAATATCCCTCAAAGCCACCATCTATCACCACTCTAAAATACCCCCCAATCCATTGAACCAGGGAAGCGGGTAAAAACGACCCAAGGAGCCATTACACGATTGGTGTCGTGGATGGAAGGGGGGGGGGAGGGGGGTCGCGCGAACTATGGGTAGGAGGCGAAAATTACAAGCCTCTTTGAACGGTGGTCACCCCCAAACTCTACACAAGAAGGAGGGGTAAGGAGGGGTGGGGAGGGGGGGGTGGCTGTGATGGCCAAAGCTCAGCCACCCTTTAACCCTAAACCCCGCAACCGACCTCAGTCTATTCGCAATATCCACTGCCTTCTCCCTCGGAAACACTATCCTCGCTCTCTACTTTTCAATCCTTGCACTTCTCTTCGTCCCGCTGTTCGGCGCTCCTCGACGCACGTCTTCCTCCACCAGCTTCCAGGCGCCGAATGCGCCTATTTGGGACCGGCCTGCTTGCAGGCCACGCCCCCCAAGTCGCTCCAGAAAGTTCCATGGGAACCCCTCCCTTTCACGGGGGAGGCAGACAAATGTTTTCTCCTCTCCCCACTGCTTGGGGAGAGGAAAACTATTATTTCAATGGATTGGCTCTTATCTATGAAATCCAGTTGTAAGAGCCATGAATATGCTGTCCTGTTTTCACAACCATTTTTGACTTTATATTCCAGTCTCGTGTGGCTCTAGCCCCTCATTTTACTATCTCCTAAAGCTATAAATGTGCCATGTTTTTATAATTTGTCTCCCAACAGTGTGATGCTGTGTGACCCAACAATGTGATGCAGCTAAAAAAGCCAATGTAGTTTTGGGCTGCATGAAAGGAAGAATGATGTCTGGTGGCCCTCTATTCTACTTTGGTCAGACTTCTCCTGAAATACTGTGTCCAGTCCTGGGCACCACAATTCAAGAGGAATGTTGACTCTAAGCTGGAGAATGTCCAGAGGAAGGCAACTAGAATGATCAAAGGTTTGGAGGCCATATCCTATGAAGAGTGGTTTAAAGAGATAGATATGTTTAGCCTGTAGAAGAGAAGGTTGAGGGGAGACATGATTGCCACACTTAAACATATGAAAGTATGTCTCGAGGAAAAGGGAGCAGGCTTGTTTTCTGCTGCTCTGGAGACTAAGATTCAGCTCAAATGACAGAAATGGAGATTCCACCTGAAGATTAGGAAGAACTTCCTTACCATGAGAGCAGTTCAACAGTGGGACTCTCCAACCTTGGAGTGTAGTGGAAGCTCCTTCTTTGGAGGCTTTTAAGCAGAGGTTGGATGGCTATCTGTCAGAGGTGCTTTGATTGGGCTTTTCCTTCATGATAGGGGGTTGGAATAAATGGCCCATGTGGTCTCTTCCAACTCTGCTATTCTGTTACCCCCAACCCTGCATTTCCATGCATACAATGTGTATTTCCTTGTTACTCATTGCATCCTGCATTTATTCTTCTCTCTGTCAAATATATCTCCAAATATCAGCCAAGATACAGTCAGAAGTGCCTATTTATCAGGTATTGAGCCCATTCCAGGTACCACAACAGATCTTATGCATCTGTGGCTCCCTTTCCAGCAACCAGAAAAGGAAGCCCAGCTGAATCAATGGCCCAGTTCCCACAAAAGCAGCCCTTTGTACACAGAGGCAGTTCCCTTCCAAGGAATTCAGGTGGTGTGTGTTTCCCTTACCTGGTAATTCAGAGAACTAAAAAAATAAAATGTGGAAAACAAATATAATAGGATCAACACATTTTTGTAGATTTCCACCTAACATGTATATCCTGCTAAATGAGGTCTGAGCTATAGAAATCAGGAAGTGGAAATAGAGCCTAAGGGCCAATCCAGATAAGCCCATATCTCGGGACCTGTCTGGGTTTATACGACACCTCCGGTAAAAAATGAATTAATTCAGAATAAACCAGGGTTTCCCTCATTTGTCCCGAATTGACTAGATGTTGTAGTTCAGCCTGTGATTTTGTCTGATGTCAATGGGGATGATGGTTTTCCTGGACCTGTGTCTGAGGTCAATGGGTATGATGGTTTTCTTGGGCCTGAGTTGTCAAGTCCTGGCCTTGTTGAAAGGCCTGGTTCTGGCTTTGCCGAGAGACCCAAGGCTTCTCATGAACAGAGTGCTTCTCCTGTAGATTCTCAAGGGCAAATTCCTGAAAGGGGCCCATAGCAGCCTTTCTCTGAGAAACTGTCTTCTAAGGATGATTTGTCAGGTGAAGAAGTTAATGAGATTGAAGAAAGAAGACAAGACGTTTGTAAACTAAGGGAAAGTTCTCAAGCTCGTCAAAGGTCAGCCTGTCTGCTGGAAAAGAGAGATAAAAAATCCTGATCTGGTTGGAAAGGCAAACATGACACAAAAAGGCTTTATATGAGACAGGGAAAGGATTTTAGCTCAGTCTGAACGTTTTGTTTCCAAGTGGGTTTCTAGCTTCATGCTTCAAGTTTTGCCAGGTTCCTCTTTTGGATATTGGATCTCTATGTTATCTTGTTCTTTTGGATTTTGCATCCTTGGATCTTGTGTTTTTATCTTTGTACTTTGAAATTCATGGACTATTTGTTACATTTGGAATATACTCTTTTGGACTATACTGTTTCTATCATTTTTATTGCTGTTCACATTAGCATAACCCTGCCTATGTCTCTGAGGCTTACCCTTTTGAGTATACTTGATTCAACCTAGATTCCTATCTTGGAATGTTTACATATTGCCTCCAATCATAATGTAAATATGCAATATGCAGGATGTATTTTTGTTCGCTGGACCACATTTGGCACAAATACCCGATACGCCCAAATTTGAATATTGGTGGGTTTGGGGAGGGGATTGATTTTGTCATTTGGGAGCTGTAGTTGCTGAGATTTATAGTTTAACCTACAATCAAAGGGCATTCTGAACACCAACGATGAAATTGAACCTAACTTGGCACCAGAACTCCCATGACCAACAGAAAATACTGGAAGGTTTTGGTGGGCCTTGACCTTGAGTTTTGGAATTGTAGTTCACTTAAATACAGAGAGCACTGTGGATTCAAACCCCGCCAATGATAGAATTGGGCCAGACTTTCCACAGAGAACCCCCATGACCAATGGAAAATACTGTGTTTTCTGATGGCCTTTGGCGACCCCTCTGAGACCCCCTCACAACCCCCCCCCCAGGGGTCCCAACCCCAAGGTTGAGAAATGCTGCCTTGAATGGTTAAGAAGAAAATGGAATTGTAGCATGATAAACTTTCAATTCCAGACTGAGGGCCCTTCCAGACAGGCACTATATCCCAGGATCCGATCCCAGGTTTTCAGCTTTAAGTTGGATTATGTAAGTCCACACAGCCAGGTAATCTGGGATAAACAGAAAACCTAAAATCAAATCCTGGGATATAGGGCCAGTCTGGAAGGGCTCAGAGAAAAGATGTCCTGTCCAAGTTTCCCATTTTGAATTGAAGCAGAAATGTCCAGAAGAGTTCTCGTCCTTGTAGCACCCAAGAGGAGTCTTTGGAACAACAATATCTTTGAATGTCAGGAGAAAAAAACAGCCAGTGCACACACAAGAAGGGATTTATTAATTTTCTGATGAGTATCAGAAAGGAAGTCCAAAGAAGCAGAAGGTGGAGGTCGACTGTTTGCTGGACTGGGAAGAGGTAACAGCATCTGAAGCCAGTTGATCCAAGCATTCAACATTCAAGAAGGCTTCGCTGGAAGCTGTCATCTTCTCTAGAGTTCATACTTGCAGATGTAAGTATTAGAAGTTTGACATGACCTATCGTTCCACTCTTTATAATCTAAAACAGAAGAAGTTGTTAACACACACACACACACAATGCCAAAACAATGAACAATTGTCATTAACTGGAAAACTATCAGATGTACAGACATTGAGGACCTTTTCTGTGCCTGGTCTGCAGGCTACCTCAACATGCCACTTTTGATCACCATTTTCAGACCCCCTCCCATTTTTATTTGTTTTGGAGGGTCTTAGCAGGGTTCTCTGGCAGTTGTGGCCTATTTGGGGACAAAAAAATTACTTGAAAATGGCCTCCAAACTAAAAGAAAAATAGATAGAGCCATTGGCTAGAGACCCCATAGAACAGTAGTTCTCAACCTGTGGCTCCCCAGGTGTTTTGGACTACAAGTCCCAGAAATCCCAGCCAGTTTACCACCTGTTAGGATTTCTGGGAGTTGAAGGCCAAAACATCTGGGGAACCACAGGTTGAGAACCACTGATGTAGAATCTAGAACAACAATGAAAAAGAATTCATCTTGAACTTCTAGGTTGCTCTAAGGTTGGTGCTGAAGGCGTTTTCATCTTCACTTCCCACCAGTCCCAGCTAACTCAAACTGAGTTCGACCATTACTGATCTAGATCTAGGTCAGCAATTATGTCACAGAGGAATCTTTGCATTATGCCCTCAAGAAAGCATTTACTTACTTCTGGATAGAATCAACTCCACACAGTATTCAGCATTGCCAAGGTTGTTTGGCTCATTTGGGTACCAGGCCCTGTAACTGTAGACCGAGTCATCAGACCACCTCCACCTGTGATTCTGTAGAAATCGGAAAGACAGATTTTGTGATTATCAGAGATAAAGATGATTTTCTCAGGTCCAAAGATTTGTACAGACTTATTTATTTATTATTTATTTCTTGTACTTATTGACCGCCACTCTCAGCCCTAGGGGCGACTTGTCCATCCATAACATTCAAACTTGTAACTCAACTGGACATCAATGATATAACTATATCCACACCACTCATTGTTTTGTACTCTAATTTGCACTCCAAAAATAATAAATACAGAAATGTGTGTGTTTGGGGAAAATGCACTCAGAATATTGACATAAATACCCTAAAGCAGTTTCTCAACCTTCCTAATGCTGCGACTCCTTAATGTTGTGGTGGCCCCAAACCATAAGACGGAGCGAGGGTAGCAAACCTCTCCGCGAGAAGCAGCCAAAAGGCTGTAAAAACTGTCGTCACCCCCGCCTACCATTAAGAAGACTACATGGAAAGAAAACTCCACTTATGGAAGAAGAGAAACATTTAAAAGTGACAACCCGTAAAGTTAAAATGGATAAAGACAAAGAAATGAAATTGACTACAACCGTGAGAAGAGGGTTCCAAGGTTCAGAAGAAATAAAAATGAAAGCTATATTGAAGGAGATTCAGAAACTATCCAAAAAACAAGACTCAGTGCAAGAAGAAGTGCATGGGATAGCTGAGAAACAAGATGCAAATTATAAGTCGATACAGGAGGAATGGAAAGAGATGAAAAGGGAAATCAAAGAAGAATTTGGAGTAATAAAGAAATAAGTAAACCAATTATGTGATGAAACGAAAGAATTAAAGAAGGATAAGGAGAAAATAGAGGAGAACCAGAGCAAAATAAAAAAGAAGATGAAAGAACTGGATAAGAAACAAGAGAAACTGGAGAGAGAACAGGAAAAGCTCCAGCAGACAGAATTTGACTTTCAGTTAAGGTTAAGGAATGTATGGGAAGATCTGAAAGAAGACCTAAGATCAAATGTTCTCAAAATCTTAGCCTCATATACGGATTCTACAGAAGACGAAATGGGTAAAGAAGTAGATAAAACCTTCAGAATCACTACTAACTACTCAAAGATAAATAAAGCACCGAGAGATATTGTAGTGCAATTCATAAAAAGAAGAACAAGAGACAATATTCTCTACAATAACAACAGGAAACCAATATTCCACAAAGGAACGAAGGTAGTGATGCTCAAAGAATATCCGCAAACTGTCCTAAACAGAAGAAGAAAATATTTCTTTCTAACAGAAGAATTGAAGAAAAGGCAGATCAGATTTCGTTGGGAGTGCTACGAAGGTATAATGACAACCTACAAAGAAGAAAAATATTGGTTGACATCCGAGAATAAGGCTAAAGCCTTTTATGACAAATTGATGAAAGAAACGAAGAAAGACAAGAAAGGAATATCTCCCAAAAAAGAAAACCAGAAGAAAAGGCCAAGACTCGGATCTCTGGATGACGAGGATGAAGCTCAGATACAAGGGGCGACTGCACTAAGTAATTTGGATGAAGACACAGGTGGCACAGGGACTGGGACTGATAATGAAAAAAAATGATGATGATGAGTGATCAACAAATAAAATGTTATACAAATAACGTGAATGGCCTTATTTCCCCGCAAAAACAGAAAAACTCTTTACTAAACTACAACGAGGCAACTATGACATCATAGCCCTTCAAGAAACGCATATCTCCCAGAGACACATACCCCACTTAACTAATAGAAAATTAGGGAAAGTATATTGCTCATCCTATGAGAAGAAGAAGAGGGGAGTAGTAACTTATATTAGGGAATCTTTAGAATCAAAATTAGAATTTAAAGATCAGGAAGGAAGAATTCTGGGAGTCAGCGTATCAATAGGAGAATCAAAAATTTTGGTATGCAATATTTATGCACCAAATGGCCCCAATTTTATTTTTACAAAATTCTTAAAG
Source organism: Anolis sagrei ordinatus (assembly GCF_025583915.1). Lineage (NCBI taxonomy): Eukaryota > Metazoa > Chordata > Lepidosauria > Squamata > Anolidae > Anolis > Anolis sagrei. The sequence goes on from NW_026847660.1 coordinate 13,885,320, forward strand.
GACAAAATATTGAATGTAGAATTTGATGAATTAATTCTTTTGGGAGATTTTAACAGAGTTTTAAGCAGTATTCGGGATAAAACAAAGAAACAGAAAAACAAAAAATTAAAAGATGGTCATACTACCCTCCCTCAGAACATAATACTATTAAAAAATGAGATGGAACTAGAAGATGTTTGGAGAGTAAAAAACAGGGAGAAAAAGGACTATACATTTTATTCAAATAGACACAAAACATGGTCTTGGATTGATATGATATGGTCATCTAAAACTCTCCTCACCAGAGTAGGTGAAATAAATATCCTACCCAGAGAGATATCAGACCATTGTCCGATAGAAATAGTGATAAATAGAGTAATCAAATCTCGGAAATGGAGACTCAATGACAATCTACTCAAAAAAGAAGAAATCAAAAAATATAAAGAAATAACTAAAGATTATTTGAAATTAAACCACATTGAGGAAACTAAACCCCAAATCAAAGCAGTTTTACGAGGTCATTTGATACAACATAATGCAAAGATTAATAAACGGAATAATAAAGAGTTAAAAGAAATTGAGGAGCAAATATAACTAAAAGAGAGAGATTTGAAGACTGACCCCTTAAATTGTTCAACAATTAAAGCACTTTCTGAACTTAAACAGAAAAAACACCACCTGGAAATAGATCAGCAAGCGAAGCAATTAAAATTTCTAAAACAATTACAATTTGAAAATGCAAATAAACCAGGAAGATGGTTAGCGAGGCAGGTTTGGAAAAAGAAACAAACACATCAAATAACAAAAATAAGAAATGGGGAAAAAATAATTACTAAGAATATAGAAATTCTGGAGGAATTTCAAAAATTTTATAAACAGCTATATAAGAAAGATAATATCCCCAAAGAAGATATAGAGGCGTATTTGAGTAAATTGAAATTGCAAAAAATAAGCGTTGACCAGAGAGAGAAATTGAATAGAGAAATTACATCGGAAGAAATTGATAAAGCAATAAATAGAATGGATTCTAATAAGGCCTCGGGGTCTGATGGTTATACAGTGGGATTTTATAAGGTTCTGAAACATGAACTAACTCCACTGTTGCAGAAAGTTATGAACGATGCGATACAATTACAAAAAATACCTGAATCATGGAAATCAGTTGAAATAAAGCTAATTCATCAGGAAGGAGCGGACCCAACAGATGTAAGAAATTATAGACCGATATCATTGTTAAATACTGACTACAAGATTTTTACAAATGTCTTAGTCTCTCATTTAAAAGAATTCCTAAAGGACTGGATAGTGGAAGAACAAGCGGGTTTCCTCCCAAATAGGAATATAAAAAGTAATATTTGAACAATTTTAGACTTAATAGGGTACTATGAACAGAATCGTCAAAAAGAAGTAGCCTTTTTAGCGGTGGATGCGGAAAAAGCCTTCGATAACCTGAATTGTGACTTTTTCAAAATTTTAATTCAAGAATTGGACATGGGTTATGGTTTTGGCAATGCAATAAATGTGATCTACGAAACTCAAAAGGCAAAGATTACAGTAAATGGTAACTTGGGAGAGGAATTTCTTATAACAAGGGAACACGTCAAGGTTGCCCTCTATCTCCCTTAATTTTTATTATGGCCCTAGAAATTCTAATGAAAGGAATAAAAGAAGATAAAGAAATAAAAGGGGCAAAGATAGGAAAGTACGAGTCCAAAATGAGGGCTTTTGCTGATGACGTGATCGGTATCTCTGAAGACCCATTGGAAAATCTTGGAGGCTGGCTAAGGAAAATAAACGAATTTGGAAAACTAGCAGGTTTTAAACTAAATAAAACTAAAACGATGATATTGACAAAGAATATTGAAAATAAGAGGCAAGAGCAAATCCAGAAACAGACTGGTTTAAGTGTAACAAAAAAAAAATAAATAAAACATCTAGGAATCTGGATCACAGCAAAAAATAATCAATTACTTAAAAATAACTATGAAAAATTATGGAAAGAAATTAAAAATGATTTAGTTAAATGGAAATATTTAAATCTCTCCTTCCTAGGGCGTATCTCAATGGTGAAGATGAATGTTCTGCCCAAGTAGCTTTTCCTGTTCCAGAATATCCCAATTATAAGAAATGTAGAAATATTTAAGAAATGGAACAAGGAGTTAATGAAGTTTATTTGGGGAGGCAAAAGACCAAGAATTAAATATACGGTTCTTATTGATAAATGGGAATTGATTTGGAACAAAAAAAATTAAATATACCTATGCGATGGATTTAAAAGGAAATTGGCTGAATATGTTTCACAGGTGGTATATGACTCCAAAAAAATAGGTTTAATGTATATGAATACGGACAAGTTCTGGAAATGTCAGGAAGATGAAGGTAGTTTTTTTCATATGTGGTGGACATGTAAAAAAGCACAAGTGTTTTGGAAGATTATACATATAGAGACACAGAAGATATTAGAAATCTCATTTCCTAGAAAACTGGATTACTACCTATTAAACATTACAGATTCGGACATTAGTCTAGACTTAAATAAAGACATACTATTTACATATATTGCAACAGCCGTAGGAATAATATATGCGAAGTTTTGGAAATCGGACAATATACCGGAGGTAGAGGAGTGGTTTAATAAAATTCTAGAGATTAAAGATATGGACAAATTAACTTTTTTGTTGAGAAAGAACTCGGAAAATCCAATAAGAGAGACAGACTGGTCACTTTTTGAAAAAAACTCTTAAGGAAAAGAACTAAGAAATCTTAAGACAAAGATAAGGTAATAAAATTAATAATAATGCAGCGAAGTCACAGATGGGAAGTCAACAATATTTTTTTAACTCTCTTTTTTTTTGAGGTGAATTTTTGTTGGATGTTTGTTTTTAGTTGTTGTATTTGAATCTCTTAAACCTTCTTTCCTACTTTCCTATTCCTAATTGTTCTCCCTCTTTCATTGTATAATTGTTTATAAAATGTAATAAAATTTTAACTAAAAAAAACCCACTAGCAGACAATATAAAAGTATTAAAACCGTACAAACATTAAAAATATTATCATAAGCGTCTCCATATCAAATCATTATCCAGATGCGTCGTCAGTGGTTCCATGGTATCGTATATCTATGCCCTATTTGGGAAGGCCTGTTCGAAAAGCCAGGTTTTCACCATTCTTCGAAAAGTCAGGAGGGAGGGGGGCGATCTTATCTCTCTAGGCAGGGCATTCCACAGTCAAAGAGCCACCGCTGAGAAGGCCAAACACATCTGCGAGGAGAGCAGGGCCTCCCCAGAAGATCTTAAATTATTTTCGTTGCTACTTCAAAACTGTCATTTTGCTACTGTTATGAACCGTAATGTAAATATTTGATGTGCAGGATGTATTTTCATTTACTGGATCAAATCTGGCACAAATACCCAATATGCCCAAATTTGAATACTTGTGGGATGGGGGGGGGGGGTATTTTTTTCTCATTTGGGAGTTGTAGTTGCTGCAATTTATAAATTTATAGTTCACCTACAATCAAAGAGCATTCTGAACTCCACCAATGATGGAATTGAACCAAACTTGGCACAAAGAACTCCCATGACCAACTGAAAATACTGGGTTTGGTGGGCACTGACCTTGAGTTTTGGAGTTGTAGCTCACCTACATTCAGAGAGCACTGTGGACTCAAACAATGATGGATCTGGACCAAACTTGGCACAAATATTCAATTAGCCCAAATGTGAACACTGATGGTGTTTGTGGAAAATAGACTTGATATTTGGGAGTTGTAGTTGCTGGGATTTATAGTTAACCTACAGTCAAAGAGCATTCTGAACTCCACCAATGATACATTGAGCCAAACTTCCCACACAGAACCCCCTTTACCAACAGAAAATACTGTGTTTTCAGATGGTCTTTGAAGATTCCTCTGACATGTCCTCACAACACCCCCCCCCCCCCAGGTTGAGAAACACTGCCCTAAAGGCACACCATCCTGTCTGGTCTTTTAAACTAAGCAGGGTCAGACCAGGCTAACACTTGGATTGCAGACCACCAACAAATACTACATGCTGCATGCTATATTTCAGAGGAAGGAGCTGTCAAAACTACATCTGTATATTCCTTACCTGGGAAAACTTTATGAAATTTATGAGACTTCCATGAGACAACTGGTGTCTTCAAGGCACATCCCTATTGCTGGCTTTGTAATTCAGTTGGTGCAAATTTTATACAGATGGTTCTTTTTGGAAAGTGGACAAGACTGTCATTAATTGTGTTCTGGAACAGCGTTTGAATTTTACCAGTGTCCATGGGCTTTTGAGCTCTCCGATTTCTTGTTGGAAATTGGCCACTAGCGCCTCTGTTTCTTTATTGTGTCTGAACAACTTAATTTGCAATTATGAAAAGAAAAATGTCTGCCTCGTATGTATTTGAAATGTCCCAAGAAGAAAATGACTCCATGGCCACCGGAGGAGCCCACTCAGTTTTCAGCATTTTAACACATAGCATATAGATGACCACCTTATATTACTTTCTTAGGACATCAAGATGTATTGCATTGAAGTTAGTGGGTGGACCTTTCCCATTTGACTTTTCTCTTTTTTTCATTCACTGTGTGATTTAGCTATCTTTAGTTTTTCTACCTTTCCCTTGCACAATTTTAGTCTAAAAACATGAATGAAAAGAAACAATACAAGAACGGCATCAAAAGGCAAAATGAAACCAAAGAAAAATATGCATATTAAGAAATATTATATTCTAAGAGAATATTGGGGAAAACTCTTACAAAATATACATATACAAAAACAGTGGGAAAACAGGTGCAAAACTGCAGAGAACATTTCATCCTGACTCCTTTTTAGATGAATTTAGCAACTCTGATGAATCAATGTAAACAAAGGCTGAAATGAACTTGCAACTAGAGAAGTAAGAAAATTTGGCAAAGACAAAATTTATAGATCTATTATATATACTCGAGTATAAGCTGGCTCGCATATAAGCCAAGACACCTAATTTTACCACAAAAAACTGGGGAGACGTATTGACTCGAGTATAAGCTGAGAGTGGGAAATGAAGCAGCAACTGGTAAATTTCAAAATAAAAATAGAGACCAATACAGTTACATTAATTGAGGCATCAGTATGTTAAATATTTTTGAATATTTATATATAAGATAAGACTGTCCAACTCTGATTAAATCATTATTTTAACCTTCTTTAGTGTAAATGAAGAAGGTTACAATAATGATTCTTACGTCTGCTTCCAATAATAATAAAGAGGGTAAAATAATACATGTAAGAAAAATAATATTAGAGTAAAATAATGGAAATGTAATAGTAACAATAATTATTATTTTACTCTCTTTATTATTATTATTATTATTACATTTCCATTATTTTACTTTAATATTATTTTTCTTACATTTATTATGCTACTCTCTTTATTATTATTGGAAGGATACATAAGCACATTTGCATTGAATAAGGTTAGAATAATAATAATAATAGAGTAAAATAATAAATGTAACAATAAGAGAGTAAAATAATAAATATAATAATAACAACAATAATAAATAGAGTAAAATACATGTAAACTAATAATAGAGTAAAATAATAAATGTAATAAAATAATAGAGTAAAATAATGTAAATGTAATAATAATAATGAAATAATAAATGTAATAAAATATTAATAATAACAGAGTAAAATAGTAAATAACCTTGACTCGAGTATAATCTGAGGGGAGGGGGGGGGGTTCACCCCAAAAAGGGGCTCAAAAACTCAGATTATATATGGTATTCTCTCTCAGGGGCTTTGAAAAAGAAATGTCAAGAGAAGGAAAGATTCCAAGAGAATATGACCATTCAGTGGGAAGTATTTTTGAGTTGTGTTTTGAATGGAATAGTCTCAATAAATTGCTGATGGGAATGCCTGAGCGAAACAAAGCCAAGAAGAAGCTCACCTGGCGGGGATCATTGAGTCCAATCCAGACATTGCTTTTCTCTTTTTGGTAAGTTGCGATGTAGTTGGCAACGAGATCTGACTCTGCCTTGGTGAGAACAGAGGCAAGATGGGCCCCACGGCCATAGCTCTGGCAGTCCATCTGAGGGTGGAGAAGGAAGGGATAGGGAATGAATGTTATTCACACAATCATCTTCCTACATGGGGATCCGGGCACTGCGAAGAGCTTGTTGACTTCACTGCTTTTTATGAAGTTTGCTATCCCCCACTACCCTAGTATAATCCATGCTTAAAGACGTTAACCATCTGAATTCTGGATTCCTTGAGAACCATGAGGCGAAGAAATGTTTCCTACCTCAGCTTCTGCCCATGACAACTTGAAGTCAAAATACGCATAACAATTCCCTTGGTTTTGCATCCAGTCTCTGGCACAGGAAGCAGCCTCCGCTGCAAGAGGAAAGGGAGAGGAATGAAGGACAAGTTATGGTTGAAGAGATTATCAATGTTGTCTCTTAAGTAGGGGAATATGGCTCATCTCGTTTACTGACAGACATTTTGTGATCCTGTGGGTGTTGTGTACCCTCCAGCCTCCGTCATACAAGTCCTCAACAATTTACCATAGTGCGTAAGACTGATGGAGGTCATATACATCAACATCGGGTTGGGGGTGGGGCATAGTTGTCCATTTTTATTTCAGATACACAAGCCTCTGCAGCCTGCAGCCCACCAGGTGTTTTGGATTACAGCTCCCAGAATTCATCACCATGGAACAACCTGGTAAGGGCTTCTGGGAGCTGGAGACTACAAAATCTTGACGGTCGCAGGTTGAAGAGGCCTATACTAAGGTTTGGAGAATTTTTCAAGTGAAATAAAACACAAGGAAAAGCACTCTAAGCCACATAATAGGTGATTCTGTGTAACCCATTTTGGAAAAGCCAAATAGTTAGATGCTCAGGATCTTATGGGTCACTGGGCTGGCACTTATGCACATCATAAATAAACAAATGATGCAGCTTGCTGCAATGGATGGACGGTGGTTAATTCTTCCTTAAAATTTCTCACCAGGTCCTTTTTGCTATGGTCTGTGTACTGGGAACAGATCATTTGACCCATCCCACATTACACTGGCCAGCACACATTTTGTTGCCTCAAATGTTAGACCTGTTGCTGGGTATATTTGACCAGCTGATTTGAAAAATGGCACAATTTTCTCCTTTTCTGTGTGTGTCAGGGGAGTCTTGAGAAACTGCAAGTCGTTTCTAGTGTGAGAGAATTGGCCATCTGTAAGGATGTTGCCCAGAGAATGCCCAGATGTTTTGATGTTTTACCATCCTTGTGGGAGGCTTCTCTCATGTCCCCCCACATGGAGAACTGGAGCTGACAGAGGGAGCTCATCTGCACCCTCCCTGGATTTGAACTTCGGACCTATCAGTCTTCAGTCCTGCTGGCACAAGAGTTTAACCCATTGCGACACTGTGGGCTCCTATCAATTTTCTCCAATCTGGTCTAGTTTTTGAGATACTGAACATATGGTAAATACTGGTCTTAATCTGCTCGCCCATGGAAAATCATAATCATATATATGAAAAACTAGAGCTTTTTTAAAAAATTATTTTTATTGCATTTATTCAATTTAACATAAACATTAAGTAAACATACTTTTATCCCTAAATTATTCCTATACTCTATAACTACTACAAATTCTTAACTAACTATAAGTCAGTTCAGACTTCTCTCAATTTACAAAACAAAATAATAATAATTAGAATCTGACCAATCCTTATAATCAAGTCACTCATTCACTCTCCAAATACAATATGATAGTAACATATATGCAACATGCACATTCTAGACATGTCCCATCATTCAATCTTATTTTGTTTTGGAAACATAATGATGAGCGCTCTTTGGATATTGACCATGGTCCACTCCTGTTATTTCTCTTTAATACTTCCCCCCCCTTCCCCTTACCCTTAGTTTGTGCCCCCTCCACCAGGACCAACCAACTCATGTTGTTTCACAATTCCAGAATATCATTGTTTCTCTTGCTGGCTTATACCCCTTTCCCTCATTAAACACATACTCGATAAATTTTCCCCATATTTTCCAAAAGTCTGTTTGTTTACATATACCCCTTTTAATTTTAATATTGCAAGTTAGCTTATCATTAATCGCTATATTCCAAATTTCCCTATACCATTCTTCTAATTGAATTTCTTTTTTCCTTCCAATTTTTTGCTATTAACAATTTAGCTGCTGTTATCAAATTAGAAACCAATTCCTTTTCTTCTTGTACGGGAATTATATTATCATGTATAAGTAATAAAGCTAATTTTGGTATAATCTCAGTCTCTATTTTTATTATTGCTCTTATTTCTTTAAATATGCTTTTCCAAAATTTTTGTATAATATAACATGACCACCACATATGTAGATATGTCCCTATTTCCTGACAACCTCTCCAACACTGATTCAAATATTTTTTATCAATCTGATTTAATCTAATAGGGGTTAGATACCACCTCCATATCATTTTGTAGTAATTTTCTTTAATTCTGATAGACATATTTTTTAGTATCCTCATATTCCATATGTTTGCCCATTCTTGATTATTCATTTTCCCCCCAAGTCTGTTTCCCATACTTCCTTCAAATAATCTTGTTCCTGTTCATTCATTAATAACAGTTTATAGATCTCACTTACTGTGCCTTTTAATGTTATATTCTCTTCTTTAGTCTCCCTTTGAGTTATCATCCTTTCTATTTTTGTGTATTCCCTACCTCCATTATACTTTTTCCTTATATCACTTGACCATTTACCCAACTGTAAATACTTATACCAATCTAAGTCTCCTAATGAAAAACTAGAGCTGATGCAATCTATTCAATGTAATTTTCTGAATCAGCACCCCAAATAAACCAGGAACGGACCTAATAACCAAGACACCAAGAATTATTTTGTTAGGCTGTGTTATAGTTAACAACAACTTTCTCTATGATTTCTGGGTTAGTGAAAATCACAAAATTGCACCCACTGGAAAGAGATTATATGTGTGGAGATTTGAAACAACTTTAGAAGGTGGAAAGGAGGGTCCCAAGATTAAAAAGTCACAGCCTGAGAATTCGTCTTTGGTTTAGTAGAAACCAGAATTTGTGAGATGGCAATAACTGTGTTTGCTTAACCTGAGATCTCTTGAAAGAAGAATTTGGCTTAAAGTATATGAAGATTACTAAGAGCTATCTTTAGCTACTTTTAGTCAATCTCACCAATTATCTGTAAATATAATCTTGATGTTTCCTAAAGGGACTTACCACCAGGAAAAGGACTGGAGAGCAGAAGGCCAAAAAGGCAGAGACTGGCACAGGTAAGGAGTCCCATCTTCTCGATGACTTCTAAGGAGAGTGAATTGGGGAAGAAGACATTCAAGAGACATAGTCAGTGAATAATAGATGGTAAAACAGCGGGAACTAACGAAATACGTTATGAAGCAATATGTCTTTTATTGCTGCTACTAGATGAAAAACTGTAGTGAGAGTGAGCATGGATATAATCTGCTGGGAATGTATGGGTTGACATCATGGTGCTTTTTATGCCTATTGATATCTTCATATGAAAATGTGTGGACATCCTCCCCATGTAGAACATCTATATTCTATTCAAGGTTCCTGTAGTATAATTGCTTGTGAGGAGCTGTTGAAAATGTAGAGATACATTGGGACGCACAATGCTGATACAAGGACTGAATGGCACAATCAATGCTCAACTTTGCATACAGTCTTTTATTCCATACAACTTCAGTGAATATATGGGCGGTCTTGTTTTGTTGTCATGTCATAAAGATGATCAAAACAGTGTGTGTGGTGGAGGCTCCTTCTTTGGAAGCTTTTAAACAGAGGCTGGATGGCCATCTGTCAGGGGTGATTTGAATGCAATATTCCTGCTTCTTGGCAGGGGGTTGGACTGGATGGCCCATGAGGTCTCTTCCAACTCCTTGATTCTATGATTCTATGACTTTTATGGCTCATGATTCCATCCATTGCATTCCAGAAAGCCTGGTTTTGCTCTTAAGTATTTACCTAAGAGTGGCTACTGCCAAGTTTGTCTGCAGGACGCAGAAAACATACCGTGAAATTATTTTCTGTGTGAAGAAACCACCTGGATTCTACATTCTTTGTACTTGCTCTCTTGGCATTTTCATCACCTAATTAGGATTTGTTCTTGATACTGAGCTATCCAGAAAATGCAGTATTCTTGTCAATTCCATGCACTTTCCCTATTTCTGTTCTCAGGGAAATTACTCATCTCCCTCCATATTAATAGAATGAGAAATATTGTTCCCCTTGTACTTGAGATTTACAGCTCAGTTAAAAATAGTTATTGCTGAACCCTTATACATTGCTCTTGTGTCAAAACAATACTAAACACTTCCTTTTTCATGCTCTAGTCCAGGTATGGGCAAACTAAGGGCCGGGGGCCGGTTGTGGTCCCCTGGGTGCTTACCTCAGACCCTCCTCATTTTCCCTGCCCTCTTGGCAAAAGGATATGGCAGCCAACCATGCCCTTATGCCAAACAGGTGGGGAGGAAGGCACATAGGAGCTTAGAGCCTTCTGGAGCGCTTTCAGCCATGTGTCTCATCATCCTCCTGGCATAAGGACAGTGTGAGCAGTCCTGTCCTTATGCTGGGAGGACAACCTGAGGATGACCCTGGCCCTTCCTGGCACCTTGGGTGCTTGCTTCAGGCCCTCCTCATTTTCCCTGCCCTCTTGGCAAAAGGACATAGCAGCCCACCATGCCCTTATGCCAAAAAAATTAAAAATAAATAAAGGGTGAGAAAGGCACATAGCAGCTCAGAGCCCTCCGGAGTGCTCTCAGCCGTGTCTCTCATCCTCCTCCTGGCATTAGCACAGGGCAAGCAATCCCATCCTGATGCCAGATGAACAGCTCGAAGAAGGCACACGGTGGCTGAAAGCCCTTTGGAGCAGTCCCAGCCACCGCCTCACCCTCCTCCCGGCATAATGCCAAGAGGACAGCCTGAAGATCGAGGAAGAGTTGCCTCAGGTCTTGCTTTTCTCCTGGCATAAGGATGGAGTGAGCAGCTCCGTCCGTATGCTGGGAGGACAACCTGAGGATGCCTCCCCTTGCCTCCCCCCTGCCAGGCTCTCCCCACCCAGTGTGTATCCAGCCCTACTCCCTCCTGGCTTGACCCTTCCGGTCAAAATGTTTGCCCATGTCTGCTCTAGTCTACAGCCTGGAAAAACACTTTCATAAAAGACCTGCAGGACTTCTTCTCAGTCACTCACCTGATGTTGGCTTTCCCTCAGTGGACAGTTGTAGTGGACAGCTGTACTGGGATCTTCTTTGCCAATGGTCACTCACTACCTTTTCTAGGTTATATATACCCTTTGACTGGTAATAATAGTCCAATATAACAATAAAAAAATAAGGAAATCCTGGTTCCGTTTCCCATAATCTTGGACTAATTATTTATCAGCTATCAGCCCAACAGAAGGACAATTACATATTCCTTTATTCAAATAAGGAAATGTACACCAAATCACTTTATTTAGGATGTGAGGGAAAATAACAGATTGCCCTTGGGAATTAGTAAGGTTTTTATTAATCTTATCTAAAGCTATGTACTACTGTAATTCTTCTATTGTAAGCTGCCATCGATTGTAAGATGCACCCTAATTTCAGTACCACAACCACCTGCAAAATACATAAGCAAATCCTGTGATGGTAAGATGCACCCCATTTTAGAGGCATTTTAGAGACATTCTTCCATTCTTAGAATGGAAGAAATGCAGTATTTATTTCAACGGCTTACTTCTTATCTGTGACAAATTTGAATCTAGTCATAAGAGCCATGAAGATGCTGCCCTGTGTTTGCAACCATTTTTGACTTTATATTCCAGTCACATATGGCCCCGCATTTTACTACCACCCCAAAGCTATAAATGTATTGTTTTTTTTTAAAAATCTCCCAATAGTGTGACACAGTGTGAACCAAAATGTGATGCAGCTAAAAAAGCCAATGTGATTTTGGGCTGCATCAAAAGAAGAACAGTGTCTAGATCAGGGGAAGTAAAGTAATCAGGTTGAGGGGAGACATGATTGCCACATTTAAATATTCGGAAGCATGTCTTAAGAAAAAGGGAGCAGGTTTGCTTTCCGCTGTTCTGGAGACTAAGAATCAGCTCAAATGACAGAAAAGGAGATTCCACCTGAACATTAGGAAGAACTTCCTTACCATGAGAGCAGTTCAACAGTGGAACTCTCCAACCTTGGAGTGTAGTGGAAGCTCCTTCTTTGGAGGCTTTTAAGCAGAGGTTGGGTGGCCATCTGTCAGAGGTGCTTTGATTGGGCTTTTCCTTCATGGTAGGGGGTTGGAATAAATGGCCCATGCCGTCTCTTCCAACTCTGCTCTTCTGTTACCCCCAACCCAGCATTTCCATGTATACAATGTGTATTTCCTTGTTACACATTGCATCATGCATTTATTCAGATATATTCTCTGTCAAATATATCTCCAAATATCAGCTGAGATACAGTCAGAAGTGTTATTATCAAGACTAGGATTCAGTGCAATGGGCTTAAATTACAGGAAAGGAGATTCCTCTTGAACTCTAGGAAGAACTTTCTGACCATGAGAGCTGCAACAGTAGAACTCTCTGGCTCAAAGTGTGGTGTAATCTCCTTCTTTGGAGGCTTTTAAGCAGAAGTCAGATGGCCATCTGTCAGAGGTGCTTTCATTGTGTTTTTCCTTCATGGTAGGGGGTTGGAATAAATGGCCCACGTGGTCTCTTCCAACTCTGCTATTCTATTATCCCCAACCTAGCATTTCCATGTATACAATGTGTATTTCCTTGGTACTCATTCTATACAGTATTTCCCTGATGAAATCTGAATGTTTTACATTGAACTGTTCATATTAGCATAACCCTGCCTTTGTCTCCAGCCTTACCCTTTTGTGTATACTGGACTCAACCTATATTCCTATCTTGGACTATTGACGTATTGTCTCAAACCATGTGCCAAATCCATCCCTTTCTTTCTGGGTAGACTCTTCAAACAACTCCGGCTTCAAACAAATACATGACAGCTATTCATTTTTCATGCTACAAAGAAAAGTCAATTATTCCGTCCTGGGCCCGGTCCTGTTCAACATCTTTATTAATGACTTAGATGAAGGGTTAGAAGGCAGGATCATCAAGTTTGCAGACAACACCAAATTGGGAGGGATAGCCAGTGCTCCAGAGGACAGGAGCAGGATTCAAAATGATCTTGACAAATTAGAGAGATGGGCCAAAACTAACAAAATGAAGTTCAACAGGGACAAATGCAAGATACTCAACTAAGGCAGAAAAAAACGAAATGCAAAGATACAGAATGGTGGACAATGCCTGGCTTGAGAGCAGTACGTGTGAAAAAGATCTTGGAGTCCTAGTGGAAAACAAATTAAACATGAGCCAACAATGTGATGTGGCGGCAAAAAAAGCCAATGGGATTTTGGCCTGCATCAAGAGGAGCATAGTGTCTAGATTTAGGGAAGTAATGCTACCCCTCTATTCTGCTTTGGTTAGACCACACCTGGAATATTGTGTCCAATTCTGGGCACCACAATTCAAGAGAGATATTGACAAGCTGGAATGTGTCCAGAGGAGGGCGACTAAAATGATCAAGGGTCTGGAGAACAAGCCCTATGAGGAGCGGCTTAAGGAGCTGGGCATGTTTAGCCTGAAGAAGAGCAGGATGAGAGGAGATATGATAGCCATGTATAAATATGTGAGAGGAAGCCACAGGGAGGAGGGAGCAAGCTTGTTTTCTGCTTCCTTGGAGACTAGGACGCGGAACAATGGCTTCAAACTACAAGAGAGGAGATTCCATCTGAACATGAGGAAGAACTTCCTGACTGTGAGAGCTGTTCAGCAGTGGAACTCTCTGCCCTGAGTGTGGTGGAGGCTCCTTCTTTGGAAGCTTTTAAACAGAGGCTGGATGGCAATCTGTCGGGGGTGCTTTGAATGCAATTTTCCTGCTTCTTGGCAGGGGGTTGGACTGGATGGCCCATGAAGTCTCTTCCAACTCTTTGATTCTATGATTCTATGATTCTCTGATTCTCTGATGGCAACTGGATTCCATAGCCAATGAGAACCCGGATCCAAATTTGATCGCTTTTCAGCCAATCAAAAGAGGGTATGGGTACTTCGAAATAATATAAGAGTGGATAAAATGTCTTGCATTGTATTGCTTGGTTATGTCCAATTCCTTTTGGTGGAGACTCTGTATCAGACAACCTTTCAGGCCTGAAAGTAAATAAAGCTTTGTCTGTTGCCTTCAAACCTAGTCTGCATGCTTTTCATCTGGTTGCCAAAATAGCAAAGAGTGCCAGGCAACGGATCCAGCTTCTTGACAGAAAACTGAATTTTGGCTTCATGCACACTGCACATCTTATTTGTAGTTCAAAAATATATATAAAAGGAAAACAGAATATTTAAAAGGAGGAACAATTTTACCCAGCATAAACTTATCAATATTTCAATGGGAAGTATGGGCCTGCATTTGGCTGATGAGAGAGTCAATTAGGATTTTTGTTGTTGTGTGCCTCTAAGTTGTTTCAGACTTAAGGCGGGGTCAGGTAAATGACTTTGGAGGACTGCATCTGGTCCATGGGTCTTAGTTTTGGAACCCCTGCTCTGGGCAATATTTCAGAGGAAGGCACTGGGAACCAGAAGAAGCTATGTGTGTATATTATGATACACTTGAGACACCTAATTGCCTTGCATGAAAACTCGCGGATATTCGTTTGGCGGGGACGAGAGACAGGGCCTTCTCAGTGGTGGCCTCTTGGATATGGAACACCCTACCTAGGGACATTAGATCAGCTCCCTCCTTTTTGACTTTCCAAAAAAAGGTCAAAACCTGGCTGTTTGAGCAGGCGCTTGAAAAGGCAGTGTAACAGACATAGGAATATAAAACAATTGGACTATGAGATTGGATTACGTTTTTATCTAGGAGAAGAAATTGCTTGCTTTTACTAATGTGTTATGGTCTTAATTGATATGTTAATGCTTTTAAATGTTTGAAATGTTTTTTATGATGTTGTTGGCATTGAATTGTTGCCTTGTGAACCGCCTCGAGTCGCCTTCCGGCTGAGAGGGATGATATAAAAATGTAGCAAATAAATAAATATTTACCACCAAAGAGAAGGTTGACTCAAGTGAGTTTTTAACTCTTCTCAAGAAGATCACATTTTACAAAAGGTTATGATCTCAAAGGTCATCCTTTTCCAAAAGGTTATGGTAATTCCAAATAGTGTGAATGCCAATTATTCTCCAAAAGAGACACGCTTCCAAAAGCCTGTGGAGATTCCCGGCTTTCCTAAAAGGTTATGAATGCCGTTTTCCAAAAGGCTGTGGGAGGATCAGTTTTCAAGTGCTCTCTCTCTCTCATTTCCTGAAGAGGTGATGGCTCCTTGGAGGGTCCAAATTTGTTCTCAATCTCCAGTGGCCCCAAAGAGAGTCTCTCACTAAGAGTCATGAGTTCGCCTTCTGAGAAGAAGGAATTCTCCAGGTAAAGAATGACCCTCAAGTCCCTTGTCCATCAATAGAGAATTTATTTATTTACCGTATTTATATCCTGCCTTTCTCAGCCTGCAGGTGACTCAAGGTTGCTTACTAATTGGCAGCAATTTGATGCCACAACAAACATAAAACACAGTTTAAAAGCATTTATCACATAATATAAATACCATACAAAACCCATTAAAAACATATAATCATCAGTGTCTTCTTATTAAACTCATTTTCCAATCGCGTCATCTAAGCTGTTCCTTAGTTCCATATTTAATAATAATAATAATAGATAATAAACCTTTATTTATACCCCACTACCATCTCCCGCAGGACTCGGTGCGGCTTACAAGAGGCCAAGCCCAAATACAACATAAAACAACAACAGCATAACAACAATAAATAACTCAATAAAAAGCAAAACAATACAATAATAACACGACACATTTTGAAAACATGTGGCAGGGCCAAGTGTAAGAATTTAAAAATTTAAAATGTTAGGCAAGTCCAAGGGAAATAGGAGGAATGTTTTGGGATAGGTGGACGTGCAGACAGTTCTAAGTCTCTCATAAAATGCGTTAAGGACATCTTGCTTAGGATTCCTTATTCTGGGAAGGCACACTGGAACATCAACGTTTTCAAGCTCCTTCTAAAGACTGCCAATGTTGGGGCCTCCCTAATATTCTTGGGGAGGGAGTTCCAGAGTCGTGGGGCCACCACCAAGAAGGCCCTGTCCCTCGTTCCCACCAATCGCGCCTTTCGAAGCAGGTGGGATCGTGAGTAGGGCCTCTCCAGATGAACGAAGAGATCATGTGGGCTCGTATACAGAAATTTACCTACTATTTACCTATTATGCTATATTTGCAAAAGCTTGTTCAAGGAGCCAGGTTTTGACTTTTTTTTCCAAAACGTCAGAAGGGACAGGGTTGATCTAATATCCCTAGGGAGGGTGTTCCATAGCCAAGAGGCCACCACTGAGAAGGCCCTGCCTCTCGTCCCTGTCAGAAGTGCCTGTGAAAAAAATAGGGGTGTTAGGTCATTTTAGACAAGCCCTATGTAAAACTGGCTCAGGCTGGCACACACACATTGTAAAGTATTGTGAATGAAATTGAACAATCCTGTCCGGATCTGAAAGGAGGCAAGTATTCATACTTGGTTGGCTTTCTCCCAGGTGTGCAACTCCATTATTTTCATCTTCCCAGACCATCTAAGCCAGTGATTTTAGAGACTCAGTGCTTATCCTGGAATATTATGTCTGGAATATTGTGTCCAATTTTGGGCACCACAATTCAAGAGAGATATTGACAAGCTGGAATGTGTCCAGAGGAGGGCGACTAAAATGATCAAGGGTCTGGAGAACAAGCCCTATGAGGAGCAGCTTAAGGAGCTGGGCATGTTTAGCCTGAAGAAGAGAAGGCTGAGAGGAGATATGATAGCCATGTATAAATATGTGAGAGGAAGCCACAGGGAGGAGGGAGCAAGCTTGTTTTCTGTTTCTGGAGACTAGGACAAGGAACAATGACTTCAAACTACAAGAGAGGAGATTCCATCTGAACACGAGGAAGAACTTCCTGACTGTGAGAGCCGTTCAGCAGTGGAACTCTCTGCCCCGGAGTGTGGTGGAGGCTCCTTCTTTGGAAGCTTTTAAACAGAGGCTGGATGGCCATCTAGCAGGGGTGATTTGAATGCAATATTCCTGCTTCTTGGCAGGGGGTTGGACTGGATGGCCCATGAGGTCTCTTCCAACTCTTTGATTCTATGATTCTATGATCTGGGAGTGGGATAAGAGCACTCCAGGATGTAAGAAAAGAGCATGGAATATATTCATAAACAATAGTTTATTAACTTCACATTATGCTGCTGCCACTAACAAGGGTGAGAAGGAGAGGTCAACCCAAATTGCAACCTTTCAGAGACAGTATTTTGAAGAGAAGAAGAGGGTATTTTACATTATTAGAACAGGAAAAGAAGTGAATGATCATCAAAGAGATCTCCATCTAATTCAGTCTCAATCCTAGCTTCCCACCCCAAATTTCAGGCCTGTATTTTCCTCTCAAGCTGGGCCGCATGCTGAGCCCTTCCTGGAAGAGGCTGTTTGCTTGTGGGCAACTGGGGGTGGCAGTCCTTCAACATCTGGAAAGCTGTATGATTTCTGCCCCAGTTGTCAAGAAACAAGATTGATGGATTCTAGTTGTCACAGAAGGTAAATGGTTCTGTTATCTGAGTGCTTCAGAGAACAAATACAAGATAAGGCTGTCCAAACCTTGAACTGGTGCTTGGCTGCTGTGTCGGACTGGATGAGAGCTAACAAATTGAAATTGAAATTGAATCCAGACAAGACAGATGTCCTGCTGGTCAGTCGTAAGGCCGAACAGGGCATAGGGTTACAGCCTGTGTTAGATAGGGTTACAGTCCCTATGAAGGCGCAGGTTCGCAGCTTGGGAGTGATCCTGGACTCATCGCTGAGCCTGGAACCCCAGGTCTCAGCGGTGGCCGGGAGAGCTTTTGCACAATTAAAACTTGTGCGCCAGTTGCGCCCGTACCTTGGGAAGTCAGATCTGGCCAGAGTGGTCCATGCTCTTGTTACATCCCGAATAGATTACTGCAATGCACTCTACGTGGGGTTGCCTTTGAAGACTGTTCGGAAACTTAGTCCAGCGAGCAGCAGCCAGATTACTCACCGGAGCGTCATACAGGGAGCATACCACCCCTCTGTTATGTCAGCTCCACTGGCTGCCGATCCAGTTCTGAGCACAATTCAAAGTGCTGATTTTGACCTATAAAACCCTATACGGCTCCGGCCGAGCGTATCTGTCCGAACGCATCTCCCTCTACGTCCCGCCTTGGAGTTTAAGATCTTCTGGGGAGGCCCTGCTCTCGGCCCCACCTCTATCACAAGTGAGGTTGGTGGGGACGAGGAGCAGGGCCTTCTCGGTGGTGGCACCTCACCTGTGGAATTCACTCCCCGGGGAAATTAGGTCATCGACATCCCTCCTCTCTTTTAGAAGGATACTAAAAACATGGATATGGGACCAGGCTTTTGGGTAATCTGGCAGATAGACAAAGGACAATGACAACTAGGATTGATAGGATTTGACAATGTGGAATGAATTTACGGATTCTGAGCTGGTGAACGTTGAGCATTAGATTTGTTTTATTGATTGTGATGTATAACTGATTGTTTTAATTGTTTATAATTGCTGTTTATATATGTTTTATCTATTGTTTGTGTTGCCATCAAATTGTGCCTTTTGGAAGCCGCTCTGAGTCCCCCCTCGGGGGTTGAGAAGGGCAGGATAGAAATGCGTGAAATAAATAAATAATCTCACATTAAAGGAGTGCCAGTAAAAGTGCCAGGAACCCAAGTTAATTGCAATTCATGTCATCATAAAATGAGCCCTATGTACCTATTATTTTTTCCCAAGAAATTTGGGATAGACACACATTAAACTAAACATATGTTAAAGCAATGCAAATTCTTCAAGTTTTGGTATACAACTCCCAACCTGTCTTTTATCTAGAAGCAGGAAACATTCTATTTCCTATATAATCTGCACTAGGGTTGTGCTTTCGGGGTAAATTTTGTCCTGTCTCATGTCCTGGCTTTTGTTGGGGGTCCCAATCTGTTTTTTAAGAGCCTCCCAAAATTTCTTTCTTTATTTATTTATCGTGTCAGTGTTGTTGAATCCGCCTGAGACCCCTGCTTTCCAGCTGATCTGACCAGCTGCAGGGAGTTCTGCAGTTCCTGGATGCCCCATTGGGCCAAGTTTGATGAAATGTGCCCCAGCAGCAGCCTCAATCGAGGACTCTCTCTAGCCTTGAGCTCTCTCCTTTTGCTTTTCCACAGCCCAAACATTGTAACAAAACCCCTAATAAAGACTAACTGAATTGTAACCTTCACCTCTCCATAGTGATACATTGTTTCTATTTCTTGACTCAAATGTATCAAATGCATGAACATATCCTTTTTTGGGCTGCGGGCAGCCGCTGGCTCGCCTGGGATGCCTACCAGGCGTCAAAGGGAGGCCAAATCTGCATTTCTTTAAACCGCGGATACGGAAATCCCTCGGGCCCCGTATCCGCGAGTTAACCAAACGACTCCATTTTGGCGCCATATTTTTCCTAGCTCAATTCTAACACTAATTGCTATCTCGCTTTTTGTATTTCAGACTCCTGCGCTCTGGGAATAATCTTTTTGTTTTACAGAATGTATTTAAAGAGAAACAGCTGGTTGTCAAACTGGGCTTCCTGCTGCTGCGCTGCTCCCGCTGTTGCTTCTTCATCCTTTTGAAGCCCCAGGTCCCGGGGAACTTGATGCGGTCATCCCATGGGACCTTCGGGAAATGGGTCTGCCACCCTCGCTCCATTCCTTGGAAGGGATTATAGTTCTCCAAAGACCAAAGGACAAGCTCCAGCCCCAGTGATGCAGAGCTCCATATCCAGGCTCAGTGGACTCACCAAGCCACTTCTTATGATTTTTGAACTCTTTTGCCCCACACCAAGGACTCTCTTTCCCACTATAGACATATTTTCCTCTATGGACTTCCAGATAAATATTATGAACTATGGACACACAGTGAGCCATGATCAAGCTTCTTATCAATTTCTCTATGGGACTCTGGTGGGAGGGATAAGTGGGTATATTTTCTGCACTATGATTTCTATCTGTCTCCCTGTGCATCTGACCTTTTTCAGACCCTTCTGCCCTATTCCCTTTAATAAGAAATGTATAAAAATATAAGATCCCACTCTCTGTGACCCTGGAAAGAAGGAAATTCTCTGTTGAAAAGAGCCTTATCAAAAGACACTTTTACATGAACAATACAATGGGCTGTGACCCTGAGGCTCGGAGCTGGTCCCCCCAAAGGAAGTCAGCCCCTGGCATAATTGATCATATCTCAACAGGACAAAGGGCCTTTGGAAAGCCACACTTTGTCCTGATCTGTTTACTCATTCAAACCTTCCTCCACCGAAACTTCAGCCAAGATTGCCTCAATGTTTCCATATCTCAGCGCCAAGAAAATCTGGATCAAAGACAATAGGATGGCCGGCTAGAAGGCCCCCAGGACTCGCTGACCGCTTGGACATTACACATCTCCATAATCCACTCAAGAATTCATTGTTTCCCTCTCGACCCGTCTCCTGATTGGCCAGGAAGCCGAGGCAGCAGAAGCTCAGTGATTGGCCGAGGCACTCGGGAGGCGGCCAAGCCTCCTCCCAGCTGTAGAGCACCAGCCAATCAGAGCCGAGCCAGAAGAGGGGCAGGAGCGGGAAATTGAAATCTGATAGCTCTGTTTCATATATAAAAAGGCTTTATTTTGTGCACCCTGTATGCTCTGCTCGGCGAATTATTGCGGCTTTGCATCCTTTCCAGCTGGATTGCAATAAAAACAACTTGGTGGTGCTTCCTTCAGCTTTGGTGATATTCTTTTGGGAATTTAGGGAAATCTTTTAATTATGGCTTCTCCTTTCTTTTGCTCACCAAAGTAACGAGCCCTCTGATGATTTTTGGGTCTGCAGGGTCTCTCCTTCAGGGCGAGACCTTTTAAATTCTTCCTTGACTTCATCAGGAGCGAACCAAAACAGTTGTATTGCATTAACAACAAACAAACAAACAAAACACAAAGTTAGCAGATTTAGTATTCCATTAAATGTCCTTTGTCCAGTAGCTGCCCACTTGGAGTGCCTGTGGTGTTGCTGCAAGAAGGTTCTCCATTGTGCATGTGGCAGGGCTCAGGTTGCATTGCAGTAGGTGGTGTGTGGTTTGCTTCTCTCCACACTCGCATGTCGCGGACTCCACCCTGTAGCCCCATTTCTTAAGGTTGGCTCTGCATCTCGTGGTGCCAGAGCGCAGTCTGTTCAGCACCTTCCAAGTCGCCCAGTTTTCTGTGTGCAAAATTGGGAGGGGAGATATTTGTTTTTGGTTTGGGCCCCCGAAATTTGACCATTATGGGAGGTCTTCCCATGCACTGACTCCCCTTTCCTTCTTATCTGGCACCTGCTCTTTCTACTCTAGAGTAAGGGGCACCTGGCTGTAGGCACTGGCAGGTGCATGGATTTTTTGCGTCCACCTGAATGTCATGCCACATACACTCTCCTTGGAAAGAGAGAGTGTGTGTGGTATGGTGTGCAGGCAGGCCCGGAAAGCGCAAATACCTGTCAGTGCCTGCAGATGAGTGCCTCTTACTCTAGAGTAAGAGGCACTCAGCTGCAGGTGCACTCTGGGCCCGCCTACATGGCCTGCCACACATGCACTCTCTTTCCAAGGTAAGGAGGAAAGTTTGGCTGCAGACGAAAGCAGACTTTCGTGTCGAGTAGAAGACACAAAAGAAACAGTAGAAACAAATTCCATGCACAACTCTAATCTGCACGATCTGAATCTCTTCAGCATAGAAAGTACAACAAAAGGTTGAAACTGAGCCCCTTCTACACTGTCCTTATATCCCAGGATACAATCCCAGATTATCTGATTATCCCAGATTATATGGCAGTGGCAGATCATATAATCCAATCCAAAGCAGATAATCTGGGATCAGATCCTAGAAGAGGCCTGAAACTGGTTCTATACATATAAAATCTAGATTATCTGCTTTGTACTGAATTATATGGCATTGCAGACTCATATAATCGAGTTCAAAGCAGTTAATGTGGATTATCTGCTTTGATAATCTGGGTTATATAGCAGTGTAGATCCAGCCTAAGAGAATACAAGACCATGTTTTTGAGTTTTCTGTTTACCATCTGCCTTTCTGAGCCTCAGGACTCATTGGATTTGGATCCTATTGCTTCATCTTCATCACCACCACCACCACCACCATCATTTAGACCCCACTTTTTCTTCTTATAAAAGAGACTCAATAAAACCGGTGCAACACAATTTAAAACCTAAAATATGCAAACAATAAATTAGAATTAAACATTAATGATATTAAAAACAGTTAAAACCCTTGAAATTGATTAAAAACGTATTCAGGACTAAAAACCACCGTACTACCAGACTTGATCTTAAACGCCTCCTTCTTTAAAAGTCTGTCTGAATAAAAAGGAGTAAGGAGTAATCCCATTGAATACATTTGTCTAATTCAATTGAATAATAGTGTTCATCTAATTCAGAATTCTGAAATGAATTAGATGGTTATTTTAGCAACCCCAATATTGTAAGTCTTTTACATTCATCTGCAGTACTTCCTGTAGAACTAGTTTTCTTACATGAAACCCCCCTGGGCAAAATTATTATTTGTTCCCTTCGTGCATGCAGCAGAGAGTTCCAAAGGCTGCAGACACTTAAAGTACACTTGTTTGCAGTGTGGTGTTTGTGGAGGACACTGGCAGGGCTCTTGGACATGTTCGTGGCACTCATTATAACCTGCAATGTCATTGGAGAGCCATTGGTGCTTCCAGTGCAGTGGGTGCTATAGCTATTTGTGGAAGTGGGAGCTTGTCTGCGAATGTGGACATCTCAGACACATATACACATACATATATTCACTTTTATGATGTATATAGATTTCAAGTGATCATCACCTCTAGGAAAACAGAGGAGTTCCCTGATTTAATTTAATTTGGTTTATTTGTTTTATTACGGTTTATTGTTTGTATTATTTGCATTGCTGTAAACTCCAAACCCTTTGGGGACATAGGGCGGGATAAATAATAATAATAATAATAATAATAATAATAATAATAATAATAATAATCCTTTTCAGTAAAGGTTGATCCTATAAGACACATACTATGTATTCAGACAAATCCTTATAGGGGTCAGAAAACGAAGCCCAGGCCAATCAGGATTCCTTTCCCCACAGTAGCAGTGTTTCATACTTCTGGGCTATTCTGTTCAATGTCATTGTTTGCTTTTCTTATCATCTGGGTACTTCAAAGATAAAAGAGCATATGAAATACATAATCAACACAGCCCTGTGGATTTACACTCCACATCCATATCTGTAAAGTGAGATAGATCATATTTACAGAAGGTGCCCTCTGGGATGCGAAATCACCATTGCCAAAGCAGGCCGTACCACAAATCATCTGTGTCTTGGAAAACAAAAAGTGAAAGCAGAGCCTGAGTCAGGGAGAAGACAACCACAGTGCAAAACTCCCAGCTTAGAAGCTTTAGGTAACAGATTGGCCTACCCTTGGAGCTGATGGGAACTTTAGGAGGGTCTGCCGCAGGAGGAGAGACCCTGAGACCCCACCAAAGAGGGATCGCTACTTTGGCGAGCTCAGAGAAGCCTGATTTTCAGCCATTTTATTTCCTTAAAAATTTGAAGGAAATCTCACCAAAGTTGAAGAAGCGGCACCGAGGTGGTTTTATTAGCGATTTAGCTGAAAAGGATGCAATGTAGCAATCATTCGGCTACAGAGCATATGGTTACAGAGATCAGAGGCATTTTTATAGGAAATACAGGCTTAGAAGTTTCAAAATTCCTGCTCCCCGCCCTCCTCCCGGCTCAAAGGTGATTGGTTGATGCGATAACAGCTGGGAGGAGGCGCGGCCACCCTCCCCGCGCCAGAGCCAATCACAGAGCTCCTCCACTGTGCAGGAACCTATCAGGAAGCTCCCGCTGCCTCGGGGCTCTGGCGAATCAGAAGGAAGGGAGGCGGGAAGAAAAGAAACAATGCTTTTATGAGTGGATTATGGGATTTTCATGCCTTGGGGCCCTTGAGTCTGAAAAACCGGCCTTCTAAAGAAGCCTATTGTCCTTTGATGGGTCTGCGATAAGTAATGACTTAATCCGAGTTTTCCTGTCGCCATCAGATATGACACAATGAAGAGGCTGGGGTGGATGTCCGCTGTGGAGAGTTCTGAATGCAAGAAACAGTTTCAGGGGAAAAAGACTTTTCGAGGGTCTTTTGCCCCCAGTGTGAAGTGATCAAAAGTTTGCCAAGTGAAACCCTTTGTCTGATGACCCGACTCCAAAATCAAATAAAGGATCTCAGTTCTATTTTTCCATGCACAAGTATCAAGATAAGAGTTCTTTTGTGATTGCTGATTGCCTTTTCAGAACAGCTGGCAGCTTCCTGGTTGACTTCCCCCAAGGGGAGGGGAAGGGGACAAAGGGTTCAGAGCCAGGTCAGAAATATGAGGGAAAATACATGGGGAAATATAGGAATCACAAGAAATTCATGTCATCCGTCAGAGAAATCAATTAAAATAATAAATTGAGGAAAACGTGAGTCCATAGTTCATTCTGGGGAAATTCATAAGTAAAAACAAGTTCTTTAGAGTCCAAAAATGTTTTGTAGAAAGTCTCGTAGTCACAAAAGGGAGCTTGGTGATTTCCACTGAGCCAAAGGATGGAGTCCTGCAGTGCTGAGATCAAGACGGTCCTTGGTCCTTTGGGAAACTAGAACTCCCTCCAAGGACAGGGGCCCCAAAGCCAGGCTTGTTCCCCGAAAGCCTCGTGGGGTAGCCGCACCGAGTCTCTCCAGGGGCTTGGCAGAGGCGAAGAAGCGGCGAAGGGCAGTGGCAGCGCAGCAGCAGCGAGGCCAGTCTTTTGACAATTAGCTGTTTTCTTGAAATAATATTCTTTAAACTTAAAAGGTTATTCCCCGGGCGTAGTAGCCCAAAATGCAAAATGCGAGATAGCAGATAGTGTTAGAATTTAGCCAGGAAAAATATGCCATCAAAATGGAGTCGATCTGCCATCTCGCCGATACGGAGGCCTGAGGGGTTTCCGTATCCGCAGTTGGGGGAGCACAGATTCGGCCTCCCTGGGATGCCAGGAAGGCATTCCGGGCAGGCCTGCAGTCTCCCACGGCCTGGAAAAGTTTAGTTTCATGCAATTAGATAGTTTCAGGCAAGAAAGAGACACAAAGTATCAAGCTAGAGAGTTTAAAAGTTGCAATTTGATCAATCTTTATTTAGGGATTTGTTACATAGTTGGGGCTAGCAAGGGAGTGAAAGGAGAGAGCATATGGCTGGGAAGAGTCCCTGGTTGAAGCTGCAGCTGGGGCACATTTCATCAGTTTGGCCCAACTTGGCAATCAGGAACTGTGGAACTCCCTGCTGCTGGTCAAACCAGCTTGAAGGCACAGGTCTGGGATGTCCTCGACGACACCCTGAAGGGTTGGTGTGTGAATTTTATCTCAGCCTTATTTGGCACGGCACCCAGTGTGCCAATGACCATTGGGACCACCTGTACTGGTTTATGCCAGATAAGCTTGGGCAGTTTCGTTCGTTAATTTCGCAATTTGTTATTAATTCGTATTTAAATTAGCTTACGATCCAATATTGAGCCATGCAGGAATAGTGTGAGGAGTAAATTAGATTCGAAACAATTTTTTCAATTTATTTCGTAATTATTTCATAATTATTTCGTAATTATTTCATAATTATTTCGTAATTATTTCGAAATTATTTCGTAATTATTTCGTAATTATTTTTGCATGTCTGGTGCAAGTTTTATAGTTGTTGTTTGTTTTATCACACCAACAGTCAACAACAGAGGGAGAGGGAAGCTTCAGAAGTTCCCCCTGTCCCATTTGGAGGTTTTTTAAGCATATTGCGCAATCGCGTCCACCATTAACGAATCGATTCGTAATTATACAAAATTTCGTAAATTTTGAAATTTTTAAAAGGAAAATTTCGGAATTCTTTAAAAAAACGAAATGCAATGGACCCCTAAAAATGAAACGAGTTTAGAAACAAATTTTTCCGTTGTTACCCAGGCATAATGCCAGAGCCTTTGCAATTCGATTTTGAGGTCTTGATAGCGACTGAGTTTTTCCTGTTGTTTTTTCCTCAATGCAACTGTCACTCGGTATAGCGACATCAATAATCCAGACTTTTTTCTTTTCCACAATCATGATGTCTGGTGTATTGTGTTCCAAAACTTTATCAGTCTGGATTCGAAAGTCCTACAGTATTTTTGCATATTCATTTTCCACGACCTTTGCAGGTTTATGATCCCACCAATTCTTTACTGCTGGCAGATGGCACTTGTGACATAAGTTCCAGTGAATCATTTGTGCCACAGAGTTGTGTCTTTGTTTGTAGTCTGTCTGTGCGATTTTCTTGCAACAGCTGAGGATATGATCAATAGTTTCATCAGCCTCCTTGCACAGTCTGTATTTTGGGTCATCAGCTGATTTTTCGATCCTGGCCTTAATTGCATTTGTTCTGATGGCTTGCTCCTGGGCTGCAAGAATCAGGCCTTCTGTATTGTTGTTGTTGTTGTTGTTGTGTTGTTGTTGTTGTTGTTGTTATTATTATTATTATTATTATTATTATTATTATTATTATTATGGATGGTGTAAAGGTAGAAGGTGACGGCCGACAGGGAGCTCTGGCGTGGGCTGGTCCATGAGATGCAGACTGTGGCCAGGAAATCAGAAGACGCTTCCTTCTTGGGAGGAGAGCAATGTCCAGTCTCGATAAAATAGTAAAGAGTAGAGACATCAGACTGGCAACAAAGATCCGCCTAGTCAAAGCCATGGTATTCCCGGTAGTCACCTACGGATGTGAGAGCTGGACCTTAGGGAAGGCTGAGCGAAGGAAGATCGATGCTTTTGAACTGTGGTGTCGGAGGAAAGTTCTGAGAGTGCCTTGGACTGCGAGAAGATCCAACCAGTCCATCCTCCAGGAAATAAAGCCCGACTGCTCATGGAGGGAAGGATACTAGAGACAAAGTTGAAGTACTTTGGCCACATCATGAGGAGACAGCAAAGCCTAGAGAAGACAATTATGCTGGGGAAAGTGGAAGGCAAAAGGAAGAGGGGCGACCAAGGGCAAGATGGATGGATGGCATCCTTGAAGTGACTGGACTGACCTTGAAGGAGCTGGGGGTGGTGACGGCCGACAGGGAGCTCTGGCGTGGGCTGGTCCATGAGATCACGAAGAGTCGGAGACGACTGAACGAATGAACAAAGGTAGAAGCCAGGTCCAGCTTGCTGAAACTAAGCAGAGCTCAGGGGTATAGCAACCAGGTAGTCTCTAAGGCAGAAGTACAGCCTGTTTGGAGGGAAAATTGGAGGGAAAAGCTCAGTAGCTGGAGATGAGCGGAGCCTGAGCCAAAGGAAGAAGGTTAAGCAGCCATTTTAAGATCAGTTAGGAGATTGAGATGGAAGAAGAAGCAGTTAGCTAGGAACTTGGAGGGAAGGAAGAAGGAACTAGGATTCTGTAAGAAAGGAAGGGGAGGAAGGAAGAGATTTTGGGAACTGTTTTGGGTTATAAGAAAGAAACCTCTTTGAGGAATCATAGTTAATAGACCTCTATAGTGTCTTAGAGTGCTGAAGTTTACGATCATGACACTATTGCTACTATTGTAAAAAACCCCAGTCCTGCTTTCTCAGGCATCAGCCACTGCAAGTCAAAGAGGTCTATTTTTCTGTCAATTTGGGCTGGTGTTTCCATCCCTCTTCTACCAGTGATTTTCAATGTGAAGAGGAATTGCAAGAGGGATTGTCACGTGTGAGATTGATAGTGGAAAGATCAGGGAAATGCCAGCTTGCTCTGTCCCAGTTAACAGAAGAATAGACCTCTGTTGCTCACAGCAGCTGGTGCATGATAAAGTAGGGGGTCAGGTCAGGAGACAACTGACCTAGGATCTCAGCATTGTTTCCTTTAGCTGTTTTACAGGGGAGATAATCTTTTCCTTCCAAATTTATTACATAGTAACTTGGGGACCTGGTGATGCCCGGGTTAATTGAAAAAGGCATTATTAATCTGTTATCCAAGTTCAGTCTAGATCCAACTTCGGCTGGGTTCAGTGGGTGCGGGGGAACCACAATTCCCATATGCCAAGGATAATCACCCCAAACCCTACCTGTATGCACAGTTGTCCATGTGGGGCTGTGTGCCAAGTTTGGTGCAGATCCGTCATTGGTGGGGTTCACAATACTCTCTGGATGCAGGATGAAATACAGCTCCCACGTGAGTGAGCCAGTCCCACCCAAACCCTTCCACTATGTTCTGTTGGTTATGGGGAGGGGGTCTGTGTACTAAGTTTGGTCCAGGTCCATCATTCATGGGGGTCTCAGTGGTCTCTGGACGTAAGTGAAGGTACTGAAAATTCCATCATCCATGGTCCCACCTCCTCCAAACTGCACCAGGATGTACAGTCGATCATGGGGGTCTGTGTGCCAAGTTTGGTCCAGGTCCATCATTCGTGGAGGCCGCAGTGGTCTCTGGATTTGAGTGAAATTACTGCTAATCCCATCATCTGTGATCCAGTGGGCGTGGTCATGCAAATTCCACACCGACTGAGAGAGTAAGGAACACTGGGATGTCCCTGGTGGAGGAAACATGCAAAATCTAGGATGAAATTGTCCCTTATGAAAGCCTTCACTTGGGTGGTGGGCAGTATGGTGTTTGTTGAGGACACTGGCAGGGCTCTTGGACATGTTCACGGCATTCACTATAACCTGCAATGTCATTGGAGGGTCATTGGTGCTTCTAGCGCAGTGGGAGTTATAGCTATTTGTGGAAGTGGGAGCTTGTCTGTGTATGTGGACATCTCAGCCACATATACACATATATATTTTCACTTTTATGATATGTATAGATTTCAAGTGATCATCACCTCTAGGAAAGGGCAATGGAAAACAGAGGAGTTCCCTGATTTAATTTAATTTGGTTTATTTGTTTTAGTACGGTTTATTGTTTGTATTATTTGCATTGCTGTAAACTGCAAACCCTTTGGGGACATAGGGCGGGATACATGATGATGACGATGATGATGATGATGATGATGATAATCCTATTCAGTAAAAGGTTGATCCTATTAGACACATACTATGTATTCAGGCAAATCCTTATAGGGGTCAGAAAAAGAAGCCCAGGCCAATCAGGATTCCTTTCCCCACAGTAGCAGTGTTTCATACTTCTGGGCTATTCTGTTCCATGTCATTGTTTGCTTTTCTTATCATCTAGATAATTCAGAAATAAAAGAGCATATGAAATACGTAATCAACACAGCCCTGTGGATTTACACTCCACATCCATATCTGTTTAGTGAGATAAATCATATTTACAGAAGGTGCCCTCTGAGATGCAAAGTCACCATGGCCAAAGTAGGCCGTACCACTTCCCAAATCGATTGTGTCTTGGGAAACAAAAAGTGAAAATAGAGCCTGAGTCAGGGAGAAGACAACTACAGTGCAAAACTCTCAGCTTAGAAGCCTTAGGTAACAGATTGACCTACCCTGAAAGGTTGGTGTGTGACTTTTATCTCAGTCTTATTGTTTTATGATGATGTTTTGTGATTGTGTTATGTTTTTATTTGATTGATTTTAATGTTGTTTTTATTTGCAACATGGGCTTGTCCCTTTGTAAGCCACCCCAAGTCACCTCGGGGAGGTGGTGGCAAGATATAAATAATAATAATAATAATAATAATAATAATAATAATAATAATTATTATTATTATTATTATTATTATTTTACTGATACAAAAACACAGTGTTGTTGTTCATTCGTTCAGTCGTCTCCGACTCTTCGTGACCTCATGGACCAGCCCACGCCAGAGCTCCCTGTCGGCCGTCACCACCCCCAGCTCCTTCAAGGTCTAGCCAGTCAATTCAAGGATGCCATCCATCCATCTTGCCCTTGGTCGGCCCCTCTTCCTTTTACCTTCCACCTTCCACAGCATAATTGTCTTCTCCAGGCTTTGCTGTCTCCTCATGATGTGGCCAAAGTACTTCAACTTTGTCTCTAGTATCCTTCCCTCCAGTGAGCAGTCGGGCTTTATTTCCTGGAGGATGGACTGGTTGGATCTTCTCGCAGTCCAAGGCACTCTCAGAACTTTCCTCCAACACCACAGCTCAAAAGCATCGATCTTCCTTCGCTCAGACTTCCCTAAGGTCCAGCTCTCACATCCGTAGGTTACTACAGGGAATACCATGGCTTTGACTAGGCGGATCTTTGTTGCCAGTCTGATGTCTCTACTCTTTACTATTTTATCGAGACTGGACATTGCTCTCCTCCCAAGAAGGAAGCGTCTTCTGATTTCCTGGCCACAGTCTCCATCTGCAGTAATCTTTGTGCCTAGAAATACAAAGTCTGTCACGGCCTCCACATTTTCTCCCTCTATTTCCCAGTTGTCAATCATTCTTGTTGCCATAATCTTGGTTTTTTTGATGTTTAGCTGCAACCCGGCTTTTGCGCTTTCTTCTTTCACCTTGATTAGAAGGCTCCTCAGCTCCTCCTCACTTTCGGCCATCAGAGTGGTGTCATCTGTATATCTGAGGTTGTTAATGTTAATGTTAATGTTAATGTTGTTAATAAGGTTGTTAATGTATGTCACAGCAAATGAGATCTGTATGCTGGATTTCGTATCACAAAATCACAAGTCCTAGACACTTCCCAAGTGTCTAGGACAGGGGTCCTCAAACTTTTTAAACAGAGGGCCAGGTCACGGTCCCCCAAACTGTTCGAGGGCCGGATTATAATTTGAAAAAACATGAATTCCTATCGACACTGCACATATCTTATTTGTTGTGCTAAAAACAATACAATAATTAAAATGAACAATTTTAACAAATATAAACTTATTAGTATTTCAATGGGAAGTGTGGGCCTGCTTTTGGCTGATGAGATAGGGTTGTTGTTGTTGTTGTTGTTGTTGTGTGCTTTCAAGTCATTTCAGACTTAGGTTGACCCTGAGCGAGGGCAGGGTAAATGACCTTGGAGGGCCGCATCCGGCCCCCGGGCCTTAGTTTGAGGACCCCTGCCCTACAGTGTAGTGATTTGAGCATTGGAGTGGGATACCAGGAAACAAAGGTCTTACTGCAGGCATGTCAGTTCTACACTCCAGGCTGGAATACAGTTTAGCAGCCCCGCATTTTGGGGCCTGTCTGGAAAGGCCCTCAGTTATCATCAGTGAAAAGTTGGAGGGATAACTTCATATATTTTTAAAAGGCAGTTCCTTGGCTCAAATCTTCCTAGAAACCCACTGAAATGTGGCAGAATTTCCATCCTGTGAATATTAGGGGGTATTGGGAGACATTTTGGGAGAATTTTGTTCTGATGGTATTTAAATAAACAGTTTTGGTGGTGTTACTCTCCTTTGGATTCGAAAACGTCATTGGTCTCTTCTAATCATGTCAGAAGCAACTTGAGAAACTCCAAATTGCTTCTGGTGTGAGAAATTGAGAAGCTGGAGCTGACCGATGAGAGCTCACCCCAACTTGCTAATCTGAACCACCGACCTTCAGGTCAGCAGTTCAACCGGCACAAAGGTTTAACCCACTGCACCACCAGGGCTCCTAATGGCATTGGTAGAAAGCTTAACCACAGTTCATTTTCTCAGAGACATATTTCTTTTCCAAATAATTCGAGACAGGAACTCATGTTAACCACATTTCAGTTTCTCAGAGGCCCTGTGTACATATTTCTTTTCCAAATAATTCAAGATAGGCCATGTGGTTCTCTGCTTTTTATGTAGTTTAGCACATATAAATAATGTGTAGTAAGGTAAGCAGAGCAGCTCACACACTGTCCCATTTATCATATTGTCAGTGTTTCTACGAAATGTCGTTCTGTACACAAGCCCACTTGTTCTCTGTGCCAATATTTGATTTCTGTATTGGCATTTAAATAAACAGTTTTTGGGGTGTTACTCTCCTTTGGATTCAAAAACATCATTGGTCTCTTCTAATCATGTCAGAAGCAACTTGAGAAACTACAAATTGCATCTGGTGTGAGAAAATTGGCCGTCTGCAGAGACGTTGTCCATGAGATGCCAGGATGTGTTGCCATCTTGTGAGAGGCTTCTCTCATGTCCCTTATGAGAAGCTGGAGCTGACAGATGAGAGCTCACCCCATCTTGCGGATTTGAACCACTGACCTTCAGGTCAGCAGTTCAGCCGGCACAAAGGTTTAACCCACTGCACCACCAGGGCTCCTAATGGCATTGGTTCAAAGCATCATTTTCCCCACCTCTGATATATATAGAGACAGGAACTCATGTTAACCACATTTCAATTTCTCAGAGGGCCTGTGTACATATTTCTTTTCCAAAGAATTCAAGATAGACCATGTGGTTCTCTGCTTTTTGTGTAGTTTAGCACATATAAATAATATGCAGTAAGGTATGCAGAGCAGCTCACACACTTTCCCATTTATCATATTGTCAGCGTTTCTACGAAATGTCGAAATGTACACAAGCCCATTTGTTCTCTGGGCCAATATTTGATTTCTGTATTGTCAGACTCTGCTTTGCCAGGAAGGGGACTCAGAGGCCAAAGTGTGGGAATGATTTTAATCATGCAAATCAACAAAAATCTCTAAGGCTACTTTCAGGTATATGCTAACAAGAAGCCAAGATCTCATATATTTATTTATTGGGGTTTTTTTTTTGAAAAGTTGAAATAATGACTGATTAATCAATCAATCAATCTGTTATCAAGAATTTTGATTATTTTAAACCTAGGAAATCAATTATCACCTTTAATTTTCATCAGAACTATTTCCAGAAAGCAAGACATTAACATAAAATTACATGTCGCTATTTCTCCATAAAATAAGCCTTTTCACCTGGATACTGTATTTTTCTAACCTTCTGACAGTGTGTTTTAAAGTTGGTTTTTACGAGTCTTCAAGACAAAAATTCCAATTCTATCTAAAATGTATATTTTTCTCTTCATTTTTTATTCTAAGCAGCTGCTCCTCCTCTGTTTTGCTTTTGAGTGTCTCAAAGAATGTAATGCATAATATGCCTCTCTCTGTGTATGTTATGTTTTCTAATCTCTAAAGTGTTTTCCAGAAGCAGCACAAAGGATCATCTTGCCCAGCTTCCATTTCTACCAAGCACAGCGCTATCAAATCTGTTAATTGCTACCAGTGGCACGACATATTTCTCTGTTCCAAAACAACACTGTTGTGAGTGCTGTATAAGCCAATTTGTATATTTCCCACAGGGCAGGAATCCTTGTGATTGAATACTGGACCTATTTTGAGAAATGAACCAAAGTTTCTTACAAGGCTGTGGGGAAAATGAGCTCTTTCTTGTTTTTATTGTATTTTCAGGGTGGATGAGAACCTCTTTGCAGGTTGATCCTTAACTACTATGCATTATTTGGTGTGGTTTTGGTAGCGGCCACCTTGTCTTGTATAAGAAAGTTTGGGGTTTTGTATTGTGTGCAAAATGGCCTTTTAAGACTAGATTTCCTTCTAGAACAGCGTTTCTCAATCTAGGAGTCAGGACCACTGCGGGGGGATTGCGAGGGGATGTCAGAGAAGTCGGCAAAGACCATCAGAAAATACAGTATTTTCTGTTGGTCATAGGGGTTCTGTGTGGGAAGTTTGGGCCAATTCTATTGTTGGTGGGGTTCAGAATGCTCTTTGATTGTAGGTGAACTATAAATCTCAGCAGCTACAACCCCCAAATGTCAATGTCTATTTTCCCCAAACTCCACCAGTGTTCACATTTGGGCATATTGAGTATCCAGTCTAAGTTTGGTTTAAATCCATCATTGTTTGATTCCACAGTACTCTCTGGGTGTAGGTGAACTACAACTTCAGAACTCAAGGTCAATGCCCACCAAACCCTTCCAGTATTTTCTGTTGGTCATGGAAGTTCTGTGTGCCAAATTTGGTTCAATTCCATCATTGGTAGAGTTCAGAATGTTCTTTGATTTTAGGTGAACTATAAATCCCAGCAACTGCAACTCCCAGATGACAAAATCGATCTCCCCCTCCAATCCCACCCATACGCAGATTTGAACATATTGTGTATTTGTGTCAAATTTGGCCCAGTGAATGAAAATACATCCTGCATATCAGATATTTACATTACGATTCCTAACAGTAGCAAAAATCCAGTTATGAAGTAGCAATGAAAATAATTTTATGGTTGAGGGTCAATACAACATGAGTAAGTGTATTAAGGGATCGCGGCATTATGAAGATTGAGAAACACTGCTCTAGATTTCATGTTTGCAGAGGTATGCTTTCGGTTTCTTGCAAACAGCATCAATCCATCCTTTATGTTCTGCGATGGGAAAGAAAACACAGGTTCCAATCAAACATCTCAAAATACCTCAATATTCAAATTGATTTTAAACAGATGTGTCTTCACTTCTCAATTTGTTTAATATGCTTTTAATCTACCATATTTCTTTGATTCTAAGATGCCATGAATTGTAAAATACACTTATTTCAGTACCATAAGCAGAAAAAAGCTTTGTTTGTATATATATTTAAAAGAGCACACATGATTCTAAGAAGCATCCTGGTTTTACAGGTGTTTATGGGGGAAGTGCATCTTAAAACTGAAGAGATGAAGCATTTGCATTATATTTTTGAATGGTTTTTAACTTCTGCAGATAAATAGAGATAGATAGATAGATAGATAGATAGATAGATAGATAGATAGATAGATAGATAGGATGCCCAACCGCTCGGTTTGGACGCCATAATAAGCCAAATAAGAACAGGGTTGTTGTAGGTTTTTCCGGGCTATATGGCCATGTTCTGGAGGCAATTTTTCTCCTGACGTTTCGCCTGCATCTATGGCAAGCATCACTACCTCTGAGGATGCTTGCCATAGATGCAGGCGAAACGTCAGGAGAAAAATTGCCTCCAGAACATGGCCATATAGCCCGGAAAAACCTACAACAACCCAGTGATTCCGGCCATGAAAGCCTTCAACAATACAAATAAGAACAGTAATAAAATTCAATCATGGGAAAGCACATGTGAGTGCATACTGAGTAAATGTTTACAACAGATTTTTGCAGCTAGGCAAATAGACATGGCAAATGCCATGATAAGCTAAGTAACACCTAAACAAGCAGCACCCTGATGCATGTTGGCTGAACGGTTAATTCCTCCTGCTTGCATTGAAAGTGACTGAAAAAACTGCAGAGCCTTAGGTCCCTTCCACACAGCCATATAACCCAGACTATCAAGGCAGAAAATCCCATAATATCTGCTTTGGACTGGGATACCTGAGTCCATACTGCCATATATGAGATCTATCTACCTTCGTGACTGCATTTCTGTCTATGCATCTGCACGACCACTTCGATCATCGGGGGAGGCCCTCCTTTTGCTCCCACCTTCGTTGCAAGCGCAACTTGTGGGGATGAGGGAGAGGGCCTTCTCTGTGGTGGCCCCTAGACTTTGGAACTCGCTACCTGGTGAGATTAGGCAAGTGCTCACTTTGGCAGCATTCAGGAAGAACCTAAAACTTGGCTGTTCCGGTGTGCCTTCGAGGATTGAACAACAAGTCTCCTACCTTGACCAACTCAGTACATAATGTCTCTCACCCTTCAGTGAATTAAATCCCATTGTTTGTCCCATCCGAACTTCCCACCAGATACATTACCCTACTCATCCATCTCACCGAGGATTTTACAATTCTATTTGTTGTATTTGGCCCTGCCCACTTGGTTCAATGTTTTGTTATTTATGTTATACTCTCTGTCAAATTGTGTTATCTTCTTTTATTTATTTTATTGTACTTTATTTGATGTATTATCTTATGCTTTTTTGTTGTATTCTTTTGCTCTGTTGTATTCTTTTGCTCTGTTATAATTTGTTGGGCTTGGCCACACCGAGTCCCCTTGGGGAGATGGAGGAGGGGTAGAAATAAAGTTATTATTATTATTATTATTATTATTATTATTATTATTATTATTATATATTCCAGCTCAAAGCAGGAAATGTGAGGTTTTATTCAGCTGTATGGAAGGGCCTCAGTCCATGATTTATTGTGACACAGTAGTCACCATGAAGGCTGTCACATACATAATACTATGTATGTGACAGCCTACATGGTCCTGGGTTATGAATGTTATGTCCTAATTGGTTCTATCATAAAAACACTGAAAAGGTTTATTACACCACAAAAACTTTGTTTTTGCAGAACATCCTGCAGCACATCTTGCTATAGTTTTTCAATGAATATCTTATCAAGTCTCAACCAATTCAACATAGTTTGTGGCAGCCACAAAAACAAAGTTTCTGGAGTAGAAAAACTACTTTCAAAGTAAATGCTGCACCATTAAAGAGGAAATAATATTTTCAAACCAGGAACAGATTTTTTAAAAAAAATTGTTACATAGTATAATCCAGAGAATTGACCATAAAGCAAACCCCGGATTAGCTTCTCAGGAGACACACAAGACAGGAATCTCATACCAGGGTGACAAATCAGAGCAAGCAGACTCTCTCTTTACTTCCTCAGTTGTTCCAATAGAAATGGGAGCATTGCCTGCTTTCCACCAGCATTTTGCTCTATCCTTGACAAGAGAGAATCCTCTTGAATTCTGGCTTGTTGTGATGTTGGATGTGGCTATAGTAGGCATTTGTACACATCCAAATAATTGTTTACTTCCTTAAAAGATTGGTGCCTTTTGCAAGAGGAAGCCCTGGCAGAAACTGACCCTAATATCAAATGGATGCGGGATTTTTCTCCTGTTTTTAGTTTGGAGTTATCCAGAGTATTGGACCCTGCCAACAGACTATGTTCAGCACCTTGGACAGATGCTTCAAAATTCAGATTAAGTTCCTCTAACAATTTCACCACCAATTTTGTCTGGCAGAGCTGGGGAGACAATAATAAATCACTCCCCATTGGGTCTCAACTCAACTCCTTCTCTTACATCTGTTCTCTTTGCAGAGAATGCCATTACTATTACTGTATTCCTTAAGACTGTGCAGTTTCCTATCAGTGGCTCACCTGTTGAGGCTCTTAGAGCTACGCAGTATTCAGAATTCCACAGATTGTTGGGTTCCCCTCCCATCCAGTTGCTGTAGTTATATGTTGATTCATCAGACCATCTCCACATCCCAGTCTATAATAACAGGGGAAATAGATTAGAACACAAGATCCATTGAGTGAAGTGTTTTGTTACCAAAGCCACGTGTTTTTGATCTTCACACACAAGTCATGAAGGCAGCACAATTTCCCTCATTTGTCTCCAAAGTTATTAAGCTATATAGGGCCCTTCCACACAGCCATATAACCCAGAATATCGAGACAGAAAATCCCACAATATCTGAACTGGATTATCTGAGTCCACACTGCTATATATTCCAGTTCAAAGCAGTTAATGTGGGATTTTATTCAGTTGTGTTTGAAGGGGCCATAGAGGGAAACTTCCTTGGAAAATGTGTACAGTGGACCCCCACATTATTATTATTATTATTATTATTATTATTATTATTATTAATAATCAACTTTATTTGTACCCCGCTAACATCTCCTGAAGGACTTGGTGCGGCTTACAAAGGCCAAGGCCCTCAATAAAACAACAGCATAACAAATACAACAATAAAACTTATAAAGCAAACCAATAAACATTAAAGCAATAACAGTAAAACAATAAAACAATACATCATGACACATTTAAAACTAGGGCCAGGCCAAATGTAATGACTAAAATTAAAAGTGCTGGACATGACAGGTGAAATGTAAGGATTGTAGGGTAGGTGCGATGTGCAGGCAATCTTAAGTCTCTAGTAAAGTGTGTTTGGGACATGATGCTGGGAGTTTCCTATTCTGGAAAGGCACACTGGAACAGCCAGGTCTTCAAGCTCTTCCTAAAGACTGCCAACGTTGGGGCTTGTCTAATGTCCTTGGGGAGAGAGTTCCAGAGTCGGGGAGCTACCACAGAGAAGGCCCTGTCCCTCGTCCCCACCAAACACGCTTGCGACGCAGGTGGGATCGTGAGCAGGGCCTCTCCAGATGAACGGAGGGATCATGTGGGTTTATATACAGAGATGCAGTCATGCAGGTAGGCGGGTCCCAAACCGTTTAGGGCTTTGTAGGTGAGCACCTGCACCTTGAATTGGGACCAGAAAATAAACGGCAGCCAATGGAGCTCCTTAAACAGGTCTCCCTCCGCCTGTCCTTCTATATCCTGGGAATAAGGGAATTCCACATTGGGGTTTGATTTCAATAGCCAGGGAGGCCAAGACTTACATGGCGAGTGTCATGGAGTCCAATCCAGACATCCACTTGTTTTTCTTTCTTGTAAGCAGAGATGTGCTTGGACACAATGAGGGTTTCTGTCCAAGTGAGTATAGATGCAAGGTGGGTCCCACGGCCATAGCTTTGACAGTCAATCTGGGGAAAAACACACAAAGTATAATATTGCCCTTGACCATTCCATCACACACAAGCTATCACTTCTGGAAAAAAGAAAGCCCAGTCTTACCTCAGCTTCATGCCAACTCAGCAACTTGTGGAAAAACCCATAGCAGTTGCCTTGGTATTGCAGCCATCCCCTTGCACAAGTATCAGCTTCTGTGGCTGTTACATAGGAAGAAAAGATAGAAAGAAAGGGGGATTCAGGGAGGGTGATATATTTTGAGCAAAGGTAGGCAAAAGGCATTGTTTCTGGAGCCTCCAATTATCCAATAGCTCACAAAGCCAGGGTAGATGTCCTGGCTTGCTATATGTAAGTCATGGTGTTATGACAAGAGAAATGTTATTGTATTCTCTTTTCTCCTCTACTTATCTTCTTTGTTTATTTCTGCATTTTGCCTTTCTATCTCTTGTAGAGAGAAATAAGGAGACTCAATTTAGGGGGTAAGGGATTACATAGGGGGTTTCCCACTCTTTACTCTAACCTGGTCTCTTTTAAATCCTTACCTTTACATCCCTATAAAGGCAAGTTTTCTTCTGGCATAGAGGTGCAAGAACAAAACACAGTACAGCTATTGGTTTCTAATTGTTTAGTACAGGAAACCTCTGCTTATCTGAGGGTTAGGGACTGGACTGGGGACATGACTGCTGTCAGAAAAAAAGAATGGGTTGAAAAGTGAAACCTAAAGTGTTTGTTAGCTTGCAAGTGCAAGTGTAACACTGGATGGCACCAAGTTGACAAGCACCATGATAAAAAGCAACTGGAATGCTTCATAGGGGAGTAAAGGGTAGAACATGGCTATAATACAGATCTGTCAAAATAATAACAACAACAACAACAACTTGGGAAGTGTCCGACGTGTCATCCAATACAACAGCCAGCAGAGTGATCTTGTCTGCTGTGGACTCATCTACTGTGTTTCTAATAATAATAATAATAATAATAATAATAATAATAATAATAATCAGACAGACAGACTACAAGCAGACAGACTACAAGCAGAGGCATAACACCATTGCTCAGATGATTCATTGGAACTTGTGCCACAAATACCATCTGCCTGCAACAAAGAACTGGTGGGATCACAAACCTGAAAAAATTACAGAAAATGAACACATCAAACTCCCCTGGGACTTTCGAATTCAGACGAACAGAGTTTTGGAGCACAATACTCCTGACCTCATGATCGTGTTAAAACACCAAGTATGGATCGCTGATGTTGCAATCCCAGGTGACAGCAGGATTGAAGAGAAACAACTGGAAAAGCTGACACAATATGAGGATCAAATAACAATAATAATAATAATAATTATTATTTAAAATTATTTGTAATCTGCCCTATCTCCTCGAGGGGACTCAGGGTGGATTCCAACATAACAATGGCAAACATTCAATGCCTACATAAAACACATGATAATAACATAAAATCCCAGAAAAACCCCACATATAAAGTAATATTAAAATCTAACATCAAATTAACACCAAAAAAGTGGAACATCCAAAAATAAATGATGAAATAAAGGGGGATACCTGTAGTTTAGTAGGAATTGCATTGCACACAGTTCCTGTGTAATCTTTCAAGCAAGAAATAAATATTCCAATATTTTATTCTTCTTCTTCAATATCATCACCATTTATGAATGTGAGATCAGTGCAAAGTCACTGAGCTCAGAACCCAGAAATCTGAATGAGATCACTGGACATTTATATTGTGTAGTTCACATAGGGCCCTTCCACACAGTCATAAAACCCAGAATATCAAGGCAGATAATCCTCAATATCTGCTTTGAAAGGGATGATCTGAGTCCACACTGCCATATAATCCAGTACAATTTATTTATTTATTTATCTATTTATTTTATTATTTAGAAATTTTGTATACTGGTCTTCTCACCTCCATCGAGGGACTCAGGCCGGTTTCCAACAACAATATCACAAACAATCATTAAAACATCATATTCCATATTACACTAAAACATTAAAAGAGCAAAATACAATCATATAATTACAATGTGGATATTATAGAGCTGTGTGGAAGGGGCCTAAGGTTTTAGAAGGGGTACTTTCCCTTTGGGTAATGGAGATGATGGATGAGGAAACTGGACCCTTCTGCAGTCAGAACATGTGTAGTGCTACTGAACGCTGGTCCTTGACAACCTATCCTTTTCATGAGGTGTATTGCATTCAGTAATCACGAATTACTTAGCAGGCTATTTTTATGTTCTCTTCTTGCTGATGTGTGCCTTCAAGTCATGTCTGAGTTTTGCAACCTCTAGGTAATTCTACCATGGGGTATTTTTGGAAAGATTTGTTTTAAGAGCAAGTTTGTCATAGCTTTCCCCTGAGACTGAGAAAATGGGATTTCACCATGACATGACCGCCCATTGAGTTATAATGGTTGAGCAGGGGTTCAAACCTTGGTCTAAGAGAGTCTAAGCCAGGCATGGGCCAACTTGGGCCCTCCAGGTGTTTTGGACTTCAACTCCCACAATTCTTAACAGCTGGTAGGCTGTTAGGAATTGTGGGAGTTGAAGTTCAAAACACCTGGAGGGCCAAAGTTTGCCCATGCATGGTCTAAGCCCAACACTTATACTGTTGCACTGCACTGACACTCTTTCATCTGCTTGGCATTTCTGTTTCATGTCTTCCTATATACCAAGGTATTAAACCATCAGATGAATAGGAGCCCCCGCTGGCACAATGGGTTAAACCCTTGTGCCACCAGGACTGAAGACTGACAGGTCACAGGTTCGAATCTAGGAGAGCATGTATGAGCTCCCTCTGTCAGCTCCGGATCCCCATGCAGGACATGAGAGAAGCCTCCCACAAGGATGATAAAGCATCAAAACATCTGGGCGTCCCCTGGGCAATGTCCTTGCAGACGGCCAATTCTCTCACACCAGAAGCGACTTGTAGTTTTTCAAGTCGCTCCTAACACGAGAAAAAAAAATCAGATGAACGCCTTTCCAAAAATCCCAGTGAGAACTCACCTCTCATGAAGATGCCAAGCAGGCAAAGACTGACACAAACCAAAGGTCCCATTTCCTTTCTTCACCTAAAAAGGAAGAAAAGGAAGAAAAGAAATCAAGTGACATGATGAAAAAATAGGGAAGTTAGCAAGAAGTGTTAGAAGCCAAGACAAACATCTTAGATCCTAGAAAGTGAATTAGACATTCAAAAAATGACATTCTTATTTCTGTTGTTCAGGAACAAGTACCTACCCAAATACAACAAAAATAGTGTCATTTGTGCACAAGATGGAGATAATGGCACGTAACCCGGCTCTTTGAACAAGACTTTGGAAATGCAGTGAAATAAACAAACATGGAATTATGTAAGTTGAAACATGGAACGGCTTAGACAATGCTAATGGAAAATGCGATTAACAGGAAGACATTGATTATTATATGGTTTAAATAGTTTTTGTATTGATTTTATAATGTTGTTTGTAAATGTTTTAATTTTACGTTGTGGATTGTTATGGCATCAAATGGCTGCCAATTTGTAAGCCGCCTTGAGTTGCCTTCGGGCTTGAGAAAGACAGGATAGAAATATCATAAATAATAAATAATAATAATATTGCATACTTTTGTTATATAAAGCCTTTGTGTGGGGGAAGGAGATATAAAATAGCCTAGTGAGGACTTAATATGTTCCTAAGATACTATTCTGACTGTGACAGGGTTGCAGAGAATATGTAAGCACCATCATCACCACCATGGAGTCCCTGGTGGTGCAATGGGTTAAACACTTGGGCCAGCCGGACTGATGACCAATAGGTCAGCGGTTCAGATCTGGGCAGAGCAGGTTGAGCTCCCTCTGTCAGTTCCAGCTCCCCATGCGGGGACATGGAGAAACCTCCCACAAGAATGGTAAAACATCAAAAAATCCAGACATCCCCTGGGCAATGTCCTTGCAAATGGCCAATTCTCTCACACCAGGAGCAACTTGCAGTTTCTCAAGTTGCCCCTGACATGAAAAAAAATCACCATCATTATCGTAATCTTTAATATATTCCGTCATAAAAGATGACTGGGCATATAAGACAACTCCCAACTTTTCCAGTTAAAATATAGAGTTTGGGATATATTCACCATATAAGACTACCCCTCTTCCAATGCACACCAAATAAAAATTTAAAAAGCATCAGATTTGATTTCAATATGGTAATTTTATATTACTATACCTCCTTCTCTGCTTCTCAGATCTCGCACATGCGCACCTGCACCGCTTCACTGCAGTCTTCAGGAGCGAGATCTGAGTGGTAGAGTAGGCGTTACGGCAATAGGATACAAGGGCGGGCCAGACAGGTAAAAGAGGTGCATTTGTCTGGGTCCAGAGCCACTCGATCTCTTTTTTCCATACCCTGGGCACCCCAGACGCCTGCAGCTTGCTCCACCCTTCACTTTGAGCCGCCGCAAACTAGCGTCTTGGGAGAGCAAACTGTGCCAGCACGACCGATGACGTCGAATTCTTCGCCTCTTTCTCCGCCTATTTCTCTGCGGCCGCGTGGTTTTCCCTTTGCTAGGGCAGCGATGCGAGCGTACGCTTGCTGTTGACAGAATTCAATAGGCAGAACAGTCACGCTAGCAAGAGAGAGAGGATAAAAAATGGATGACTGCGTTAATGACGAAAAAGTTGAAAAAGAAATTATAGAATTTTATCGATGTAAGTAAATTACACGATTTATAGATTCCATATTAAAAATAAAATAGTATAAACGTTGTATATAAATAGTTTTCGGCTGGTAACCCCTCCAAGCCGAAAACTATGTGTTTTGGCACGTTCTTCCCATGCTGTTTTGGAACGAAAACAGACCGATTAATATTATAGGTTATTCATATCTAGCAAATAAAAATGATTAAAAATCATACTTATAAAAAGCAATAGATCGAAAGACTATCATTGTGCAGAGGTAACAATGTGGGAACAAAGTGTTTTGTGAAGTTGTTCTATCCAGAGATAAATCATTTAAAAATATTAGATTTTCACAAAATTAGATGGAAATAGGTTTTCTATTAATAATATATTCAGTGAGAGATAATAAAATCTTTGTTCTACAGCCAATCCACATCTGTGGAATCCAAGTCATGTGGACTATTACAAAAAGAACAGAAGGGATTCCACATTGACAGTGTTAAGAGACCTTTTAGCTTCTGAACATGGTATCAACATCACTTGTAAGTAGACTATGGATATCTATGATGTAGTAGGCTATAATCTGTTCCATCATATCCCAATTATCAAAGTGAAAATAACAACTTGAACATTTCCATTATAATTTACAGCAAACAAGATTCTTAGTAAAAAAATTAAAAATATGAAGGGTGCATACAAGAGGGAACTGTCAAAGCTGCAAAAATCAAAGTTGTCTGGAGTGGGCACCAATAATGTGCACAAAATCAGATTTCCGTACTTCAAGGAGATGGATTTCCTTAGGGACTCCATGCAGGCAGATGAAAGTAAGGATACCATCAACCTCAGCATCTCCCTTGAAAATGTAAGTGCGAACATATAGGCTACATAACTGTATGGTGTGATGGTGGTAACACTATAGTTGCTTATCTAGAACACTGATTGTCTCTTTGGACCAGTTATGGATGATTTGATGTACAAATATCACATTCTAACATGTGCATTAGCCATGTACACCACAACATGTCTAATGCAGTGCTGGTATTGATTTCAGGACAAGTGTAGTCAACCCATAGTTACAGAAGAAAGAGAGGACTTGATGTGCACTGAAGCAAGTAAGTTCCAAGAGTTATCTTTTACCATAATTCAAAGCACAGAGCCAAATACCCCGTCATGTAGCCATGACACAATGAACTCAGTAAGTAATTCAGTAATGCCAACAAACAGTCAGTGGTCAAGTCCTCATCCGAGGGACGATGGAGTTACAGTCGACAGACAGGAGAATAAAAGAAAGCGACAGAAGACATCGCTTGTGTCATCTCCCTCTCTTCAGTCCGAGCTATATAAGAAGGCTGTGGACTACCTGGCAAACAAGCAAAGCAACACCCCAACATGTGTAGAACAAAATTTCGGTAACCACGTCACTCTCAGCTTAATGAATATTAGTGAAGACTTGTGGGAAGAAGCAAAATATGAAATACAGGGTATCTTGTTGACATATTACAAACAGTCAAGGACCAATAAGCAATAAATTAGCATTTTGTTGGCAATAAAGTAGACTACTGTAACATGTTGTGTTTAATAAAGGTTTGTTTTATTATCGATATATACAATTACATTAAAAATATATA
This sequence comes from Anolis sagrei ordinatus, assembly GCF_025583915.1. NCBI lineage: Eukaryota > Metazoa > Chordata > Lepidosauria > Squamata > Anolidae > Anolis > Anolis sagrei. The sequence continues at coordinate 13,930,117 of NW_026847660.1, forward strand.
TAAAATAACTGCTATACAAAACGATGTTGCCAGTACACCGCGCCAACATCAGATGTAAAAAATGCTTTAAAATTCTCCCTCACAGCTTTGGCCTCTGTGCTGTAATAATTGGAGTGGGTGGTAGCCACTTGTGGAAGATGCAGATCTGTTCCGGGCTGTATAGGAATCTCAATCCTCCAGGCACCAGGCACAGTGGTACCAGTTTCCACATCTTCTCTGTCCACATAATTGACTGGCCATGATTCTGTGCTTTCATGGCGCCTTAAAAAGTTGTGAAGTGCACAACCAGCAAGTACTAATGTGCGCACCTTGTCTGGCTGTAGCAGGATGGGATTTAGAAATACTCTTAATCTATTAGCAAAAATGCCAAAAGCTGTCTCCACAACTTGGCAGCCACGTGAAATTCTTTAGAAGAAAATAATCAAAAGATACGTTAAATACAACTATTGCTATATCAATTTTCCAAGGTCAAAGGTTTCCTTATTAAACTATTTCACTGGTATAATGCTGCAAGATACAACTACATTACCCACTGAATGTTTATCTGTAATTGCATATCCGTTCTTCCAGAGTCAAATCATTTCCCCCATACGGCTTGAGGATATATGGTTTTAATCCAAAAGCGTCATCTGCTAAGAAGACGTATGGAGTGGGTATGTCTTGACCTGGAAGTGGATGGGCTGGGGGCATGTCAAGAGCGTTAACATCTATAAGCTCTTTTAAATTACATTTGTTCCACACACCTCCATCTCTGATCCTTCCTTATGTGCCAACATCAATATATCTAGAAAATCAAAATGAAGAACATGCTTTAAGCCCTTGGTATAATTAAATTAATTCTTACCTACTGCACTTCAATGTACTGAAATTTATAATTAGCATCCACAACTGCTAAAAGGACAATAGATTCTGTTCCTTTATAATTGTGGTAATGGGAACCACTGTTGATCAGCTTCCTTATCACAATATATTTTCCATCAATGGCCCCCAAACAATGTGGCACATTCCACCGATCTAGAAATTGCTTGGAAACAGCTCTCCAATGCTCTTTTGATGTTGGCACTTCAAATGTGTACTTCAAGAATTCATAAAGAGCTGCACATGTTTCCAAGATGATATATGATACGGTTCTTTCGCCAATTCGAAACTCCCACGATAAGTCTCTGAATGTATTTCCTGTGGCTAGATACCGGAGCGTAATGGTGAGCCTCTCAGCTGCAGATATTGGCTCCCCAAACTTTGTCTTTTGCTTCTGAATTCGGGGGGAGATTTCGTGCAAAAGATGGTCAAACTGTTCTTCTGTTACACGCAGCCACCTCCTAGAAATAAACATGCAATTTGTTAATTAGATTTGTGCAGTTAGTACATTTAAGGGCATCAAACTCTTTGTTGTTCATTCGTTCAGTCGTCTCCGACTCTTCGTGACCTCATGGACCAGCCCACGCCAGAGCTCCCTGTCGGCCGTTACCACCCCCAGCTCCCTCAAGGTCAGTCCAGTCACTTCAAGGATGCCAATCAAACTCCCTACGTCCTGTTAATTGCAACGTACTTGTATGAAGTTGGATCCTCGCCTCTCAACTCCTGATTTACATTTAAGAAGGCTCCTTTATGTGCTCGCCTTTTTATCCATCTTCTGGTAGGCCCCCGCTTTCTACGCCGTTTGTTTTCCTCTTCTTTTTCCTGCGACGCTAATATAATGGCACACACTGCATAATCCATTTTATCTTCACAATCGCCCATTCTTTTCGTCTAATAACTAATACACAATAGAATTAATGATCTGACAGCATGCCTACTCAAAGGAAAGAACACAATGACACGGCTTCGCATAGATCGTAGTTTGGGGCTGCTTCATGCAGCATTGTTTCTCTAGCAAAACTGGCTCGTAGCCTCGGGGGGGGGGGAAAGGCGGGGCTTTGGAGCGAGCTTGAGCGCAAGCTTGCCCCCGCTGCCTGTAGTTTGTGACGGGTCTTTCACCTTCCCGGTGAGGCGCCCCTTCACCTCACCATCGGGACCGCATTAAGTCCACGAATCCTGATGGATGGATTTTCTTCTACCGTACTTGTACAGTGTCTCCCTTAATGCTTTCATACAGTTGCTGCATACAGCAAGGATGCAGCCATTGCCATTTCTGAGCTCCCCTCACCTTATGCGGCAACCATAGATTCTCCAGTCCAGATTGGAAGTTTCAGCACTCGCTCTATAAGATGACTCCCAGCATATAAGACTACTCCTGCGTATAAGATGACTCCCGTGCATAAGACGACTCCCGTGTATAAGACGACCCCTGGCTTTTGAGAATATTTTCTTGGGTTAAAAATAGTCTTATATGCCAGAATATATGGTACATTCTGCCTCTTGCCCAAGATTGGGATTCAAAGCAGCTTACAAACTGAAATCAACATTAACACAGAATTAAACTCAGAATGCGAAAAATACTTTCTATTGCCATGGGTTTATAAACCCTGTAGAAGGATTAATAATAAGCTCACTGACCTGCACATTGCATGAATCTAAACAAAAGTATCTGGCACTCACCTAAGCCCCCAAATCCTAAACTTGTCCTTTGTTGCTGAATGTCTTTACTGTGTCCTGCTGAAGCTGACTCTGACAGAACAACATTTATCTGGTCTCAGATTGGATTGTGGCTGAAATCTGGGAAAAGGCAAAGGCAGACTGTGATGGATTAGTTCCCTCATTGCACAAGATAAGGGCAAGTTACAGTTAGCCCGAGGGTATTTTAAAAAAACAGAGGGCGTTGGAGCAGGCAAATCTGGTTTTAAAAAACATCCCTCAGAATAAGTTTTCAAAAACAACATGAAGATGCTTAAAATGATCCCAAATTCTGATTAATTTCACCTTAGTACTTTATAAGAATAGCAGATGTCATTTGTCGACCTTGGGCTTTTCTCCTTGACTAGGTGTCAAGGGCATGTCAACATCATTGACAAGCAGCCTCATCACACCAGAGCATGGATCCATTTTAAATCCAGTTTCTGCCTCCTGAAGAATTCTGAGGTTTGCAGTTTAGTGAGGCTCAGGACCTATCCTTCTTAAACTACAAGCCCCAGAATTCTGCAGGAGGCAGAAATTGGATTTAAAGTGGATCCATGCTCTAGTGTGATGAGGTCCTTTAGGTGTCAATTCCTGGAGGTGTTAACATCATGAGGAATTCTTGTTATGACAGATAATCTAGTGTCTCAAAATGTCATTAGGGCCAAGTGTCCCCTTTGGCTTAGTCTGCCTCAAATTGCAAGAGACCGCAGGTACAACAAATTATAGCCAAGAGCGAGCCAAGTAAAAAGAAGTATCTGCTAAAAGTCATATGAAACTGACCCTGTAGTTGAACTGGTACATGATAGCTGAGGAGAAGAAGCCTAAACTGGTTTGGAGAGTTCACATTCTCATCCCATAAAGTCACAACTTTCAACTCCCCCCAAAAGTTCATTGGTGACCTCTCAGACTGACCTACCCCACAGAGGTTGTAAGAATAAAGGAGGAGGGTGGAAGACAGCCAAGATGAGATATAAATCAATGTGCAAATAAAGCAGTAAATAAATACTAATAGCAAGGATGGTGGACATGGCTGTCTCATCTTTCACATTGATGCCTACCATCTTGCAAGATCATGGAGTTTAGGGATGGTCTTACCATTAGGCAGCGTGAGGCATGATGTCAGGTGCTGGACAGAGACCGTCAAAAGATCCTGTTATTAACCCATGCTCTGGTCCTGCAAACTCTCATTCTCAATAAATGAAGCTCTTGCTTCATTTATTGAGTCAACTGCACCATGTTCCTATTATAAGTGTTGTGTATCTACAGACTTTCCTTTTGCATATGGTGAACAACAGCAGCTGAACACTCACTTCCATCTTTAGTTCAGTTGCATCCTTGGGCAGAACACAATAGTTATGGATTGTTGTAAGTTTTTTCAGGCTATATGGCCATGTTCCAGAGGCATTCTCTCCTGATGTTTCGCCTGCATCTATGGCAAGCATCCTCAGAGGTAGTGAGGATGCTTGCCATAGATGCAGGTGAAACATCAGGAGAGAATGCCTCTGGAACATGGCCATATAGCCCCAAAAAGCCTACAACAACCCAGCGATTCCGGCCATGAAAGCTTTCGACAATAGTTATGCTTTTCTTTTTTTTCCTGGTTGAGTGTCTTCTGATACCATTTTAATCTGCCAGCAGTGCCTCTTACTGCTGGTTTAGGGCCGGCTTTTACAACAGCTGGTTAATCACCAGCAGCAATAGATTTTTCCCAACCCAAAGGTTGGCAGTTCGAGCCCAGGTTGGGGTGAGCACCTGACCCTCAGCCTATCTTACTGTCCACCTAAGCAGTTTGAAAAGAGCTGTGAGCTGTGAGTAAAGAAATTAGGCACTTCTTAAGTGGGGAGGTATGGCACCATAAGAAGCTGGCAATCAAAGAACAGGAGCAAAGTCTGTGATCATAAAAGGCTCGTCGTCATAGAGCAACAGCATCACCCTGTGGTCGGAATCGAGCATAACCTCCAGGACGCCGAAGCCAACACATATCTCTATTTGTCTGTCTGTTTTGTATGTCTAACAGCATTGAATGTTTGCTGTGTATGTGTTCTGTGATCCACCTTGCATCCCCTTTGGGGTGAGAAGGGTGGAATACAAATGCTGTAAATAAATAAATAAATATATAATTTTTCAATTGTCTATTCAATAGGTTTTTCAATATATGAGGCACTCAAAGGTAGTTTACCAGCGCTACAAGAGTTAGTAACTAACAAGAATTGCGCTATGAGAGCCATCACGGTGCAATTTCAAAGTGGTCCTATGGTGTACTGGTTTGAGTGTTGGAATGGGATGCGAGGAGACAAAGGTCTTAGCCATGCACATTCACTGAGTGAAAGGCAAAGTGAAAGGCACTCTTAGGCTACAAGGAAGCTAATTACAATTTCCTTGTCATATACTTCACTCTTCAAGACTAGGCTGCCAACTGTCACCAAGAAAATGTTTCCTTCAGTTGATTCCCAATGAAACAATATTGCTGGAATAGATTTGACAGCTGAATACACTGTTTGAATTTAAAAGAGCTTTGAAAACCACTAGGCCTATCCATATGATTTTTAAATTACGAGTTTTAAAGTATAGACTGATTGTTATAACATGTATTGGCCTTATATGTTCTTTAAACTGAGATTGTGTTTTGAGCTGAAGTTATGTCTTATTTTATAATTTGTCATTGTTTCCTGCCTTGATCCAAAGTGGAAGGCACTCATGAAATGATGATGATGATAATCAATGAAAGTGGAAGAAGGTCAAATTTCAGTTTCTCTCTCTCTTGCAGGTGTCAGTGGATTAATTGATATTATTTATGCTTATGTGTTTGATATGTTATATGTTCTAAATCAATATGATGTAGTAGTTTGAGTGCTGAACTCCCAGAGACTAGGATTAAATATCACTCTATGATTTTGGGCAAGTCCAACTTTCTGAGCCTCATGGAAAGGCAATGACAAGCCCGCTCTGAAGAAATCTTACCAAGAAAATTCCATGATAGTTTTGCTTTGGGCTTGCCCTAGGTCAGATACAACTTGGTGGCACACAACAACATGGCTATATATGAATGGATGTGTGCATGTATGTACGGATATATGAGTGTGGGAATAAGTGTGGAAGATGCCCCTACCCTTCTTTACAAGGCTCTGCCCACCTCTGGCATGTGCCTCCAGAACAGTGGTTCTCAACTTTGCTAATGCTGCGACCTCTTAATACAGTTCCTCTTGTTGTGGTGACCCCCAACCATAACATTATTTTCGTTGCTACTTTATAACTGTTTTGCTACTGTTACAAATCATAATATAAATATCATGCATTCATTGGACCAAATTTGGCACAAATGCCCGATATGCCCAAATTTGAATACTGGTGGAGTTGTGGGGGATTGATTTTGTCATTTGGGATTTGCAGTTGCTAGGATTTATAGTTCATCTACAATCAAAGAACATTATGAACTCCACCAATGATGTAATTGAACCAAACTTGGCATATAGAACTCCCATGACCTACAGAAAATACTGGAAGCGTTTGGTGGGAATTGACCTTGAGTTTTGGAGTTGTAGTTCACCTATACCTAGAGAGCTCCGTGGACTCAAACAATGATGGTCTGGAACAAACTTAGCATGGATACTCAGTATGCCAAAATGTGAACACTGGTGGAGTTTGGGGAAAATAAACCTTGACATTTGGGAATTGTGGTTACTGGGATTTATAGTTCATCTACAACCAAAGAGCATTCTGAACCCCACCAATGATAGCATTGGGCCAAACTTCCCACACAGAACCCCCATGATCAACAGAAAATGCTGTGTTTCCTGATGGTCTATTGTGACCCCTCTGACACCACCTTGAGACCCTCCCAGGGGTCCTGCCCCCCAAGTTGAGAAACACTGCTCTAGAACATTTCCCAGAAAAGTCTGTAAGCTTTCAGAAAATGAAAGGTTCTGCCCTGCCTTGCGGAGATGCATGAGGGCTGGGCAGAAGGAGTAGTTTTTCTTGCAGAGTTAAGAGAGGTTGCAGTTGATTTAAACCCCCTCTTTTGTGCTACTATTTGTAACAAGCAGCACCTCCTCGTAACCCTTATAGGAGTGGACTGATATTTTTTTAGAATGAGAAAAAGAGAAAAAGAATATATGCATAAACAAGAGTTTATTAACTTCACATTGTAGTGCAGAAATTAACAGGGGGGGGGGCAGCAGAAAAATAGAGCAAATGCAAATGGGACATGGTCATCTTTTATAGATTCAGATGGGGGAAAAAACATAGTGAATTATCAGCCAAAGAACTATCCATCCAATTTGTCGTGGTCGGGTCCAGTTTAATCCAGGTTCCTCTACAGTTCATGTTTGCAGATGTAGGCATTGCGAGTACTGCACTGGATATCATTCCATTGCTTGAAACCTAAAACGTGGGAGACAAAACATATATTATTATTTTTGGGAGGAGGGGGGAACCTTCAATATATTGTCAAGCTGTTACCAATATCAGAGTAAGAGGAGTAAAGCCTCTAGCCCTCAGGCTTGTCAATACTTCTCAGTAGTTGAATGAGAAAAAATGTTATAGAGTCCAGAACATCATTGGGAGGTGAAGAGGCTATTCTAATATAGAGCAGAATATGATGTGCACCTGAACCTTCATGACGAACTATGCTGTGAGGGATGGGCACTTTTGATGGCCTCCATGGATAGAGGACAGAGTCTGCAGAGCACCAGAAAGGTGAACATGGTAGAGATGAAGCCAGAAGGTGCTTGAGGTCTGCTGCCCCTTTGCATGCCTGGTTCTACCTTCTAGAAAATGGGTGGCCAGGTAGAAACTCAATTACTGGGTTGCTTCTGTGGATCAGGGATTTCACCCAAGGGAAGGTTGTGGAGGTAGTCAATTGTTGCTACCTGGCCTCAGCTGAACTATCTTCAGCTTGTGTTACCTCTGCAAGCTGAACAAGTTGGCCATTGCTAGTTTGACTCTTGCTAGAACTGCAAAAACACTGAGCACCACGAAAAACAGATACACTGGATCTTTCTCAGTCATTTCTTGGTTTGCTTACCTGTGGAAAGTCGAAGTTCTACACAGTGCTCAGAGTTAAAGTAGTTGTCGGGCTGGTTGGGCATCCATGCATTGTAGTTGTAGACTGATTCATCAGCCCACCTCCATTTCCTGGTCTGTAGAAAGGAGATAAATGTTTGAGGAATAAGTTCTATTGAACGTAGTAATACTTGCTTCTAATGCTATATCTGGGGTTAATAAAAACTATGCGGCCCTCAATGTCACCACTAAATTGCTGGTGTAAAGGAGGAATTCTGCCAAAGGAGAGAAAAACAGAGGCATCTACTCTCCACGGCTAGTTCCAGTCTAGCTTCTCAAGGAAAAGAATTCCAAAGCCTGGGAACAGTCCTGTGATCCTCAAGAAGTGACCCATGGGAGTGCTAAGGTGAGGAGGAAGGCTCTATAGCAAATGTTGAAAAAATGGACCCAAATCCTGCTATCCCTCTCCTGTTTCACTAGGACTCCAATTGAAAACAATATAGAAGATCAATGTGGGACCCAGTATACAAAACTGCTCAAATAAAGATGGAATTTCATCAATGGCAGGTCTCTACACAGTAATGAAAACTCGGATGGTAGAAGAAAGAAGCTTACATGACGAACATTATGGAGCCCAATCCAGACATTGCTTGGTTCTTGTTGGTAAGCGGAGATGTGTTCGGCCACCAGAAGGGTCTCTGCCTTGGTGAGGACAGAGGCAAGATGGGCTCCACGGCCATAGCTCTGGCACTCAATCTGAGGAGGGAGGAGAAAAATCAAGAGTGTTTCCCACTGCCATGTTTCACCAGCAGGACTGGTGCAGGACCATCTTTTAAAATCATTGAATCTATTAATTATTATAAGGAACATCGTCCAATGGAAATGATCAAGAATCAAGAGATGCCTCACACATGTAGAATTCTAACCCAACTCACACATGTATAACTCCAACTTGGCTTCCCAAACCCACTTTTCAACTTCCCCAAGTGACTATTTTATGGCCAGAGGAGAATCAGAGAAGAGGCCACGGAGAATGGGAAATAGGTGACTACTTCCCCAATAATCAAAAGAGAGTCTTACAATGGAATAAGCCCAAAATATGCCATTGAAACTCAAATATTTAATTATTCTGAAGGGCTTTCACCGTTGTAACTCAGTGTCAGCCCTCATTTAGATTTGTGGTTTTCAACCTTCAGGTGATTTGGGTTTCTACTTCCCGAAGTTCCTTCCCATAAAACCAATGGTGAATGTGATGTGAAGTCCTGAACATTTAGAGGACCAAAGATTGAGAACTATACTTATAGATGATACATTCATTCCTGCTTTGGCTGAAGAGAAGTACTTCTTACCTCAGCCTCTTGCCATGTCAGCTTGTTATCGAAAAAGGCATAGCAGTTGCCCTGGTTTTGAAGCCATTCCCTGGCACAAGTGTCAGCTTTGGCTGCATAGAAGCAGGAGGTCAGAAAGAAAACAGAAAGAAAAAGAGCATGGAGTTTAGCACAACTAATAACAACATCTCTGAGAAGAAAACCCAACCTGACCCATCCCCTGGTAATATGGGCTTGCAGAGTTTCCCCCCAAATGATCCTATTTTGTGAAACAAAGGGATCAGCCATTGTTCATCCTTATTAAAGGTATGCATGCTAGCAATATTTTCTAAAGGGACTCACTTTCTGGGAAGGAACTGGAGATCAGGAAGCCAAGAACGCAAAGGCTGAAGAATTTGAGGGACCTCATCTTCTCGCTGGCCTTAAAAGTAGAAAGAAAATGAAGTTTTATGAAGTTCATTGAAACCTTCACCTTATTTTACAATGTAAAGGAAATAGGGGAGTTAGATTTTAAGCATCATACATGTCAGTCACCTCAGGGCCCTTCCACACAGCCCTATATCCCAGAATATCCAGGCAGAAAATCCCACATTATCTGAGTGTCGACTCAGATAATCCAGTTCAAAGCTGATATTGTGGGATTTATTACCTTGATATTCTGGGATATAGGGCTGTGTGGTAGAGCCCTCCGATACCTCCCATTAGATGGAAAACTACAATAAAGGCAATTTTTTTGCTACAAGTAATAGAAAACCTTCTCCATGTTTTGGTTTGACCCAGTTCTGCCACAAGTTCCTTTGTGGATTCAAGAACCCTGGTTTGGCAGAGTTTGCTGTATTTTGAGCAGTTTTCTAATTTTACCCAGGCTGGATAATTCAGACTTTGGTCCCTTCCACACAGCTGAATAAAATCTCACAATATATGTTTTGAACTGGAATATATGGCAGTGTAGACTCAGATAACACAGTTCAAAGCAGATATTGTGGGATTTTCTACCTTGATATTCTGGGTTATGTGGCTATGTGGAAGAACCCTATGAATAACTGAAACACAGAACTGGATGACACCACAGAGATATCCAATCCAACCCTGTCTTGCGGGAATACATACTTGATGCCTTCCTGGCAGATCGCCATCCAGGCTCTGATTGAAAAACTACAACGAAAGAGACTTCATTACCCTACCAGGCTTTGTATTCCACAGCTCTTACCATCAGGGAGTTCTTCCTACTGTTGCAATGGAATCTCTTACTCTGAGTTTGAATCTGTTGAGGCTTGTTCCTCTTCATTTTGAGATCCTTTCAAATATTTCAACATGGCTACCTTGTTCCTTTTGATCATTTGGCTATCCTTCTCTGTTTTTTTGCTCCAGAGTATTGTTTCTTGGCATTTATACCCAATCTTTACAGTTTTATTTATACCCAATCTTTATAGTTTGGGTATAAATAAAACCTAATTTCTTTTCTCAATCGAGATAGCTTTGTCAAACCAGAAAGATTATATTCTACAAACTATAGTCTGAAATAACTCCTCATTCTCAAGGCTTGTTCATCTCCCTGTGGTTCTTACCTACTCACCTGGTGGCAATGTTCTCCTGAGTGGACAGGTGTGGTGGATACCTGACCGGGGACCTTGTCTGATGGTGGTCTCTCCCTTTCTGGGTACCTCTTATATACAGTAGTTTCCAGATAGACATGATGTAATGCAAGGACGCTTCAAGGAAATCCTGGTTCCCTCTCTTCAATTTTTGCACAATCTGGGGTCAAAGTGATTGAACACATTTTACAACACTGATCATTTTCTTTGCAGAAAGGTCATCTTGTTCGTCTCTTCACTGAAACATAGAATCATAGAATCAAAGAGTTGGAAGAGACCTCATGGGCCATCCAGTCAACCCCCTGCCAAGAAGCAGGAATATTGCATTCAAATCACCACGGACAGATGGCCACCCAGCCTCTGTTTAAAAGCTTCCAAAGAAGGAGCCTCCACCACACTCTGGGGCAGAGAGTTCCACTGCTGAACGGCTCTCACAGTCAGGAAGTTCTTCCTCATGTTCAGATGGAATCTCCTTTCTTGTAGTTTGAAGCCATTGTTCCGTCCTAGTCTCCAGGGAAGCAGAAAACAAGCTTGCTCCCTCCTCCCTGTGGCTTCCTCTCACATATTTATACATGGCTATCATATCTCCTCTCAGTCTTCTCTTCTTCAGGCTAAACATGCCCAGAATGGGAAGAGTTTGACAAGTAATGTCAAACTCTTCCCATTCTGCATCCCCATCTTTGGATGTGGACCAATTATTGATGGCCATCCTTGAAGCTGAATGATAATTTTCCATCGTCCATTTGATTTCAGGTCTAAAGAGTGGTTTGATTCTAGATGGGAACACTTTTGCCCTTCCCCTTGGTATCAAAATCCTCTCATAATAATAAGTAATAATCTCCCTCTGAATATTGTGGTCTGTTGTGACACTTTGTGAAACCCATTATGAGCCGACCTTTCAATATCCAAATTTCAGGGAGGGTTGAAAATTTCCGGGGGGGGGGGGGGGTTTGAAATTTGGGGGGGGTTTGAAACCTGCCTCTTAGCTCACGCTGAAACAAAGAGCACAGCAGGGGCAGAGCAACCTTCAATAGCCTGCAGCTCCGCCCCTGTCAACCACCTCCACTAAGTCTGGCCTCCTTAATGAGAGCATTCAACACCCCGCCCGCCCCCCCAACTTGGTTGCTTCGCTACATCGGCTATTACTGCAAGTAATGACAGTGTGAATAAATTGTCAATATTTGCTTGAGATAGTGCTTGCAGTTCTGGAGGGACTCTTAATTTTTTGCGTCTTATAGACTTAGCATGGGGATTTGGTTAACCAGTTACAATTCATGAGTAAACCAAGTTTATTTTTTTTTACCTGAAAAAAATTTGAACCCCTAACCCCCCCCCCCCTCGCTACAGGCCTGAGTGTTGGCTGTGGCAGGACGCAACAGATCACAAAGCTCAGTTTCTGCACTCCCTGGAGTTTAAGCTCTCTAGTCTCCTGCCCAACTGTGCTCCTATTGATTGCATGATTCCCACATATTGCACATAAACTGTTGTAGCTCAGCAGGCGGGGGTGATGGGTTCATTCAAGATTCAGAAGGGATTGTGGGATTTCCTGGGATTCATAGTGTTGAAGATTCAGGCCAGGAAAATGAAACTGGCTCAGACAGTGCAGAGCTCCAAGATCAGTCACAGGAGCCAGAAATAACATCATTAGGTAAGGGGTCCATGGAAGAGCTAAGAGCTAAGAAAAAAGGAAAGCTCCCAAGCACCTGGAGTTACAGAGATCAGCAAAGGTTTTCATTTACAGATCAGAGCTGAGAACCATCTATGTAGGCAGGGGTGGCTCAACCCATTATGCAAAGTAAGCATTTGCAGTATAGTTGATTTTGCCCAGGGGCGCTCTTGGGGCGCTCTTGGGAGAAAATAGACCTTGACATATGTGAGTTGTAGTTACTGAGATGTATAGTTCACCTACAATCAAAGCGCATTCTGAACTCCACCAATGAAGGAATTGAACCAAATATGGCACACAGAACTCCCACGACGAACAGAAAATATATATCAGTGATTGATTGGGGGGGGGGGGGGGGGGGGGGCAAAATACTGTTTGCTTACCATTGAAAATTACCTAGGGCCGCCTTTGTATGTAGGTCAGAGAGATTACACGGGAAAGAGATAGAGAAAAATTGTGGGAAATGACATGATTTCATGAGTGCTTATTAACAGCCAGTTGTTTACCTTAAAATTAGTTTAGGCAATGTTGGCTTTCGAGTGAGAAGTTAGGCCTGAGTTCCCTGGTCATTGTGTCAAGTCAAGTCCTGGTTTTGGATTCAAGTATCCTGGAAGTTATCTATATCCTTGTTTTATGATTCCTGCTTAATTTTTTTCTTAGTATACCTTTTGCATATGGATTTATACTATAGTTGTGATTTTTGGCTATTCCTGGACTGTGTTACCTTTGGATTTTTATGAGACATTTAGTTTCCTGTGTGCTTCTCACTTATTGCTAAATATTTTTGAATTATTCCTCTTTTTCTTTATTTTTCATTTATTTTATGTGTTTTTACAATAAACCGTTCGCTTATATTCTGGACTGTTGTGTGGTGCTGTGGTCATAGGTAGCTCCAGGCCTGGGGTGCAATACAAACATTCATAGATGTCCACCACACTTTCATTTTTGTTAGCCAAGAATTCAATTACAGCTCCTAACTTCTAATGGGACTCTGCAAGAGACATAATTTTGCCAGTTAACTACACCTCCACAATCCGTTGGAATGACTTGGTATACACATGGGAGAAACATCAGATTCCAAGCATTCAAAAGTGCACTTTCTGTCTTTGTTACTGGGTGAGAAAGCAAATGTGGGGTCTTATTTTTTAATGATCCTGGGACTATGGCACAAAATATACATCAGCAATATTCAAGCATTTTCACTGTCATTGCCATGCCATGAAAATTCAATAGGGCAGCAGCATTCCTAAATGAAAAGGTGTCCAATTTTGAAGCTGCTACTCTATTGCCAGATTTTCATGGCCTGGTAGTAGCAATAAAGGGAATCCCCCAGTGCGTTGCACCAATGAACTCTTCCCCGCTTAAGAGTTTGGCTGAAGCTAGAGAGATCTGAGCCTATGCAGCTGGAACTGGGTCCAAACTGCCCAGAGCTCTCTCTTGAAGGTCAGCTTCAAAGACTGATCAATCAAAAGTGAAATTAGATTTGTATGCTTCATATCACAGTGTTGTGCTAATGTATTTTGCATATTCTTGATCTCTTATTGTCACGAGAAGGAAATATCACACACATCTTCTAATGCCATCTTTTCAAGAACAAACTAAGAGGAAATGTCAAGTTGTACATTTGTGTGAACATCTTCTATTGCATCTCTCTGGTTCCGTCTAAATTATTCCCTATTCTGCCCCTGCTTTCCTGTTCATGGAAAACAGTTGTTCTGTTGTGCACTGGGCCTGTAACAGCTGTCTTTTCTATAGGATGTATACTTTAAACCCAGCGGGAAGCCAGAGTGCCTCAAAGAGAGGTTCTCAGGGATTTTTCTGGAGCCCCCGGTGGCGCAGTGGGTTAAACAGTGCCGGCAGTACTGTAGACTGACAGGTCGCAGGTTCGAATCCGGGGAGAGGTGGATGAGCTCCCTCTGTCAGCTCCAGCTCCTCATGTGGAGACATGAGAGAAGCCTCCCACAAGGATGATAAAAACATCAAATCATCCAGGCATCCCCTGGGCAAACGGCCAATTCTCTCACACCAGAAGCGACTTGCTCCTGGCACGACAAAAAAAAAAAAGGATTTTTCTGAAGTAATGGTCTTTAGAGTCTTTAATGATACAACAAAGTCTTTATTATGGAACAAACAACAAATCTTCAATGGTTCAAACAACACTTCAAGGCTTTCTTGGTCTAGTCCTCAATGGACTGGTACCTGACTTTAATTAACTGTACTTTCTCTGTAGGAAAAAAAACCCTATTTAACCTCTCCCAGGCTGCTTTCTATCTATGCCTCATCGGTGTGGGTCCTACTACTGATTCCAAATGCATCTGGGTATCGAGTAGACCTACCAGCTGAGGCTTGTAGATATTTCAGATGAAGTTCCGTGGATCTGTAGTGCTGTCCTCCCTCAGAGAATTCTTTGAAAACCTCAGGGTTGTTTTCCCTCTGATTGCTGTGAGGCTAAGAGGCTGTGAGCTCTCAGCCAGCGCCTTTATTTATTTATTTATTTATTTGACTTGTATACCGCTACTCGGAGCGGTAGATTAAAACAATACAATTAACTTTAAAATACAATAAAAACAAGAACAGACATAGTCCCGAGTTATTCAGGGACCTTTTCCCTGGAATTTCTGTTTCCCCGGATGCTCTTGAGAAAAGAAGCTTTTCTACAGGACGAGCTGGTCTACGTTCTATAGTTTAGTTTCCTTGTGTGAGACTGCCCAAAAAATGGCTCCTTTCCCTCCCAGAGCCCTGAACAAGGGGCGGAACCAAAGCTTAATTATGATGGTCAGGAGGCCTGCCCTATGACTGCAAACAGATAACAGAAAGAAAATAAAGTTGGAGCTCCTGGTACAGCCATACCAGCACAACAGTTGAGGTCTTTAATGAAATTCACAGCACTAGACACTTCATTTTTGTAAGGATTAGGGGCACAGGACCCCTGCAAAAGTGCAAATTACAAATGGAAAACAATTACAATTGACTCTCATTTGAAAACAATGCCCTAAGCGACTGCAGCTAATGATTAAGGTGTTACATTTAATGATACCATGAGTCCCGGCCTTCATGGCATTATCAGATGCTGTCTCTTGGGACAATATCACATTTGTGTTTTAAAGCCAGAGCATTCTCTTTGCCCTTGTGTGTGGGTTCCTCCTGCAGAATTCTGTGGCTTGTAGTTTGGAATTTTCAGCCAAAGAGGTCCTTGTCTTCTCTGAACAACAACAACAACAACAATAATAATAATATACTTTATTTATATTCCGCTCTATCTACTCAAGGGGACTCAGAGTAGATTACAGAATACATATATGGCAAACATTCAATGCCGTTATACAATTAACAACAAAGACAGTCAGTACATAGACAGAGGCAAAGGCTTCCCTTTTTTCATCTCTGCCATCTGTACTCAACTCCAGCCATGGGGAGGTGCTGTTGTTCAATTTTCCATGCCAAGGAGCCTGTTGTCCGTGGACGCCTTCTTGATCGAATTGCCAGAATACCTTCATAGGCACCTTTTAACTCCCTGCCAAAGCGGTACCTATTTATCTATTACCATTACTGTTTTTGAACTGTTAGGTAAGCAGAAGCTAGGGCTGACAGCAGGAGCTCACCCCGACCCATGGCTTTGAACTACCAACCTTCTAGTTGACAATTTTTTTCTGCAGCTGGCGGTTTAACCCGCTGTGTTGACATTACCCATGTTTGAAACTATGTTTCCCAGAATCCTGCATGTGGAAGCCACATGGTAGCAAAGAAGGTGCACCCACTTTAAAATGCTAATGTGATATTGTTTGAGTTGCATCTACACTGTAGAATTAATGCAATCTGTCATCCCTAAAACTGCCATGTCTCGACACTATGGAATCCCAGAAGTTGCAGTTTGGTGAAGCACCAGCACTTTTGGTAGAGAGCTTACATTACATTAAACCACAGCAATTAAATCTGGTAAAACTGCATTTATTCTGGAATGTAGACTCAAGTGTTGGCCACAAAATCTCAGAGCATGGGATGCTTTTGCCTGGCTAACCTTGGTGTGCCATCAAACATTGTCGAACTGCAGCTTGCAAAAGCTTCAAATAGCAAGAGCAAAGTTGAAAGGTCGTGGGTGATGCAGTCTTAAAATGTACAGGTTGTCCCCAAGTTACAAAAAAAATAGGTTCTGTAGGTTTCTTCTTAAGCTGAATTTGTATGTAAGCTGGAACAAGTACATTTTTAAAGTGTAACTCCAGCCATCTGCGTGTGTGTGTATTTTGGATAGCATAGGGAAGAGTTAACACCCTTGCGGTATTTGTTTTGCTTTCTGTGCCCCTGTTGAGAAGATTTTCCTCACTTTCTGTACCTGTGATAACTGGTTTTGAAAACTTTCACTTCTTGTGGAAACATGGATTGGTGAAAATGCTTCAGTGAAGACACCTTTTCCCCATAATAACTCTTTCAGAAGTGAATTCCCTTTTTGAGAGGTAGATTTCTCCCACGTTCCTGTCTCACCACCATTAGTAACTATGAATCATATGTAAGTTGGATGTTAGTAACTCGAGGACTGCTTGTACAAAGGGCCAAAGTTAGAATCCAACCACTCTTCATATATTTAGAGCATGTACTTCCACAAATAACCATCAGATATTGTTCCACATTCAACCACACTCGGGGATCTGGGGAAAAAGTTTGACATGACTTTTCTCAATGAAGTAAAGAACAACATGATATCTTTTCTGTAACGAAAATGGTCAGTGTTGTAAATTGAGTTCGATCACTTTGACCCCAGATTGTGCAAAAGTTGAAGAGAAAGAACCAGGATTTCCTTGAAGCATCCTTGTATTGCACCATGTCTATCTGGAGACTACAGTATATAAGAGGCACCCAGAAAGGTAAAAAACATCAACAGAAAAGGTCCCAGTTCAGGTATCTACCACACTTGTCCACTCAGGAGAACATTGCCACCAGGTGAGTAGCTGAGATGATGATCCTTAAAATGAGTATTTGAGAACCATGGGGGAATGAGCCACAAGTCTTGCCATGAAGAGTTATACCGGACTATAGTTTGTAGGATGAAATATTTTTGGTTTGATAAAGTTATCTCAGTCTGAGACCAGGAATTATGTTTTATACCCAAGATGTATAGATTGCCAGAAAAGATATGGTAGCACTAATAAGGAGCATGGGTTCAAACTAAAACTGATGCTGAGAAAAATGGCTCTGGAGCAAAGAAACAGAGAAGTCATCACACTAGAGAATGAATCCACGTTAAATCCGGTTGCTGCCTCCAGCAGAATTCTGTTGTTTGTAGTTTAGGGAGGAGACTTTAACAGCCTCACTAATCTACAAACCCCAGAATTTTGCAGGAGGCAGAAACCAGATTTTAAGTGGATTCATTCTCTAGTGTGATGAAGCAGTAAGTTAACCAAAATGGCTAAAAGTGTAGAAGCCAAGCCTTATGAGGAGCAGATTTAGGAATTGTTCATGTTTAGCCTGGAGAAGGGAAGGTTAAGAAGGGGCATGTCGACTATATGTTAAAATATTTGAAAGGGTCTCACACAGAGGAGGGAGCAAGCTTGTTTTTTTCCTGTTCTGGGACTTAGAACAAGAGATTCAAACTATAGTATAAGAGACTCTGCTGCAACAATAGGAAGAATGTCCTGATGGTAAGTGAATGGAAAGCCTTGTAGGGTAGTTTTTATGAGTGCTTTGAATGTGTATTCCTGTAAGACAGGCATTGGATTGAATCCTTGTTGTGGTCTCTTTCAATTTTATGATCCATAGATTCTAAGTCTGAATTACCCTGCCTGGGTAAATTTGGAAAGCTTGAAATACAGCTGATTCATAGAATCATGGAAGAGACCTTGAGGGCCATCCAGTCCAACTCTCTGCCAAGAAACAGGAAAATTGCATTCAAAGCACCCCCGACAGATGGTCATCCAGCCTTTGTTTAAAAGCCTCCAAAGAAGGGGCCCCCATTCTTTCAAGTACACACTCAATGGCATATATGAGTGAACCATGACAAAAAAAATCTAACTCACCTATTTCCTTTACATTATGAAATAAGATGAAGGATTCAATGCACATACCCCTTGAACTTCATAAAACTCTTTTTCTTTCAAGGCCAACGAGAAGATGAGGTCCCTCAAATTCTTCAGCCTTTGCGTTCTTGGCTTCCTGATCTCCAGTTCCTTCCCAGAAAGTGAGTCCCTTTAGAAAATATTGCTAGCATGCATACCTTTAATAAGGATGAACAATGGCTGATCCCTTTGTTTCACAAAATAGGATCATTTGGGGGGAAACTCTGCAAGCCCATATTACCAGGGGATGGGTCAGGTTGGGTTTTCTTCTCAGATATGTTGTTATTAGTTGTGCTAAACTCCATGCTCTTTTTCTTTCTGTTTTCTTTCTGACCTCCTGCTTCTATGCAGCCAAAGCTGACACTTGTGCCAGGGAATGGCTTCAAAACCAGGGCAACTGCTATGCCTTTTTCGATAACAAGCTGACATGGCAAGAGGCTGAGGTAAGAAGTACTTCTCTTCAGCCAAAGCAGGAATGAATGTATCATCTATAAGTATAGTTCTCAATCTTTGGTCCTCTAAATGTTCAGGACTTCACATCACATTCACCATTGGTTTTATGGGAAGGAACTTCGGGAAGTAGAAACCCAAATCACCTGAAGGTTGAAAACCACAAATCTAAATGAGGGCTGACACTGAGTTACAACGGTGAAAGCCCTTCAGAATAATTAAATATTTGAGTTTCAATGGCATATTTTGGGCTTATTCCATTGTAAGACTCTCTTTTGATTATTGGGGAAGTAGTCACCTATTTCCCATTCTCCGTGGCCTCTTCTCTGATTCTCCTCTGGCCATAAAATAGTCACTTGGGGAAGTTGAAAAGTGGGTTTGGGAAGCCAAGTTGGAGTTATACATGTGTGAGTTGGGTTAGAATTCTACATGTGTGAGGCATCTCTTGATTCTTGATCATTTCCATTGGACGATGTTCCTTATAATAATTAATAGATTCAATGATTTTAAAAGATGGTCCTGCACCAGTCCTGCTGGTGAAACATGGCAGTGGGAAACACTCTTGATTTTTCTCCTCCCTCCTCAGATTGAGTGCCAGAGCTATGGCCGTGGAGCCCATCTTGCCTCTGTCCTCACCAAGGCAGAGACCCTTCTGGTGGCCGAACACATCTCCGCTTACCAACAAGAACCAAGCAATGTCTGGATTGGGCTCCATAATGTTCGTCATGTAAGCTTCTTTCTTCTACCATCCGAGTTTTCATTACTGTGTAGAGACCTGCCATTGATGAAATTCCATCTTTATTTGAGCAGTTTTGTATACTGGGTCCCACATTGATCTTCTATATTGTTTTCAATTGGAGTCCTAGTGAAACAGGAGAGGGATAGCAGGATTTGGGTCCATTTTTTCAACATTTGCTATAGAGCCTTCCTCCTCACCTTAGCACTCCCATGGGTCACTTCTTGAGGATCACAGGACTGTTCCCAGGCTTTGGAATTCTTTTCCTTGAGAAGCTAGACTGGAACTAGCCGTGGAGAGTAGATGCCTCTGTTTTTCTCTCCTTTGGCAGAATTCCTCCTTTACACCAGCAATTTAGTGGTGACATTGAGGGCCGCATAGTTTTTATTAACCCCAGATATAGCATTAGAAGCAAGTATTACTACGTTCAATAGAACTTATTCCTCAAACATTTATCTCCTTTCTACAGACCAGGAAATGGAGGTGGGCTGATGAATCAGTCTACAACTACAATGCATGGATGCCCAACCAGCCCGACAACTACTTTAACTCTGAGCACTGTGTAGAACTTCGACTTTCCACAGGTAAGCAAACCAAGAAATGACTGAGAAAGATCCAGTGTATCTGTTTTTCGTGGTGCTCAGTGTTTTATCAGTTGCAGTTCTAGCAAGAGTCAAACTAGCAATGGCCAACTTGTTCAGCTTGCAGAGGTAACACAAGCTGAAGATAGTTCAGCTGAGGCCAGGTAGCAACAATTGACTACCTCCACAACCTTCCCTTGGGTGAAATCCCTGATCCACAGAAGCAACCCAGTAATTGAGTTTCTACCTGGCCACCCATTTTCTAGAAGGTAAAACCAGGCATGCAAAGGGGCAGCAGACCTCAAGCACCTTCTGGCTTCATCTCTACCATGTTCACCTTTCTGGTGCTCTGCAGACTCTGTCCTCTATCCATGGAGGCCATCAAAAGTGCCCATCCCTCACAGCATAGTTCGTCATGAAGGTTCAGGTGCACATCATATTCTGCTCTATATTAGAATAGCCTCTTCACCTCCCAATGATGTTCTGGACTCTATAACATTTTTTCTCATTCAACTACTGAGAAGTATTGACAAGCCTGAGGGCTAGAGGCTTTACTCCTCTGACTCTGATATTGGTAACAGCTTGACAATATATTGAAGGTTCCCCCCTCCTCCCAAAAATAATAATATATGTTTTGTCTCCCACGTTTTAGGTTTCAAGCAATGGAATGATATCCAGTGCAGTACTCGCAATGCCTACATCTGCAAACATGAACTGTAGAGGAACCTGGATTAAACTGGACCCGACCACGACAAATTGGATGGATAGTTCTTTGGCTGATAATTCACTATGTTTTTTCCCCCATCTGAATCTATAAAAGATGACCATGTCCCATTTGCATTTGCTCTATTTTTCTGCTGCCCCCCCCTGTTAATTTCTGCACTACAATGTGAAGTTAATAAACTCTTGTTTATGCATATATTCTTTTTCTCTTTTTCTCATTCTAAAAAAATATCAGTCCACTCCTATAAGGGTTACGAGGAGGTGCTGCTTGTTGTGAATAGTAGCACAAAAGAGGGGGTTTAAATCAACTGCAACCTCTCTTAACTCTGCAAGAAAAACTACTCCTTCTGCCCAGCCCTCATGCATCTCCGCAAGGCAGGGCAGAACCTTTCATTTTCTGAAAGCTTACAGTTTTTTTCTGGGAAATGTTCTAGAGCAGTGTTTCTCAGCTTGGGGATTGGGACCCCTGGGGGGGTCTCAAGGGGGTGTCAGTAGCGTCACAAAAGACCATCAGGAAACACAGCATTTTCTGTTGATCATGGGGGTTCTGTGTGGGAAGTTTGGCCCAATGCTATCATTGGTGGGGTTCAGAATGCTCTTTGGTTGTAAATGAACTATAAATTCCAGTTACCACAATTCCCAAATGTCAAGGTTTATTTTCCCCAAACTCCACCAGTGTTCACATTTTGGCATATTGAGTATCCATGCTAAGTTTGTTCCAGACCATCATTGTTTGAGTCCACAGAGCTCTCTAGGTATAGGTGAACTACAACTCCAAAACTCAAGGTCAATGCCCACCAAACGCTTCCAGTATTTTCTATAGGTCATTGGAGTTCTATATGCCAAGTTTGGTTCAATTACATCATTGGTGGAGTTCAGAATGCTCTTTGATTGTAGGTGAACTATAAATCCCAGCAACTGCAAATCCCAAATGAAAAAATCTGTTTTAAGGGGTCGCAGCATTAGCAAAGTTGAGAAACACTGTTCTGGAGGCACATGCCAGAGGTGGGCAGAGACTTGTAAAGAAGGGTAGGGGCATCTTCCACACTTATTCCCACACTCATATATCCGTACATACATGCACACATTCATTCATATATAGCCATGTTGTTGCGTGCCACCAAGTTGTATCTGACCTAGGGCAAGCCCAAGGCAAAACTATCATGGAATTCTCTTGGTAAGATTTGTTCAGAGCGGGCTTGCCATTGCCTTCCCATGAGGTTCAGAAAGTTGGACTTGCCCAAAATCATAGAGTGAAATTTAATCCTAGTCTTTGGGAGTTCAGCACTCAAACTACTACTTCATATTGATTTAGAACATATAACGTATCGAACACATAAGCATAAATAATATCAATTAATCCACTGACACCTGCAAGAGAGAGAGAAACTGAAATTTGACCTTCTTCCACTTCCATTGACTATCATTATCATCATTTCATGAGTGCCTTTCACTTTGGATCAAGGCAGGGAACAATGACAAATTATAAAATAAGACATAACTTCAGCTCAAAACACAATCTCAGTTTAAAGAACATATAAGGCCAATACATGTTATAATAATCAATCTATACTTTAAAACTTAAAATAATTTAAAAATCATATGGATAGGCCTGGTGGTTTTCAAAGCTCTTTTAAATTCAAACAGTGTATATTCAGCTGTCAAATCTATTCCAGCAATATTGTTTCATTGGGAAGCAGCTGAAGGAAACGTTTTCTTGGTGACAGTTGGCAGCCTAGTCTTGAAGAGTGAAGTATATGACAAGGAAATTGTAATTTGCTTCCTTGTAGCCTAAGAGGGACACCCAATGAATGTGCACATTCATCCAGTGAATGTGCACCCAGTGAATGTGCACAGATATTGACAAGATGGAATGTGTCCAGAGGAGGGCGACTAAAATGATCAAGGGTCTGGAGAACAAGCCCTATAAGGAGCGGCTTAAGGAGCTGGACATGTTTAGCCTGAAGAAGAGAAGGCTGAGAGGAGATATGATAGCCATGTATAAATATGTGAGAGGAAGCCACAGGGAGGAGGGAGCCAGCTTGTTTTCTGCTTCCCTGGAGACTAGGACGCGGAAAAATGGCTTCAAACTACAAGAAAGGAGATTCCATCTGAACATGAGGAAGAACTTCCTGACTGTGGGAGCCGTTCAGCAGTGGAACTCTCTGCCCTGGAGTGTGGTGGAGGCGCCTTCTTTGGAAGCTTTTAAACAGAGGCTGGATGGCCATTTGTCAGGGGTGATTTAAATGCGATATTCCTGCTTCTTGGCAGGGGGTTGGACTGGATGGCCCATGAGGTCTCTTCCAACTCTGTGATTCTATGATTCTATGATTCTATGACCCTTGTCTCCTGGCATCCCGTTCCAACACTCAAACCAGTACACCATAGGACCACTTTGAAATTGCACCATGATGGCTCTCATAGCGCAATCCTTGATAGTTACTAACTCTTGTAGCACTGGTAAACTACCTTTGAGTGCCATGCAGCCCGAAAAAACCTATAACAACCCATAACTATTGTGTTCTGCCCAAGGATGCAACTGAACTAAAGATGGAAGTGAGTGTTCAGCTGCTGATGTTCACCATATGCAAAAGGAAAGTCTGTAGATACACAACACTTATAATAGGAATATGGTGCAGTTGACTCAATAAATGAAGCAAGAGCTTCATTTATTGAGAATGAGAATTTGCAGGACCAGAGCAGGGCTGTTAATCCTTTAAATGATCCTCTTTGATCCTTTAAATGTTCAGAACTACAATTCTCAGAATGTCTCAACATTGTCCTTCCTGTAAGAAACCCCAGGAAATCATAGTCCAAAACATCTGAAGGTTGAGACCTACAAATATTTATTAGGGTTGGCACCTTGATAATGAGTTACAATGGTGTAAGCCTTTCGAAATAACTAAATATTTGAGTTTCAGTGTCATTTACTCCATTACTCTTTTGGTCATTGCAGAAGTATCCACCTATTTACCTATTGCTAGGGCCAAAGTAAATATAACATTCTCCAGGACCTCTTCTCTAACTCTCCACTAGCCATGGAATAGCCATTTGAGGAAGTTGAAAAGTGGGTTGGGGGAGCTGGATAGGAGATGGGATTGAGATATATGAGTATGAGGCATCTCTTGAGCCTTGACCTTTTCCATTAGACCAGTGGTTCTCAACCTGTGGGTCCCCAAGTGTTTTGGCCTACAACTCATAGGAACCCCAGCCAGTTTACTAGCTGTTAGGATTTCTCAGAGTTAAAGGCCAAAACATCTGGGGACCCACATGTTGAGAAACACAGCATTAGACTATATTCCCCTCATAAATTCATGAATTCAATGATTTCAAAAGATGGTTCTGTAGCAATCCTGCTGGTGAAATATGACAGTGGCAGACACTTTTGTTTTCCTTTTTCCTCCTCAGATTGAGTGCCAGAGTTATGGCCATGGAGCCCATCTTGCCTCTGTCCTCACCAAGGCAGAGACCCTTCTGGTGGCTGAACACATCTCCACGTACCAACAAGAACCAAGTAATGTCTGGATTGGGCTCCATGATGTTCGTCAGGTAACGCTCTTCTACTTTTCCGAGTTTTCATTACTGTGTAGCAACCCCCTCATTGATGGAATTCCATCTGCATTTTAGTCATTTTATAAAGTCCCACATTGATCTTCTCCACTGTTTTCAATGGAAGTCTCAGTGCATTAAAAGAGAGATAGAAGAATTAGAGCTCTGCTCCTTACCCTAGTGCCCCATAGATCACATCTTGAGGAATGTAGGCTTACTCCCATGCTTTGGTATTCCTTTCCTGGAGACGTTATACTGGAGCCATCCATGGAGGTCGGCTGCTTCTGTTTCTCCTTTGACAGTATTCCTTTTTCATACTAGGAGTTTCGTGGTGACAGTTCTTTGCAAGGAGATTTCCATTTCTACTGAAAGTCTACTTTGCTGATGGTCACAGAACCTTGTGGTTAACAAAGGTTCTCTGGCTATCGGTAAGGTAGGTTTTCAGTAGATGTGTCAAACTCAAGACCCAAAGGCTAAGTCCAGTCCACCATGACTTTTATTATCCTGATGTTGGGCAATGATTTCTGTTTTCCTCATCATTAGACATTATGACTAGAACTGATGGGAGTTGAGATACAGGAACATCTGGACGGCTGCAGTTTGTTCTGTTTAGTAATGGTAGTGGGGTTTGAAATTAAACCCAACTCTTGTGTTTATGATGTTTCAAATGTCCTTTAACCTTTTCCCAACCTCAGAGCCTATTGGGTGGCAATTATCCCTAGTCCACATGGAAGATCATCAAAAGTGAAAGGAGTTGTCATTTAGCAATGTCTGGGGAACCAAACTGGATGAAAACTTTAAAAAATATAGTTGGCCTTCTGTAACTACTGGTTCAACAACCATTTGAAGGCAACCATAAATCTTATATGGTCTTCCATGGAAGTGAATTAGACATCCCTGTTGTAGGTAGTCACACTGAACCAAACAAATGGGAGACTACCATATATTGATATTTATGTTATGATGATGACCTCACACACTTTTGTTTTCCTTTTTCCTCCTCAGATTGAGTGCCAGAGTTATGGCCATGGAGCCCATCTTGCCTCTGTCCTCACCAAGGCAGAGACCCTTCTGGTGGCTGAACACATCTCCACGTACCAACAAGAACCAAGTAATGTCTGGATTGGGCTCCATTATGTTCGTCAGGTAACGCTCTTCTACTTTTCCGAGTTTTCATTACTGTGTAGCAACCCCCTCATTGATGGAATTCCATCTGCATTTTAGTCATTTTATAAAGTCCCACATTGATCTTCTCCACTGTTTTCAATGGAAGTCTCAGTGCATTAAAAGAGAGATAGAAGAATTAGAGCTCTGCTCCTTACCCTAGTGCCCCATAGATCACATCTTGAGGAATGTAGGCTTACTCCCATGCTTTGGTATTCCTTTCCTGGAGACGTTATACTGGAGCCATCCATGGAGGTCGGCTGCTTCTGTTTCTCCTTTGACAGTATTCCTTTTTCATACTAGGAGTTTCGTGGTGACAGTTCTTTGCAAGGAGATTTCCATTTCTACTGAAAGTCTACTTTGCTGATGGTCACAGAACCTTGTGGTTAACAAAGGTTCTCTGGCTATCGGTAAGGTAGGTTTTCAGTAGATGTGTCAAACTCAAGACCCAAAGGCTAAGTCCAGTCCACCATGATTTTTTTATCCTGATGTTGGGCAATGATTTCTGTTTTCCTCATCATTAGACATCATGACTAGAACTGATGGGAGTTGAGATACAGGAACATCTGGACGGCTGCAGTTTGTTCTGTTTAGTAATGGTAGTGGGGTTTGAAATTAAACCCAACTCTTGTGTTTATGATGTTTCAAATGTCCTTTAACCTTTTCCCAACCTCAGAGCCTATTGGGTGGCAATTATCCCTAGTCCACATGGAAGATCATCAAAAGTGAAAGGAGTTGTCATTTAGCAATGTCTGGGGAACCAAACTGGATGAAAACTTTAAAAAATATAGTTGGCCTTCTGTAACTACTGGTTCAACAACCATTTGAAGGCAACCATAAATCTTATATGGTCTTCCATGGAAGTGAATTAGACATCCCTGTTGTAGGTAGTCACACTGAACCAAACAAATGGGAGACTACCATATATTGATATTTATGTTATGATGATGACCTCACACACTTTTGTTTTCCTTTTTCCTCCTCAGATTGAGTGCCAGAGTTATGGCCATGGAGCCCATCTTGCCTCTGTCCTCACCAAGGCAGAGACCCTTCTGGTGGCTGAACACATCTCCACGTACCAACAAGAACCAAGTAATGTCTGGATTGGGCTCCATGATGTTCGTCAGGTAACGCTCTTCTACTTTTCCGAGTTTTCATTACTGTGTAGCAACCCCCTCATTGATGGAATTCCATCTGCATTTTAGTCATTTTATAAAGTCCCACATTGATCTTCTCCACTGTTTTCAATGGAAGTCTCAGTGCATTAAAAGAGAGATAGAAGAATTAGAGCTCTGCTCCTTACCCTAGTGCCCCATAGATCACATCTTGAGGAATGTAGGCTTACTCCCATGCTTTGGTATTCCTTTCCTGGAGACGTTATACTGGAGCCATCCATGGAGGTCGGCTGCTTCTGTTTCTCCTTTGACAGTATTCCTTTTTCATACTAGGAGTTTCGTGGTGACAGTTCTTTGCAAGGAGATTTCCATTTCTACTGAAAGTCTACTTTGCTGATGGTCACAGAACCTTGTGGTTAACAAAGGTTCTCTGGCTATCGGTAAGGTAGGTTTTCAGTAGATGTGTCAAACTCAAGACCCAAAGGCTAAGTCCAGTCCACCATGATTTTTTTATCCTGATGTTGGGCAATGATTTCTGTTTTCCTCATCATTAGACATCATGACTAGAACTGATGGGAGTTGAGATACAGGAACATCTGGACGGCTGCAGTTTGTTCTGTTTAGTAATGGTAGTGGGGTTTGAAATTAAACCCAACTCTTGTGTTTATGATGTTTCAAATGTCCTTTAACCTTTTCCCAACCTCAGAGCCTTTTGGGTGGCAATTATCCCTAGTCCACATGGAAGATCATCAAAAGTGAAAGGAGTTGTCATTTAGCAATGTCTGGGGAACCAAACTGGATGAAAACTTTAAAAAATATAGTTGGCCTTCTGTAACTACTGGTTCAACAACCATTTGAAGGCAACCATAAATCTTATATGGTCTTCCATGGAAGTGAATTAGACATCCCTGTTGTAGGTAGTCACACTGAACCAAACAAATGGGAGACTACCATATATTGATATTTATGTTATGATGATGACCTCACACATTGCAGAATCCATCTGCACTGCTGGGGAGTTCTTATCTTCCAGACAATGTTTCATGTGTCTAAGAAAGTTGTATGTAGTCATGGAATCTTCTACTGCAATGTGTGTGATATCCTTTTAAGATACTCAAATCACTAGACTAGTTCTGTAGCAACAATAAATAGGGTGCCCTCTCAGGTAACTCACTGGACTTTCCAGCAGAGCTGTGCATCTACACCATCCCAAATATCCTTCCACTTTCTCAATCATGTATCTTCTTTCCACAGACCAGAAAATGGAGGTGGATTGATGAATCTGTATACAACTACAAGGCATGGGAATGTGGCCAGCCTGACAACTACCGTAACTCTGAACACTGTGTAGAACTCAGACTTTCCACAGGTAAGGAAATGAAGACAAGACTGAGAAAGGCCAAGGTCATCTAGCTTCCATGGCTTTCTCAGCTACATTTCTAGCACAAGTTAAGACCAGAATTGGCCAACTTGTTCAGCTTCATGAAGTAACATGAGTCAGTGTGCCGTAGTTCACTAGCTTGATACACAGGACCAGGCTTTCCATTATACAGAGCGGAGAAGTCAGTTGTTGGGTGACAGCAGTGCTAGTTTTATGCACAATATATTTATTAATATTTTGCATGAAACAATGTTTATGTATATCAGAAAGCAAAGGTGTAACCCATGTGGACAAACTGAAATACAACATCGTCTGAGCTCTGCCAGTGCAACATATTTCCAAATGAAGCAAAGTGTTTGAGGTTTAGGACATCTGTAGGGATACCAAGATGCTTGTTTATAAAGCTATTGTTCTCCTAACCGTGTTATATACCTGTGAAACATGGCTAGTCTACAAATATCACTCTCAACTTCTGGAATGTTTCCATCAGCACTACCTCTGAAAAATCTAGGAAATCTCTCGTGAAGACAGGTGGACAAATGTCAACATTCTGGAAGAGGCAGAGACCACTAGTGCTGAAGCAATGATCCTCTATCATCAGCTTAGGTGGACTGTCCATGTTGTCTGAATGCCTGATCACCATCTTCCAAAACAGTTACTCTACCCTCAACTCAAGAATGGGAAAAGGAATGCTGGTGGACAGGAAAAGAGATTTAAAGATGGGCTTATAGCTAACCTTAAAAACTGTGGCATAGACACCAAGAACTGGGAAGCTCTGACCCTCAAGTGTTCTAACCGGAGGTCAGCTGTTACCAACAATGCTGTGGAATTCAGAGAGGCATGAATGGAGGCAAAACGTGTCAAGAGGAAGGTGCATCAAACTAACCCATCTGGAAATCGATGTCCTCACTGTGAAAGAACATGTGGATCCAGAACAGGTCTCTACAGACCCACTGCCAAGACTATACTTGGAAGGCAATTATTGGCCTCCAGTGATAGCCTAAGATGATGATGATACATATGATTTTTAAGCAAGATTAATAACTGGGGCTAGTTACAGGGAGCGGTCGACCCCCCTGTTTAAGGAGCTCCACTGGCTGCCGTTTATTTTCCGGGCCCAATTCAAGGTGCAGGTTATCACCTATAAAGCCCTAAAAGGTTTGGATCTGCCATCCTTTGTGACCATATCTATCTCCACGAACCAACCAGGGCCCTTCGATCTTTGGGGGAGGCCCTCCTTTCGCCCCTGCCAGTTTCACAAGTTCATCTTGTGGGCACAAGGGAGAGAGCCTTCTCCTCTGTGGCCCCCTGACACTGGAACTCATTACCTGGAGAGATCAGAAAAGCCCCTACTCTAGAAACCTTTAAAAAGAACCTTGAAACTTGGCTCTTCTGCTGCACCTTTGGTGAGTAGGTACACAACATGACACGACTGCTCCCCTCAATGCTTCTGTCACTGGAGTACACGTCTCCCCACCCCCACCCCCACGTGGGAAAGTTTGGTTCCACAACCCTGTTTTTATGAGCTCCCTCTTGCAAATAATTTGCTCTTTTATCTCAACATTTCATCCTGCACATGTGGCCCGCTGTCATTGTGATTGTGTTTATTGTAATGTTATATTGCTAATGTATTCATATGTTTTAATGTAATTATGATGTTGTTGCTTCTTGCTTATGTTTTGGTTTTATTTTGCTGTAATATATTGTTAGGGCTTGGCCTCATGTAAGCTGCCCTGAGTCCCTTGGGGGAGATGGTGGCAGGGTATAAATAAAGATGATAATGATGATTATTATTTATTAATTTTAAAGTATTGACTGATTGCTCTAATATTTAGTGGTCTCACACATTCTTTTAAAATAATGTTCTGTATTTTTAACATTTAAGTATTGTAGTTTAATCTGTGATGGTTGCGCTGTCGCACGCTGGGCCTGAAATAATGTCTGTTTAGAGGACGTGACTTCTGTACGCCCAACAGGATGCTGGGGTGCCTCAGCTGAAGGGCTCCTTAGATTTCCCAACACAAAGTTCTATTGAGGCTCAAAATAAGTTCCACAAAGTTCTTTATTTGGGCTTAAATCTTCAAACAAACGAATTAAACATTTTATAACCTTGGAAACCTGGTAGCTTCCTCAATCTGCCAACAAGGGCAGGCAACTGGTGGCAAACTGTTCCTTTCTTCCTTAGGGAAATCTTTTGACCCCTCCTTGGGCAATCTTTCTTTACCTTGCTAGTGTGAGGCCCCTACTCCCGGCTCCAAGCTACTTTATGGATAGCCCGAGTCAGGCCGGTAGCCAGGATTTCGATTCGGGGGGGGGGGGGGCTGAGTTTCGGCGGGGGGCTGAGTCTGAGTGAAAGAGGGTCTACCCTAGCAAACCTTTTGTATCATTACCCCAATACCCCCATGCATATGGGATATATTGAGTATGGTGATCAGATCATGATATGAATAAACATAACAGTTTAAATAATGCACCAGTAAGGCCTTTTCGTGAACCACCATGAGAATTTGGGGGGGGGGGGAAGCCCCTCAAGCCCCCCCCCCCCGGCTACATGTCTGGCCCGAGTGGTCCCTTACCAGACAAGGTTCCTGTAGATCGGCCAAGCTGAAAGGTGTCCGTTAGTTTAATCCACGAAGGTTGTAGGAATTTTCCTGTTGCCCCAGCAAAGGCTGGCTGTATTTCCCCAGCAAAGGCTGTGGAACTATTCCTTTTCTCCCCCAGCAGAGCTGTGAGTAGTGAAGCCTTTGTGCAGGTGGGGTAGAGAAACCCACACGTCCTGCTGTTAGGCTCCAAAAAGTGAGACTGAACAAAAGTCCTCCTTTGCCTCCAAAACCCTGGGGAAAGGGGTGGGTTTGAAGACTCTAACGATGATTGCCAGGTTGCTGGCCCTATGGCTGCAACCTGGGGAAGCTACCTGATTGCAAAATGCATGGCTTAAATAAATTCATACAAACTAGCAGTGCAAGAAAAGGAAATTCAAATCTCCTGGCACTGCCGTGCCAGCACAATGATTCTCCACATCAAGCATAAGGGGAAGCCAATAAGAAAGAACAATATTACTGGGTTCGAATCCAATTCAACCATAGAATCCTAATGAGTGGCCCTGGGCAAGTCACATTCTTTCAGTCTTAGAGAAAGTTAATGGCGGACCACTGAACAAATCTTGCCAATAAAAACCCATGATAGTTTTGCTTTAAGGATGCCGTAAGTCAGATACAACTTGATGGCACATGATAATGTGGATATTTTTGAGTGATGTTTTTGTTTGTGATCACCTCACCATGTTTAAACAAAGTTCCGTCCGCCTCTGGCATATGGATATAGAAGAGTGGTTCTCAACCTGTTGGTCCCCAGGTGTTTTGACCTACAACTCCCAGAAATCCCAGCCAGTTCACCAGCTGTAAGGATTTCTGGGAGTTGAAGGCCAAAATATCTGGGGACCCACAGGTTGAGAACCACTGGTCTAGAACATCCCCCAGAAAAGAATGCAAGCTTTCAAGCCAGGTTCTCTGTTCCTGACTTTCAGAGATGCACAGAGGTTGGGCAGAAGGAACAACTTTTCATGCAGAGTTAATTGTTGCAGATTTCCTTTTTTCCACTATTCACAACAAACACCCCCCCCCCCCCCCAGGTAACTGTTGTAAAAGTGAACTGAGAACTTTCTAGAGTTGGAAAAAGAGAGAGAATTGAATATATGCATAAACAAGAATTTATTAATTCCAGGAGAATAACTGCAAATGCAGTGATTTGAATGAGACAAGGTCATCTTTTATAGATTCACAAGGGAAAAGCGTAGTGAATTAACAACCAAAGAGGTATCTATCCAATTTTCCAGTCTATCACAGTTACGTCCAGTTTCGTCCAGATTGCTTTATATCTCATGTTTGCAAATGTAGCTGTTGCGAGCCCCACAGTGGATATCATTCCATTGCTTGAAACCTAAAAAGCAGGAGACAAAACAGATGTTATTTGGAGATAGGGCAGCCTATAAATAAAGTATTATTACATTATTTTCTGCTCTGTTAGTTTTGGGGGAGGACCTTCAGAATATTGTCCACCTGTTCCTAATGTCAACCTTCAATTCTAATAGAAAAGCCTGTAACCCTCAGGCCTGTAAAAAATATTTTAGTAGTTCAATAGAGAAATGTTTATAGGGTCTGGAACATTATTATGAGGTGACAGATATCCTAATATAGAGAAGAATATGATATGCATCTGGACCTTCATCGTGAACTATGTTGCGGGGGATGGGACACTTTTAATGGCCTCTAAGAAGCCAGAGGCTGTTGCATATGGTGCAGAACACCAGAATGTTAAACATGATAGGGACAAGTTGCTTAAGGTCTTGCTGCCCCTTTGCGTGTCTAGTTTTACCTCCTAGTAAAAAGGTGGTTAGCAGAGGCAGCCCTAGGTAATTTTCAACGGTAAGCAAACAGTATTTTGGTGCGCCTCCCCCCCAAACCAATCATTGATATATATATTCTGTTTGTCATGGGAGTTCTGTGTGCCATATTTGGTTCAATTCCATCATTGGTGGAGTTCAGAATGCTCTTTGATTGTAGGTGAACTATACATCCCAGTAACTACACTTGCCACACTTGCTCCCTTGCCTGGCCCGCTTTGGGTCCGGAGGCGTGCCTGAAGACCCCGGCGTGTGCACCAAAAGTCACCTCTTCTCCTGACTTTCTCCTCAGCCATTGGGACCAAGAAAGAGAGAGAGAGAGAGAGAGAGAGAGAGAGGTGGAGATGCCCACCTTTCCTGAAGGTAAAAACAAAGGAGGGAGCGGAGGTGGGAGATACCTCCAGCCGGAGGGGCTCTCTCTCTCTCTCTCTCTCTTGGTCCCAATGGCTGAAGAGAAAGTCAGGAGAAGAGGCAACTTTTGGTGCGCACGCTGGGGTCTTCAGACACGCCTCCGGACCCGAAGCAGGCCAGGCGCGGTGGCTCCGCCCCCTGGCCCACCCCCGGATTGGGGAGAAGAGAGGAGGCGGGTGGAGTGCTGGGGGATCGGGAAAGGGAGCCGGTCATGGGGAAGAGATCAAACGCGGAGAACGATTGAGTGCCGGCTCTGCTCGCGCACCCGGTGGCCAGGTGGAGGAGGAACGAGAGGGGTTAGGCGAGGTTCAAGGGCCCGGCCCCTTTGGGAAGGGGATCGCCTGGCAGCGAGGCAAGAAAGCCGAGGCTCCCCCCGGACTGCTAGGGCTGTTGTGAGCTGAGGGGGTGCTCCTCAGGTGGCAGTCAAGGGGCATTTACAGAGGCGCCTCTGCGTCCCTGGCAAAAAAAGTGTTCTGCGACCGCTTACTTTGCGTAATGGACGAGCCGCCCCTGGTGGTTAGGTAGCTACACAATTATTGGCTTGCTCTTGTGGATCAGGGGTTTTGCCTGGGTGCAATGTAAGTTAGATACCCTTGATCCTTTTTGGTCCTTTATTGGTTTGCTTACCTGAGGAAAGTCGGAGTTCTACACAGTGCTCAGAGTTAAAGTAGTTGTCGGGCTGGTTGGGCATCCATGCATTGTAGTTGTAGACTGATTCATCAGCCCACCTCCATTTCTTGCTCTGTAGAAAGGAGATAAATGTTTGAGGAATAAGTTCTATTGAACATTGTAATACTTGCTTCTAATACTATATCTGGGGTTAATAAAAACTATGCAGCCATCAATGTCACAACTAAATTGCTGGTGTAAAGGAGGAATTCTGCCAAAGGAGAGAAAAACAGAGGCATCTACTCTCCACGGATAATTCCAGTCTAGCTTCTCCAGGAAAAGAATTCCAAAGCCTAGGAACAGTCCTGTGATCCTCAAGAAGAGACCCATGGACGTGCTAAGGTGAGGAGGAAGGTTCTACAGCAAATATTTTAAAAATGGACCCAAATTCTGCTATTCCTCCTCTGTTTCATTAGGACTCCAATTGAAAACAATATAGAACATCAATGTGGGACCCAGTCTACGAAACTGCTCAAATAAAGATGGAATCTCATCAATGGCGGGTCTTTACACAGTAATGAAAAGTTAGAATGGTAGAAGAAAGAAGCTTACCTGGCGAACATTATGGAGCCCAATCCAGACATTGCTTGGTTCTTGTTGGTAAGTGGAGATGTGTTCAGCCACCAGAAGGGTCTCTGCCTTGGTGAGAACAGAGGCAAGATGGGCTCCACGGCCATAGCTCTGGCACTCAATCTGAGGAGGGAGGAGAAAATCAAGAGTGTCGCCATTGTCATGTTTCAACAGCAGGACTGGTGCAGGACCATTAATTGCTATGGGGAAAAAATAATCTAATGGAAAGGATCAAGAATTAGGACATGCCTTACACATGCATAACTTCAACTCATGTCCTGTCCAATTCCACCAACCCACCTTTTCTCCATTGCTTCTCCCCCCTCCCCTTGGAGTAGAAAGTAAGATAAGATGTCCTGGATAATCATGTCTTTGTTTTTACTCCAGCATTAGGAAAATAGGTGGCTATTTTTCCACCACTTGCTATGCTGTGCATTAGCCAGTAAATTGCCATTTTTAGAAAGTGATTAGGACAGAAGGATGCTGCTCTGTTTGGAGTGGGAGGAATTTGTTTCTTGTATAGTTCTGACCATTGCAATGATCAAAAGGGAAGTTACAGTGGAATAAGGCCAACACACACCATTGTAATTCAAATATTATTGTGAAGGACTTCCACCATTGTAACTCACTAACAAAACGTCTGCCATCATTTAGATTTATGGTTCTCAACCTTCAGGTGATTTGAACTTCTCACTCCCTGAAGTTCCTTCCCATAAGGCCCATGGTGAGAAATTCTGGAACACTTGGAGGACCAAAGATTGAGAATTGCATTCATTCCTGCCTTGGCCGAAGAGAAGCACTTCTTACCTCAGCCTCTTGCCAGGTCAGTTTGTTATCGAAAAAGGCATAGCAGTTGCCCTGGTTTTGCAGCCACTCCCTGGCACAAGTGTCAGCCTTGGCTGCATAGAAACAAGAGATCAGAAAGAAAGAAGAGCATGGAGTTTAGCAGAATTAATAACAACATCCCTTAGAAGGAACTTGTAGAGTTTCTCCCCAAATAGTAATTATTTGTGAAACAAAGAGATCAGCAAAGGGATCTTTATTAATGGTAGGTAATCAATATTTCCTAAAGGAACTCACTTTCTGGGAAAGAACTGGAAATCAGGAAGCCAAGAAAGCAGAGACTGAAGAAGTTGAGGAGTCCCATCTTCAGGTTGGCCTTAAAACATGAAAGAACAAAAAGTTTTATGAAGTTACAGAGGTAGATTAAGTGAATCCTGAATCTTCCATTTTATTTCACAACTAGCTTGGGGACCCGGCGCTGCCCGGGTTATTTGAGAAAGGAATTGTGTATCAAGGTTGGTCTTTATNAATCAGAAAGCTGCCACATACACCTTCCGCCCTTCCTCTGTCCTATACAAACAAACACTCTCTTTTATTATATACTAGCTTAGGGACCCGGCGCTGCCCGGGTTATTTGAGAAAGGAATTATGTATCAAGGTTGGTCTTTATCAGTTATTTATATGGCTCGCAGTTGTCTCAGGAAGTTAGTGAAGTTACTGTGATTCCCATTATCTGTGGTCCATCCCCCTCCAAAGTGCTCCAGGATGGAAAGTTGGTCATGGGGGTTTTGTGTGCCAAGTTTGGTCTTGATCGGTCATTAGATGAGTGTTGCAGAGGTCTTGGGAAGTGAGTGGAGGTACTTGAAGTCCCATCATCCATAGTCTGTACTCCCCCAAACTTCAACAGAATGTTGAGTTGGCCATGGGGGGCTCTATGTTCCAAGTTTGGTCTTTATTGGTTTTTGAATGAGTGTCGCTATGGTTTCAGGAAGTGAGTGAACGTACTGCAAGTCCCATCATCCATCGTCCATCCTTCAAACAGCACCGGGATGTAGGGTGGGTCATGGGGGCTGTGTGTGCCAAGTTTGGTCTTGATCGGTCATTAGATGAGGGTTGCAGCAATCTTGGGAAGGGAGTGGAGGTACTTGAAGTCCCATCATCCATGGTCTGTCCTCCAAACTGCACCAGGGTGTAGAGTGGGTCATTGGGGCTCCGTGTGCCAAGTTTGGTCTTGATTAGTCATTGGCGAGGGTCTCAGTGGTCTCAGAAAGTGAGTGAGGTTACTGCAAGTCCCATCATCCATTGTCAAATTCTTCCAAACCGCACCAGGATATAAAGTGAGTTATGCGGACTCTCTGTGTAAATTGTGGTCCTGATCCATCATTGTTGGCAGTTATAATGGTCTTAGGAAGGGAGTGCAGGTATTGCAAGTCCCATTGTCCATGGTGCATCCTCCTTCAAACTGCACCTGGATGTAGAGTGCGTCATGGAGACTCAGTGTGCCAAGTTTGGTATGTTTTGGTAATTGGATGAGGGTTGCAGTGGTCTGAAGAATGAGCATTGGTACTGCAAGTCCCATAATCCACGGTCCATCCCCAGCCAAACCACACCAGGACGTAAAGTGGGTCATGAGAGGTCTCTGTGCGAAGTTTGGTCCTGATCAGTCATTGGATAAGGTTAACAGCGGTCTCAGAATGTGAGTGGTGGTACTGCAAGTCCCATCATCCATGGTTCATAGTCCTCCAAACTGCAGTAGGATGTCGAGTGGGTGATGGGGGCTCTGTGTGCCTATTTCGATCTGTATTGGGAGTGTTCTGACCCAGGCCCCGGCCTTTCCTTTCCTCTCTTTCTCATCTCGGAATGTTGGATTTGAGGCTGGCCAATCAGAGACCATATGCAAATTTCCTTCTGTCATGCCCCGTTTCTGCCATGAGCCCTCTTCTCCACCAGGGGCTCCTATTGAAGGTGGCCAATCAGAGACCATATGCAAATAGCACCGCAGCGGCAGCCAATCAGAACGCTGCCACATACTCCTTCCTCTGTCCGATACAAACATTCTCTTTTATTATATATATAGATGTAAAGTTAGCAAGTGAGTTAGTTTTTGAACATCATGGTTGAATCATATATGCCAGTCACCACATAGGTCTGGATAAAAACATTGGAAAACCCTTGCTTCCTGACTTTTGACCATTTTGGTTACTCGTCTCTTGTTCTCTACTCCAAATACTTGTTTCTTTCCTTCAGTGTTAGTTTGAATCCATGCTCCATATCTGTTCTAGCATATCTTTTCTGTTAAGTTTTACAGCATGGGTATAAAACATCGTTCCCACTTCAATATTGTGGTAACTTTGTCAAATCAAAAAGATTCCATCTTGCAAGCTATATTCTGAAGTAACTCCTCATTGTCAAGACCTGTGGCTCATCTCCTCATGATTTTCCAGTACTCACCTTAAGGATCATCACTCTATCTACTCACCTGGTGATAATGTTCTCCTGGGTGGACAGGTATGGTGGACAGCTGAACTGGAACCTTCTCTGAAGATGGTCTATCCCTTTCTGGGTTCCTCTTATATATGGTAGTCCCCAGACAGATATGGTGCAATTCAACGATGCTTCAAGGAAATCCTGGTTCTCTTTCTTCTATTTTTACACAATCTGGGGCCAAAGTTGTGGGTCACAGTTTGCAATGCTGACTATCTGCTTCAAGAATGGTCATCATATTGTCCTTTACCTCACCGAGGAATGTCGTGTCAAACTGTCTCCCCTGTATTTCTTATGATGCAGGCCAATTATTGATGGTCATCTGTGAAAGGACACGCTCATGGTTTGGTTCTAGTTGAGGAGGGAGGACTTTACTTCTTCAGAAGGTTTAAGATTGTATCTACCATGATCCTGGAACTTTGCTTTTGTTGACAAGGCTTCAGGTAGAAGAAGAATGACAATGTCTGGTGGGACACCAGGGTCAACAAGATAAGAGCATACAATGTTCTGCAATTTCATGATCAACACCTGAGACCAAGGGTGCACTACACTTTAGATCAGCGGTTCTCTACCTTCCTAATGCCGCAGCCCCTTAATACAGTTCCTCATGTTGTGGTGACCCCCAACAATAACATTATTTTCATTGCTACTTCATAACAGTAATCTTGCTAGAGCTATGAATCGTGATGTAAATATCTGATATGCAGGATGTATTTTCATTTACTGGACCAAATTTGGTACCAATGCCCGATACTCCCAAATGTGAATACAGGTGGGGTTGGGAGGAATAGATGTTGTCATTTGGGAGTTGTAGTTGCTGGGATTTATAGATAACCTACCATCAAAGAGCATTCTGAACTCCACCAACGATAGAATTGAACCAAACTTGGCACACAGAACTCCCATGAACAACAGAAAATACTGGAAGGGTTTGGTGGGCATTGCCCTTGAGTTTGGGAGTTGTAGTTCACCTACATCCAGAGAGTACTGTGAACTCAATGATGGATCTGGACCAAACTTGTCATGAATATTCAATATGCCCAAATGTGAATGGCAGTGGAGTTTGGGGAAATAGACCTTGACATTTGGGAATTGTAGTTGCTGGGATTTATAGTTCACCTGCAATCATAGAGCATCCTGAACCCTACCAACGAAAAAAATGGGCCAAACTTCCCACACAGAACTCCCATGACCAACAGAAAATACTGTGTTTTCTGATGGTCTTTGGTGACCCCTTTGACACCCCAGGGGTCCCGACCCCCAGGTTGAGAAACGCTGCTGTAGCCTGAATGCAATATGGCTCCCTTCGACTGCCATGGGTCAATGTGATGCAATCTTGTGAGTTGTGGCTTTACAAAGTCTTTCCATTTCTGCCAAAGACTGCCAGGCCTTCACCAAACTGCAACTCCCAAGATTTCATAGCATTGAGCCATGCCATTAAAAGTTGTGCCAAACTGCATTAATTCCACAATGTAAATGCACCTCTGGAGAAAGTGCAAGGTGATGTCAGGAGGGTAGAGCGTGTGAAATCATTAAAGATGACACATTGAGCAGCAACTGCAATTGCTTAGGACATGATATTCCAAATGAAAACACAAAAAGTAATGACTGAGACAAGAGGAAAAGGAGGAAGTGAGAGGCCAACATGGTTTGCTTTTGTTTGAGATTCCTTTCCCTTCTCCTGAATTTTGTGAGTGCAAATCCAGTTTGCAACAATTGAAGTCAGCAGAGAACAAAAGGGGAAAGTGGGGGAAAGAGGGGGAAATTGGGACATTTGAACAGCAGCTGAAAAAGTGGGACGACAGAGGATTAATCTAGATGGCCCATGCCAAATTAGGACACCTGGAGGGTATTCACTGCCTCTTCCTCCTTTTCCTCCAGTACAGGTACACGAGTCAATTGATTCTTAGTTCATTGGTTCTTTGTTGCTCTGGCACTATATATATATATATATATATATATATATATATATATATATATATATATATGCAATGGATGAAAACAAAATTCAAGCATTTTCACTGGCACTACCTTGCCACCAAAATGCAACAGGTTAGCAGCATTTCCAAAGCCTTATTCGGGTTGCCGTTGTATTGAAAAAATGTAATGTCATGAATGTAGAAACAAACTGGATTACCTATTACACATGTGTCAACAGGCCAAATCCAGCCCACCATAATAGTTCCGGCCCAAGTTACCTATCCGAACATGTTTCCCCTTACGAACATGTCTCCCAGGAATTTAAGATAATCTGGAGAGGCCCTGCTCTTGATCCCGCCTGCCTCACAGGCACGCTTGGCGGGGATGAGGGACAGAGCCTTCTCAGTGGTGGCCCCTTGGCTGTGGAACTCCCTTCCTGGGGATATTAGATTGGCCCCCTCTCTCTTGACCCTTAGGAAAAGAGTAAAAACCTGGCTCTTCGAGCAAGCTTTTGGAACCTCATTGTAATCAGATAAACTCAGTATTGTGAATGAATATGGAATGGCTTAACGATGCAAATGGACATGGATTTAAACCTGGAAGTAATTGATTTTTATAGTTTTAAATTGTTTTTTATATGAATTTTATTATGTGATTTAAACTGTTTTAAACAATGTATTTATGTGTGTTTGGCATCTAATGGTTGCCAGTCTGTACGCCGCCCTGAGTTGCCTTCGGGCTGAAAAGGGCGGGATAAAAATGTGGTAAACAAATAAATAACTAACTAAATAAATAACATTCTATGTGGTTCTCCAGATGTTGAACTTCAACTTCATTAGACATCAAGACTACAGCTGATGGGAGTTGTGATACAGTAGCATCTAAAAGGTTGTAATTTGTTCTATTTAGTCAGGGATTTGAGTTTAGATGCAAGGCTTGTGGCTTTGAAATGTCCTTTATCCTTTCCCCAGCCTCCAGTCTGCATGTTAGATAATCAAAAGTGATAGGCATTGTTGCTCAATAACATATAGGGATCCAAATTGGATAAAAACTAAAGAACACCAACTAGTAGGTTAAAAATTATAGTTGTATTTCTGTATCCACAGATTCTCCATCTATGAATTCAGTGACCCTTTGACAGCAACCATAAGGTTGATGTGGCTCTGGATGAAAATGACTTTGACACTCCTGCCCTAGTGCATTCCACCAATGAACTCCTCCCCAGCTAAGAGAGTTCTACTAAATCTGAGCCTGTGCAGCTGGATCTGAATTCAAACTGCCCAGAGCTCTCTCTAGAAGGTCATCTTTGAAGGCTGATCAATCAAAAGTGAGGGCAGGTTTGTATACTTCATAGCATGGCTATCTGGGCTAATGTTCTTTACATACCACTGACCAGGACACAGCTTCAGATCTCATACCATTACAAAGGAGGAAATATCACAGACATGTTCCAACTCTACTTTTTTAAAGGAACAAACCAAGAGGAAATATCAAGTACTAATTTTGTGTGAGCATCCTCTATTGCAATGTCTCTCAACCTTCCTAATTCCGCAACCCATTAATACAGTTCTTCATGTTGTGGTGGCCCCCAAACATAAAATTATTTTTATTGCTACTTTTAACTGTTTTGCTACTGTTATGAATCGTAATATAAATATCTGATATGCAGGATGTATTTTCATTTACTGGACCAAATCTGGCATAAATACCCAATATGCCCAAATTTGAATACCGGTGGGGTTGGGAGGGGGATTGATTTTGTCATTTGGGAATTGTATTTGCTGGGATTTACAGTTAACCTACAATCAAAGAGCATTCTGAACTCCACCAACAATTGAATTGGACCAAACTTGGCACACAGAACTCTCACAACCAACAGAAAGTACTCGAAGGTTTTAGTAGGCATTGACCTTGAGATTTGAGGTTGTAGTTCACCTACATCCAGAGAGCACTGTGGACTCAAACAATGATGGATCTGGACCAAACTTGGCACAAATACTCAGCATGCCCAAACACTATTGGAGTTTGGGGAAAATAGACTTTGACATTAGGGAGTTCTAGTTGCTGGGATTTATAGTTCACATACAATCAAAGAGCATTCTGAATCTCACCAATGACAGAATTCGGCCAAACATCCCACACAGAACCAACATGACCAACAGAAGATATTGTGTTTTCTGATGGTCTTTAGTGACCTCTCTGACCCCCTCTCACAACCCTCTCAGGGGCCCCGACCCCCAGGTTAAGAAACACTGCTCTATTTCATATCTCTCTATTGGTTCCTATTTTGCCTCTGCTTTCTTGTTCACATGGACACCTTTTGCACGGAAAACAATTGAGGTCTTTAATGAAATTAACTAGGTAGACACTCAATTTATGTACGGGTTAGGGACAGGAGATCTAAAAAGTAGAAAAAAATATGAAAAAATACTACAGTTGCCCATCCACATTTATGTTTCTGACTATAGAAGACCTGATTATTCAGTTA
The DNA here is from genome assembly GCF_025583915.1 of Anolis sagrei ordinatus. Lineage (NCBI taxonomy): Eukaryota > Metazoa > Chordata > Lepidosauria > Squamata > Anolidae > Anolis > Anolis sagrei. The sequence goes on from NW_026847660.1 coordinate 13,971,736, forward strand.
TTTGACTGAAATGTTCTCTCTAAGTGTTTCTAGGTCCTCCAGTACTACCCTATAGTCAGCTTCCAACATATATTCACCATAAAGTTATATTGGACATTTAAAAATTAATTTTAAAATTATATATATTGAGAGCTATATAATACCAATAGATAAGAAAAACAATAAAACTAGCTTTTTCATTCAGATTTTTTTTATTTCATGGGGTTCCTGTGATCCTTACTTACAAAATCCCTAGGTCCTATGGTCAGTATTTGCTGGATACAAGAATATAATTTCATATTTGACAGGGAACAAAGCATACCTTTGAATGCATAACCAACATTTGCTGGAATGTGATACTATGGCTCCTAAAAGAACTTTCTGCTTTATGATTAATTCCTTTTTGAGACATTATTCTAGATGAAAACAAAATATTCGTTGACATTTCCTACAAGGTTGTCTCAGAATTAGCACAGAATTCACCTTTCTTGTGCTTAGGAGGTCATGAAGCACCTGGGGCTCAGTAATTTCCTTCTTTAGCACTTTGGCATCTGATGAGTGTCACTCACTGAACTGGCCTCTTGAATGTCATGTTCTTTCCCTTGAAAGGTCAGAGGAAGAGTGGGATTCCCCACGTATTCCAGGCTTTGGCTTCTGGACTTCTTCGTCATTAGTTTTCTCTATGGCACGTCTTCACATTGGAACTAATGCAGTTTGCCCCCACTTTAACTGCAATGGGTCAATGCTATGGAATTCTGGGAGTTTTATTTTATTGATTGATTGATTGATTGTAGCCCCCGGTGGTGCAAAAGGTTAAACCCTTGTGCTGGCAGGACTGAAGAAAGATAGGTCAAAGGTTCAAATCCGAGGAGAGCACAGATGAGCTCCCTCTGTCAGCTCCAGCTCCCCATGTGGGGACATGAGAGAAGCCTCCCACAAGGATGGTAAAACATCAGAACATATGGGCGTTCCCTGGGCAATGTCCCAGCAGATGGCCAATTCACTCACATCAGAAGTGACTTGCAGTTTTTCAAGTTGCTCCTGACACACACACAAAATTAGGATGGTTCTACCCTGCCTTTCTCTGCATCGCAGACCCAAGGCAGCTTACAGCATAACAGCATATCAAATCCAGCATTCAACAATATATGAAAAGGTAATAAAACATCATCAATACAATCCATAAAAGATTAAAACAATAGCCTCCTCCCTTATGTATGCCCCCCACGTGCCAACATTAAAATCCCGATATCCTCCCATGCTTCAATTAAAAGCCTTATTAAATAGCAAAGTCTTTACCCCCTTTCTAAAACTGAGAAGGGATGGGACTGCTCTTAATTCTTTGGAGAGGGTGTTCCAGAGTGCTGGAGCAGCAACCGAGAAGAAGGCTTCTCTCGTTAAGCGTAATCACATGTGTGAATATGCCACGGTTTCCCCCGCTAGATCTAATTGCCACTGGTTCACGTGGCAATTTGTGTTTCCCTGCTAGATCCAAGTTCATGTCTTGGGATGTATCAGGGGACATGGTGCTTCAGGTAGGCTGGACTGAAGCCGTTGTAGCCGTTGTAGCTTGAAATTTAGCCTTCTCCACCAAAGAGTTTTGATCCTTCAGCAACCTACAAATCACATGATTTCATATCACTGAGGCATGGCAATTAAAGTGTACTGATTCTACTGTGTAAATGCACCTTAAGGAAGAGGCCCAAATTGTGAATAATAGTCTGAACCTTGGTGTTGTTCTAGCTACAAATTAATGGAATTTACTTACCAAGTTACTAATCATTCAACAGCTATACTCATCTTAGAACTGAGAATAGCTCATAAAGACATTGTAAATAGTCTGAACCTTGATGTTGAGAAAAGCCCATAATGATATTAGGTTATGTTAGTAATCCCCAAGACAACATCTAATAGAGCAAGGGGTCAAGGGTTGTGGGGAGGATTCTTGCCAGGGGATGGTCTACAGTTGATACCATTCTGATAAAGCTCCACTGTAGATCCACTAGTTATGCCCTAGTCTTCGAACTACGGGAGGACAGGAAAAGAGATTTAAAGATGAGCTGAAAACCAACCTTAAAAATGGTGGCATAGACATGGAGAATTGGGAAGCCCTGACCCTTGAGCACTCTAGCTGGAGGTCAGCTGTGACTAGCAGTGCTGTAGAATTTGAAGAGGCACGAATAGAGGGCGAAAGAGAGAAATGTGCCAAGAGGAAGGCGCATCAAGCCAACCCTGACTAGGACCACTTTTCACATGGGAATCGATGCCCTCACTGTGGGAGAACATGCGGGTCAAGAATAGGGCTCCACGGTCACCTTCTTACCCACTGCCAGTATACCACATTTAGAAGACAATCTTACTTGGACAATGAGGGATCACCTTAGTAAGTAAATCTTTGAACTCCTTAAACCATCAGATCCCGTGCCACATAGAGCTGCATAGCCTTTCTAAAATGAATTAGTATGCTACCAATTATCCAGCATCAGTGTATATCCTGCTGGAAATCAACTATATCTCCTATCATCCACAACCATTATAAGTGAGCTAGTGTCAATGGGAGATATAACCCAATAGCTGCAGCTTCCTCATGTGCATGCTTCATGAAAAATGTCCTAGCTCAGGAGTGGGTAACATTTGGCTCTCTTGGGATTCTAACTTTCACCTATCCCACACAACTTGGGTAGTGGTTAAGGATAGTGGGATCTAGAGTTCAACTTCTGGAAAGTTAATTTCCCCACCTACGAAAATAATATGACTTTGATAACTTTTGATGAACTCCGCCCCCCCCCCCCCCCGTTTACTTTCTCATCCTTCTCCTTGCAGGTGAGGCTGGTCCATGTGTGAGACAGACAGCTGCTCTTTGTGTTTGATATGTCCAACCTGTATTCATTCACATACTTAGCCTACATTCTCAATTTATTTATAATTTTATTGCTTAAATATATAAATAAATAAATAAATAGCAGAAATTCTTGCTATTGTAAATCAAAGATTTAGTGGTAGGTCCTATTCCAATCTGCCCCCTGAGCTTTCCTAGCCAATGGATCTTGGCTGGATACAAATAGTGAGTTATTGAGGAGTTGTCAAGAGTTAATTCAGGGGTTTTGTGTAAGAGTGTCATTGCTACCTGTGGTGTATACTTTCACACCAATACATCAATTTCCTACTCCATTTGTGAGGGTGATATATGTAAAAAAAATTAAAGTTTTGCCTACTGGACATGGGAATTTCAAAAGGTCTCCTCATGCCATCACATTTTTCCCAGCCTGTAGCAATTTTTCCTGCTGTGGTTCATCATTGGTGAAAGAAAAAGGAAAGATGAAATTGATGGGAACACTCCAGATCGCACAAATCCATATATCTTGCTATCTAATGGTCATTTATAAATGTTTTGGGATGGGGTACTTTTTGTTTATCAGTGACCAGGTGACAGAAAACAAGGGATGGGTAGAAGCAGATGATTGCATGGCATAGATACCACCCTTAACTTGGTAGCAATGATAGGGTAAAATGCCTGATCTGGAAATACGTGTAGGTACTAAGGTGAGAGACAGATAGAGGAAAAGGATAGCCCAACATTTATCCTGTCCACTAATGGGCAGGTGAGGAGGAAAAGTGGGGAATTTTAAGGACAAGGAGATAGATTTGGACCTAGATAACTGCATTGATTTGCTGGAGGAATAACAAAGGTCTTCAGCTTCCATCACAACAGCAATTTTTAACTCTGAAAACTAAACCTGGGCTCCCTCTTCTGTAGTAACTCCAATTGTTTTGTGTTTTAGACGTGGCCCTTCCAAGGAAGTGGGCCATCTTGGGTCTCAAAAGATAATGGGCAACTATTTTTCATTTGCCTCCTGTTAGAAAATTTTGGAGTTCTGATTTGTGTGTGTGTGTTGAGAAACTGCAAGTCGCTTCTGGTGTAAGGGAATTGGCTGTCTACAAGGATGTTGCCCAGGGGACATTTGGATGTTTTACTATCCTGTGGGAGACTTCTCTCATGTCCCCACCTGAGAAGCTGGAGCTGACAGATGGGAGCTTACCCCGGTCCTTGTATTTGAACCACCAACCTTTAGGTCAGCACTCCTTCTGGCACAAGGGTTTAACACATTGTGCCATTGGGGACTCCTGGAGTTCTGATGAAAGGTCACAGTCTTTCCTCTGTTGTAAAACAGTGGCTTCCAGATTTTGGTCCTGATGTCTCAGATCAGCCCCCAGAAGTTTCACCCAACTTTGCCACTGCATAAAAGACATTGTGAATGCATTATGCAATCAAATAATCCCATGCAAAGGCTTTAGATGTTGCCTGCCTGATGGAAAGGGACAAGCTCCTTCTATACCGGGAATTTGTGCAAGGATAATTGTCCAACTGCCAAAGAAGGGGGTGGTTGTCTTCCTTTGCATCCAGACAGGCTAGGGGAGACTGGTTGAACTGGATTAAGAATGATCACTCCAGGAAATATATGCATCAGAAAGGATTTATTAACATTAAACTATAACATAGCCACAAACAACAATAACAGGAGATGGAGACCAGTCAAGAAGCTCTTCAGAAATGCTATTTTGAAATGGACAGAGGAAGGTTGATCTTTTCCAGAGAAGAGAAAAGGCAGTGACATCCAGAGAAAACATCCATGCAGTTGTAGCTGACAACCAAAAACTTCTTTAGAGCTCATGCTTGCACATGTAGGCATTGCGTCTCTGGCACCGAGCATCATTCCATAGAGTAAAACCTGAAATACAGAAGACATGTCAAAATGTTATTTTTCCCTCCCTTTTACCTGTTTGTCCCAATGTGTTTAGACTTAAGCAAAGTGTGAGGAGTGGGTGGAGAATACAAGAAATCATGTTGTTAGGTGCTATCAATTCTGAGAGTGCCTTGGACCGGAGAAGATCCAACCAGTCCATACTTCAGGAAATAAAGCCCGACTGCTCACTGGAGGGAAGGATATGAGATGTGGCAAAGATGAAGTACTTTGGGTACATCATGAGAAGACAGGAAAGCTTAGAGAAGACAATAATGCTGTGGAAAATGGAAGGAAAAAGAAAGAGGGACCGACCAAGAGCAAGATGGATGGATGGTATTCTTGAAGTGACTGGATTGACCTTGAAGGAGCTGGGGGTGGTGACAACTGACAGGGAGCTCTGGCATGGGCTAGTCCATGAGGTCACCAAGAGTCAGAAGTGACTGAATGAATAAACAACAATGTGCTATCAAGTTCTTTCCTACTTATGGCAATCCTAAAGTGATCTATCATGTGGTTTTCCTGTCAGGATTTCTTCAGAGGATATTTGCCTTTGCCTTCCTTTGAGACTAAAACTGTGTGGCTTGCCCAAAATCATCCATACTCCTAAGTATCTAACAGACCTCACAACCTCTGTGGATGCCTGCCATAGATGCAGGTTAAAGGTCAGGAGAGAATGCTTCTGGAACATGGCCATACAGCCTGGGAAACACACAACAACCCAGTGATTCCAGCCATAAAAGCCTTCAACAATATACTCCTAAGTAACTTGCCAACCTTCCCCAAAACTGTTTGAGAAAAGCCTAACAGATGAGGTATGCCATGGCTGGTCTTATATGGAGCAACCAATGTGAGAACTTGGCCTAGGCATTGCAAAGAAAAATTGTAAATTCATGGAGAACGAGATGCTTTTGACAACATTTTTGATCTTTTCATACCTGTGGAAAATACCAGTTCCACGCAGTGTTCACTATTGAGATAGTTGTCTGGTTGGTGGGTCATCCAGGACTTGTAGTTGTAAGTTGACTCATCAGCCCACCTCCATCTCCTGGTCTGTGGAAAGGAGACAGAATAGGATGCTTAAGGAAATGAAGAACTCTGTGCAAAAAATAAATCTAGAGAGTTTGGTTTATTTATTTATTTCGTGACAAAAGCATTGCATAAAATTGTTTATCAAAACTGATAAAATAAAGGGATCACAAGCTGCTAGGTAGTTTTAGACCCAAAACGGGCAACAGTGACTGCATTGTCTGTAGCTTTAAACAATTCTTCATCTGTGTATAAGGCAGGACATTGTGGGCAAGCATACAGATGCTGAGTTGTTTGTTCTGCTCCACTAAAGAAAAAAGTGGAGGATTCTAGGTAGTGCCATTTTGCCAGGTTGTCTTTTGATCTGCCAACTCTGGTTCTGAGTCTGTTCAGGGACTCCCAAATTTTGCCCCTGGAGGAAGACCCTCATGAGGGCCATCCAGTTGGAATTGCCTGATTTTGCTGCCCACAGGGGTCTTCTTGCTGTTGCTGGAGGAACATTTAGAGGAGTGGTAGTTCTCATGAAGCTTTTCCACAAAGAGTTTGGTCATTAAAGATGGTTGAGCTGAGGTCATAATAAGTCCTTGTGATCATAGCCAGATATGGAAAAAGAGAGAGGCTTACCTGACGAACATCATGGAGCCCAATCCAGACATGGCTTGGTTCTTGTTGGTAAGCGGAAATATATTCAGCCACTAGAAGAGTCTCTGCCTTGGTGAGGACAGAGGCAAGATGGGCTCCACGGCCATAGCTCTGGCACTCAATCTGAGAAGGAAGAAATGGAAGGGGACCGTCATTTCCATCAAAGGAATTGAATATGCCAGAAGGTAGTGGAGTCTCCTTTGTTGGAACTTTAAAAATATACTTTGGGTTAGCATCTCTTGATGATGCTTTACAGGTGTGACAGGGTAATGGTCTACGTGGGAGTTGGGGTTCCTTTGAATTCTGTAATTCCATAATTCTATTATTCTGCTTCATTTCAGCTCTATCTCTGTGTTATTGTTGACCAAAATTCCCTCAAGCCATCTTCCTGAGGACCAAGAAACTAACTTGTACATTGTATGGTATATCAAATGTGTGTTGGTGACACATGTTTCTCACCTCAGCCTCTTGCCACGTTAATTTATTGTCAAAATAAGCATAGCAGTTCCCTTGGTTTTGCAGCCATTCCCTTGCACAGGTGTCGGCGTCAGCTACGAGAGAAAAGGAGGATGAGGGCAAAAAAGAAAGAAAGAAAACAAGAGAGGAGGCAGAACAATTAGAGGAGGATACCACTTTTACCATGCCTTCCGAAACCCAGCTTTCCCACAGGTAGCATGGATTTACGTACTCTGAACCCTCCCTTGAGAAATCTATATGGATGGCCTAGGGATTCACTGTTTCCAACCCAAGTCACCCTGTTTTCCCCATAACAGAGATGTCAATCTTTGTTCAGAAACTCACCTCCCAAAAAGAAGATTCCAAGAAGGCAAAGCGTGAGGTAAGTGAAGAGACCCATTTTTTGGTTGACCTTTGAAGGGAAAGAATAGAATAAATTAAAGAGGCATAATTCATGGTTGTCAGTATCCAAATTCTTCTCCACACTCGTATGTCATGGATTCCACTTTGTAGGGAGAAGAGCAAACCACTGACCATCTGCTGCGATGCAACCTGAGCCCTGCCACATGCACAATGGAGGACCTTCTTATAGTAACACCAGAGGCACTCCAAGTGGCCAGATACTGGTCAAAGGACATTTAATCAACTACCAAGCTTGCAAACTTTGTGTTTTGTCTATTTGTTTGTTTGTTTTGTTAAAAATGTAATAAAAATGTCTGGTTGTTCCTGACACAATAAATAAATAAAATATCCAAATTGGTGACAAAGGGAAAAAAACATCTTATTTCCTGTTACAACCACAATTATGTGCTTCTTTTATTTGTATTTCTAAGAACTGGGAAAATTAGAGGGAGCCTCAAGTTTAAATGTATGGAGCTAGCTCATTACAGCAAAGACAGCAATCGAGATGTTCTGTTACCTTAAGATTGACACATTTATTATGGTGTTAGGTTTCAAGGACTACAGAAGTGGACTCCACTCCATGAAAACGTATGCTGTAAGGTATCTATGACATTTTCAGAGTTGATGGTCAAGCTATAGCTGCCCTCAAATGATGCTGGACTTCAACTCCTACTATTCCTCACTATTGGAGTATACTGATGGCAGGTGTTGGTGAACTACAGCTCCCATCACTCCTTGTCAGCAGCTAGGGCTAATGGGAGTTGCTGTTCAACAAAATAATGTACTTAAGTTGCCAAATCCTGAAATAAACTTGTATTGTCATTGGGACTATGGGACTTAAGATATTATTGTAGGTAGTTCAAATTACATATCAATTTAATGGCTGCACTTTAGCTAAACAGCAAATAGAATTGAGGCCTCTCTGATGAACAATTTCTTTCCTTTCTCTAGATATTGCTATTCAACCCATCAATTCAGTGGAAATCAAATGTCTGCCTGTCCACTCATGGATCAACTAAAGATTTCAAATCCAAATTCCACATCGGTTCTACAACAGTTCAATAACAGCTTGTTTAGTGATAATATTGTAAACTATGAGTCCTGTTTTGTAAATGTACATTTAGAGCTTGTATTTGCTGATTAGTTCTTTTCTCATTTCTATCTCAAAGTCTTTAAAAACACAATTTCCCATACTGTAATCTCCAACCCTGGAATTGCCTGGAAGACATATGGAATATTTTCTCAGCCACTCACCTTTCGTCGATGTTCTACTGGGCAGACCGTTGTAGTGGAGAGTTGATCTGGGAGCTTCTTGACTGATGATCTCTCCCTTTTTGGGTGACTGTTATATAGTCCTTGGGTGGACATGCTGCAATTCGAAATGAACAATGCTTCAAGGAAATCCTGGTCCAGCATCTCCAGGATTTGCATAAACTTGAACGAAACTAGTAGAAAGCAGCTCATACACTGCAGGTCACCCATTGCAGAAAGGGCAACATATTGCCCTGAGGTAGGGAGATATATATGCAAAAAATTAGAATTTCAAAACTTTGCAAGAAAATGGGAAGAATCTTAATTTATGATAATTCTAAGGCATGCTCCTTCTCTTAACCCCTTTGGTTTGAAAGTTTAGGGGATGTGTTTGATACCTGCCCAGACATTGGTTATCCTTGCTCAAATCTTAGATGTGTGTATGGACCCTCTATTTATTTATTTATTTATTTATTTATTTATTTATTTATTTATTTATTTATATACTACCACTGCACACTCTCAGATCCATCCCTTGGTCAAGGTATTCTCGAAGGCTTTCATGGCCAGAATCACTGGGTTGTTGTGAGTTTTCCAGGCTGTATGGCCATGTTCCAGAAGCATTCTCTCCTGACATTTCACCTGCATCTTCAGAGGTTGTGAGGTTTGTTGGACACTAGGAAAATGGGGTTTATATATCTGTGGAATGTCCTTTGCCACTACAAAGTTATCACAATTTTACTCCTCTTTAACTGCTATGGCTATATCCTATGGAAGCTTGGGATTTTCAGTTTCACAAGGTATCTACAGGGCTATAATGCACCCCAAACTACACATAATGGGGTTCCATAGAATGAAGTCATGGAAGTAATAGTGGAATTAATGTTTTATAAATATGTAATGTGAACAGGATTTTGATGCCTTTCTCTTTCTCACCCTGATGTCAGTTGATTTAACTGTGATAATGGTTTTAACTATGGTTTTGTATATTATGTGTAATTTGTATAGGCATCAAATTGTGCCTTTTTGTAAGCCGCCCTGAGTCCCCCCTCGGGAGTTAAGAAGGGCAGGGTAAAAGTACCCAAAATAAATAAAATTGATGCAGTTGGCATTCATGCCAGTGTGGAGCTGAATTCACTCTAGGTTTCAACCAATACTTTCAAGGTTGCCAATTGTTGTCCCCTGAATAGATTCAAAATAGGTAACTCTCTTGTGTTCACCTGTGAAACATGGCAGATTTTCAGTTTTGCTAGTGCTAGGACGACACTCTTTCCCTTCAAAACTGTTGAGCAAATACAGGTATGGCAATAGAACATGTTCACTAGACAGAGTTGGGGATCTCTATTTGAAAGCAAATGATGGTCTGTTGATATGGGACAATTGCCACGCAGACATACCAGAATTTTTCCTTTAACAAATTCTCATCAAAATATGTACTCATTTGACAGCCCATTTCTATGTCTCCTCATAAACCCTGGATTGAAGACTCAAGACAACAGTAAGGACTTAATCAGACCACACCTTTGCGAGCAAGACTTCTAAAATAGTTATTTTAAAGGGTTTTATTTAGAGGTAATATACACATTTTGTGGTGTGTTTTCCCCTAATGTACATGTATGGTTGAAAAGTCCACTGTAAAATTCAGAGACATCTAGTTTTGCAGATTAATGACAGAGAATTTTGGTTTCTATCTCAACTTGAAAACATGACATTAGATGTATTCACATCAAAATATGAACCAGTTGAATTTTTCCTTCATTCATGATCCAAAATCTCCTTAAGAATCAAACTTTTTTTTTACTTATTCTGTTTCCACTTTGTCCATTGTCATTGACCATTGATATGACCATTGGCTAGAGACTTAAATATTTGCACGTATCTCTTCTGAGTTTTGAAACAACCACATAGACATTATTATGTCCTGAACAACACTTTGTGAATGCATTTTTTCAACAAGCGTCAAAGGAGTCCACCCCAGGCTTAAATATTTCCTTGTGGCCTAAAAGAGAGAGGGGAAAAGGGGAGAAGGCAGGGTACACGGGTCCAAGAATTTGCATAGACATCTAGCTTTTTGACAACTCATCCTTCAGACTCTCTGGCTAAATTTAACTTCTTTTGTCATTGGTTCATGCCATGGGAAGCCCATTCAGGTTTACAGACAGCCAGCATGGAAGGGAGATAAGGCAATGTACTCCATGGCATCCCCTTCCAACCTCAGCTTCACTGCGTTGATATGGAAAGTGGGGAATAAGGCTCTGAAAGAGTTGGCTGAATGAAGTGGCCATCTGTGGTATGATCAAGAATGATTGTGTAGACCAGAGATGGACAACTGTAGGTTGCATGTGGCCCCTGGGGTCATTTTGTGGGTCCAAAGACCTCCAGAGAAATCATCTAGGGTACTTGGGGAGGACTTTTTGTAATGTTTAGGGCCAGGGAAACCTTTGTTTAAAACAGGGGAAGGCCTCTCCTGCCCCTCAATGCCATAGTGAAGGCTGAAAACATGGTGAAAACACCTCCCCTTTTTGTATATCTTTAGTGGGGTGATGTAATTGAGAGTGTGGCCTCTCAAGGCCTCCAAGGGGGCTAATGTGGTTCCCTAGCTTCACACAATTGTCTATTCCTATTATTATTATAATTTCATGTCAAAAGCATTGCATACATAAGTATAAAACCAATAAAAATAGAAAGAGCACAAGCGGCTAAATAATTTTTCACCAAAACTGGGCAACAGCGACTGCATTGTCCATAGCTTTAAACAATTCTTCCCTTGTGCATGATAATCACAGGGCATTGTGGACAAGCATACAGGTGCAGAGTTGTTTGTTCTGATCCACAGGCACACAAGGTGGGAGATTCTTTTAGGTAGTTACATTTTGCCAGGTTGTCTTTTGATCTCCCAACATCACTTCTGAGGCCCATTCCACACAGCCCTATATCCCAGAATATCAAGGGGAAAAAAACCCAGATTTTTTTTATCGTGTCATGAGCAACTTGAAAAACTGCAAGTTGCTTCTGGTATGAGAGAATTGGTCGTCTGCGAGGACGTTGCCCAGGGGACGCCCGGATGATTTGATGTTTTTACCATCCTAGTGGGAGGATTCTCTCATGTCCCCTCATGAGGAGCTGGAGCTGATAGAGGGAGCTCATCCGCCTCTTCCCGGATTCGAACCTGCAACCTGTCGGTCTTCAGTCCTGCCGGCACAGGGGTTTAACCCACTGCGCCACCAGGGGCTCCCAGATTATCTGCTTTGAATTCGAATATATGGCAGTGTGGACTCAGATAACCCAGTTCAGAGCAGATATTGTGGGATTTTCTGCTTTGATATTCTGGGATATAGGGCTGTTCAGGGACTTACAAGTTGCCCATACTTAGTTTGCCCTTGGAGGCAGGCCCTTGTGGCGGGCCATCCAATTGGGATGTACTGATTTAGCTACCCAGTGAGATTCTTTTAATATACTATTAATAACTTCTTTGTCTTTGTGTTTCTCTTTGTCGTCAATATCTGAAAGCCCTGGAGGAATTTTTGCAAAACCTGGTCTGGGAAAATCAAGTTTCCTCCCAACATGGCTTCAAGATTTCTTCAAAATGTTACATCTCTGATTGGATGTTGTTGACAGATTTGATAATCACGTGTAATACCTGATGGTATGTCAACTCATCCTACGACCCTCAGTCTTTGTGCGTCAGTATGTACGCCATTTTGGTGTGGAAGGGGCACTCTTCATATTGGTCATAGACCTTATCCTTATGAATAATCTGTGACACAGGACAACACCTTGGGGTTTGTGACACAGTCCTGTTGTGCGGCATTGCCAAAACCTGCTACCCATGTTATTTCATCATATTCACCTGAGGCCTATATAACAACCTCTAGTGGAGCAGGAGACCATCTGAAAAGAACCAGACTTCACCTTCTAACAACAGAGAAATACTCAGGTAAGCAGCTAAATGGTGAGGATTTTTCAGTATCTTTATTGCCATTTTAAGATTCTATTATCCTATTAATACTATTTTAAGATTCTATTATTATATATTATGCTTATGAGGTTGCCTTATACCGAGTCAGATAATTGGTCTATCAACCCCAGCATTGTCAACAGCAACAGGGTAAAAGACATTATTCTTTCCTAGCCCTACTTGGGATTGATCCGAGAACCTCCTGCTTTCAAGGCATGTAAATTATGACTAAGTGACGTTCCCTCCTTAATAGTGGTGATCACTCCTATTTATGATGTTCAGAATGGCACCACCCCTGATCCAAAGGGGAGGGATCTCGCAGACTAGCATAATTGTCAAACTTTACAGAAATGTGAGCATTCTTTGCAATAGATAAGTACATACAAAATCTTCAAAAGAATACAAATTAGTGCAGTAGTTATGAAAGGTGAACTAATACTAGAAATTAAAATGGGAGGTTGGGAGGAAAGAGGAATAGAATCGATGATCTTGAAGAAAGGCAGTTCGAGCTTTAGCCACCTTCTTCTCTTCTTTGTCTTATTCCTCCTACCCTTCTGTACTATGACTGCTACCAGAGTGAGTAATGTCAGTACTGGAAAACAAAAAGGGTTAGTTGAAACATCATTGTTAACATCATCGTTATCATGAGCCAGACTGGAATTTGGACAGATAAGGATTCATATGTTAGAAATGTACCTTTTAGATTTATTGATTTATTTAGTTATTTACTGCATTTACTGTATTCTCTTAGAATCTTTCCTTCTCTGGACATTTCCTTTTCAAAGCCCCGGAGAGCTAGAATACCATATATACTCTAGTATAAGCCTAATTTTCAGCCCTTTTTTAGGCTGAAAAAATCCCCCTCAGCTTATACTCAAGTCAAGGTTATTTATGATTTTACTCTGTTATTATTATTATTATTATTATTATTATTATTATTATTATTACATTTATTATTTTACTTTCTTATTATTACATTTATTATTTACATTTATTATTTTACTCTATTATTACTCTTATTATTACAATTCCGTTATTTTACTCTTTTTATTATTATTGGAAGGATACCTGAGCACATTTACATTAAAGAAGGCGAGAATAATGGTTTCATCAGAGTCGGACAGTCTTATCTTAAATTACAGTTTTATGTAAATATTCAAAAACATTAAACCTACTGATTAACTAATGTAATTTTATTGGCATCTATTTTCATTTTGAAATTGACCAGGAGCTGCTGCATTTCCCACCCCCAGTTTATACTCGAGTCAATACATTTTCCCAGTTTTGAGGGGTAAAATTAGGTGCCTCGGCTTATACTCGAGTATATATGGTATATACCGTTTCTCTCACCCCTGAGGGGACTCAAAGCAGTGAACCACAACAATGGCAAAATTCAATGCCAGCACACATATAAAAACCAAAGCATAATATCCAAAGGATAACATATAACTATTAAACCATTTAAACCATATTAAACATGAAAAATAACAACATTTTAGACATTAAAACATAGAATTAAAAACATCTTAATATTAACATTAAAATCACATATTCCAAATCATAATCTGAAGCCATTCCAATTGTCAATTGCACATATTTCCTATTTATTTCTTGTACTGCATTTCTTTACTGCCCAAAGGCTTGGTCCCATAGCCATGTCTTTAATTTCTTAATGAAGGCCAGGAGGGAGGGGGCTGGTCTAATTTCACTGGGGAGGGAATTCTAAAGCCAAGGGGCCACTACTGAGATGGCCCTGTCTTTTGTCCCCACCAGTGTCACCTGTGAAGTAGGTGGGACTGAGAGTAGGGCCTCCCCAGAAGATCTTAATCTCTGAGATGGTTCATAGAGGGAGATGCATTTGGATAAACAGTGTCGGAACCATTTAGGGCTTTATAGGCTAAAGCCAGCACTTTGAATTGTGTTTGGTAGCAGATGAGCAGCCAGTGGAGCTGATGCAATGGGGAGGGGGGGGGGTGCTCCCTGTACTCCGCTCCAGTAAGGCATCGGGCTGCCACCCATTGGACCACTTGAGGCTCCAGAACAGTCTTCAAAGGCAACCCCATGTAGAGTACATTGCAGTAGTCTATTTGGGATGTAACAAAAGTGTGGACCACTATGGCCAAGTCTTGCTTCACAAGGTACAGGCGCAACTGCCACACAAGTTTTAATTGTGCAAAAACTCCCCTGGCCACCGCCAAAACCTGGGGTTCCAGGCTCAGTTATGAATCCAGGATTACTCCTAAACTGTGAACCTGTGTTTTCAGGGGGGGGGGGGGGTATAACCCCATCCAACACAGGCTGTACCCTTTTGAGCCTTACGACTGACCAGGAGGACCTCTTCCTTGTCTAGATTCAATTTCAGTTTGTTCACCCTAATTCAGAATGTTACAGCTGAACAGCCTTCTTAGTAGCAGGTGGAAAGGAGTGTTAGAGTTGAGCATCATCTGCATATAGATCAGTTGTTATGACAACTGATACATTATTGTTTTTTAACCTTAGCAATCTGTCTGTAAAATGGCCATAATTAGGGTCTTTTGTTGTTGTTAAGTGACATCAAGTTAACTTCCACTTTAGCTATTTTTAATATGTTGTGTTCTTGCTCAGGTACATTAATGACACTTGAGATCTGAGAGAAGAATACATCTAATGGGATATTCTCTAGTGAGCTCTCTATGACTGTGTAGCCCCAGATACATAGGAAGGTAGGATGTTTTAAAGAAGATGCTATGGAAATAACTTCTATGGAAAAAGCAGAGTTTGATTTATGATCATGCCAGCTGCGGCATTTTGGGAATTGTAACACAACAAAGTAACTCTCCCATATACAGTATCTCTTCTCATTGATGGGTTTTATTTTTTACAGATTAGACTATTTGAGGAATGGATTAATATGATCTCTCTTGAGATTTCTGGTCTGACTCTAGGGTCCTCTTGTCTGACTCTAGGGTCAAAGTCAGCTGGTGTTGACCACAGAGTTGTGTTGGGAGACCTAAAGATTTCTAAAGAGATGGAAAAAAGTTAAAAGTTCAAGTTTTTTTTTAAAAAGCATGTTTTAGTTCATTCTTTTTCTGCTTTTGTGCTTACCTAATCCCAAAGAATATAGAGGGTAAGCTGTACTACACACTTGAACTATTCTATGACTGTCCTGACTGCATTTTGTGCTCTTTTAGGCCAACCAAAGAATGGGATCTTTTGCATACTTGCTTGCCTTCCTGCTCAGTTTCCTGATTTCAGGCCCCTTTGAGGGAGGTGAGTTTCTCCTAAGCTGTTGAAGAAATATATTTCAGCAGGTGTGATAGAAATACTTATAGGCTTAGTTAGCTAGTTCCAACTACAATGGACCAGTCAATTCAATTTCAAATCCCCTGTGTTTCAGTATGTTTACACTGGTTGAGACTCCAACATGGATCGAGTCCATCTTGGGCTGAGAACAGCCTTTGCATATCTAAAATATGTTTGACCTACTTTGGGTTTGCATATAAGAGTAATGAATCCTACCAAGGTATTGTGGTTTATAGGAAAATATTCTCCTCCAAAGTAGTAGTGGGAATCTGGGAGGGAAGTGTAGTGGTTTGAGTATTGCACTATGACTCTGAAGACCAGAGTCTGAAACCACACTTGGCAATGGAAAATTTGAACAAATCATACTCTCTCAACCTCAAAGCAAGGCAAAGAAGACCTCCATGGAGACCCCCGTAGGCTTGCCATATGTTGGAAATGACTTGAAGAACCACAAAAATTGGATTGAGGTCACAATCCAATGTAGTGCTTGAAGTTGTATTGAAATTGTTGGCTCCTCTTCCCTGAATCCTTCTATGAAAACATGTTTTAGAGGGGAGTTGGGCTTCAAGAGTTGGGCTTTATGGCACATGGATGCTGGAAACGGAGAAAAGACATTTATTCTCACATTAATGGAAAACCACAGATGAATAGACTTTTAGGTTTTTATTGGAAAGCAGCACATAGAATCTTGTCAGTAAAAGAAAAAACCTTGGGACGGCTCTGCATGCTATTTAGTTCTCACGCTCCATCTTTTCTTTCCTACTCACCTCTCTTTTGTGCAGCTAAGGCAGATACATGTGCCAGGGAGTGGCTGCAATACCAGGGCAACTGTTATGGATATTTTGAGCAGAAGATGACATGGGAAGAAGCTGAGGTAAGAAGTCAGCAAACTATGCATCTAAAGCAGATTATCGCTAGGTATACAGTTGGTCTTCCCTATTGTGTCAGTGCTAGCTAATTAGTTTCCTCTCCCCCCCCCCCTTTAAGAAAAGATTTATGGCCTTGCTGTGTCGACCAGTGTTCTACTTCTACTTACATCACCCCTGGTGCATAGCTTTGACGTCTTAGCAAAACAACTCACAAATCTGTTCTTTTGAAGTTTCTTGCTAGGTCAAGCTGGCCCTTCTAGAGACTAACTTTTAGGTGCAGAGCAGTGATCAATATCAGCTTGCATTATTGTTTAAGCTATTAGGCAGTTATCAATATACACACAGTGTTGTTTTCAAATAAAAGCAGTAGTTAATACACATTTGCATAGTTTGGTAGCTGCACAGTGGCAAATAGGAAGGTACTTCAAAGAATTACCATTTCTGCATAGCAAATCATTGGTTGCCCTCTCCTCTCTTTGGAAGAACTTTATAATTCCTGCTTCCTACAGAAAGCTCAGAGCATTCTTGGGGATCCATCTCACCTGGCATATAATTGTTTTGAATTATTGATATCTGGCAGATGGTACAGGGTGACAAAGACAAGAACAAACAGATGGAAGGAAAGCTTTTATCCTAGAGCTGTGGCTATGTTGAATTTTGTGGTTTCACATTGATGTGGCATTGGTGTGTGTGTGTGTGTGTGTGTGTGTGTGTGTGTGTGTGTGAAGGGATGGGTGTGTTGTTTTTGGTGTGTGGGGAGGAAGGCATGTAATTTTGTTGTGCAATCGCACAATGACAACAAAAGCTATTC
Organism: Anolis sagrei ordinatus; assembly: GCF_025583915.1. Lineage (NCBI taxonomy): Eukaryota > Metazoa > Chordata > Lepidosauria > Squamata > Anolidae > Anolis > Anolis sagrei. The sequence goes on from NW_026847660.1 coordinate 13,989,157, forward strand.
TGATTGACATTGGCCATAGAATGCTTTGGCTAGCTATCTACCATGGAAGGGAACACTACATTGAAAACCTTAATTGTTTTGTGTTTTTGCAGATTGATTGCCAGAGTTACCACCGAGGGGCACATCTTGCCTCCATTCTCACTGTCTCTGAGGCTCTTGTAGCCGCCAATCATATCGCTGCTTACCAGATTGAACCCAGCAACGTATGGATTGGACTGCATGACATCCGACATGTAAGTGTGTAGAGACTGCCATTATGGACATGCTCAGCCAAATTACCCAATATAATCACAGTTCTGTGATGAAGAAACAACAACCAATATTGGGGACTGTTTGTAGTGTATTTTTGGCAGTTAAAGTGGTGTCAAATTACATTAATTCTATAGTATGGAGGCATTCTTGGGCCCTTCCAGGTGGGCACTATATATCCCAGGATCTGATCTCAAGTTTTCCACCTTAAACTCGATTATATGAGTCCACACTGCCAGATAATCCAGGATAAACAGAAAACTTGGGATTGGATCCTGGGATATAGGGTCTGTCTGCAAGGGCCCCTAGAGTTACTTGTTGAATCAATGCCTGACCAATGAATAAATAGACTCACTAGATCAATAGTATTTCTCTCTGTCTTGACGTAGGGAAATCCCCATTGATTCGGTGGATCTACATGAGTTAGGACTAACAATAACGTTCAGGCTTGTGTATGTGTACATTCAAAATATTTCAAAGATAAAACATCACACTGCACTATGGCTCTGCTATAATTGTCATAGCTACATCCAATGGAATCCAGGGTTCATAGTTTAAGGTGAGGCATTAGAAATTACTGGATGTGAATTCTAATTATGTTATCATAGAATCATAGAATTGGAAGAGGCCTCATGGGCCATCCAGCCCAATCCCATTCTGCCAAGAAGCAGGAAAATTGCATTCAAAGCACCCCTGACAGATGGCCATCCAGCCTCTGTTTAAAAGCCTCCATAGAAGGATCCTTCACCCCACTCCAGGGCAGAGAGTTCCACTGCTGAGCAGCTCGCACAGCCAGGAAGTTCTCCCTAATGTTCAGGTGGAATATCTTTTCTTGTAGTTTGAAGCCATTGTTCCACATCCTAGTCTCCAGGGCAGCAAAAAACAAGCTTGCTCCCTCCTCCCTATGACATTTCCTCACATATTTATACATGGCTATCATGTCTCCTCTCAGTCTTCTCTTCTGCAGGCTAAACATGACCAGCTCTTTAAGCCACTCCTCATAGGGCTTGTTCTCCAGACCCTTGATCATTTTAGTCACCCTTCTCTGGACACATTCCAGCTTGTCAATATCTTTAAATTGCAATTATCCTAAATTGCAACTCTCAGGAACCTACACAGTACAGCCATGGTAGATAAGTGGAATTATAATGCAATCGTTATGTGTGAAAAGGCTCCTGGAAGCTTCCAGGAGTTGTCATCCACCTTTGCTTTCAGAAAAAAATGAATAAAAATGAAAAATGAATACAGTTTTAGGTTAGATGTGTCCACTAAGAATTACACTTCTCACCCACCACTTGCAGGGTGGCCCCCACCACTTTCTTCTCATGATGTTGCAACTATTGACCAGTGGCCTGGTGGTCCTTTGTCTTGGTCTCCTGCTGCTCTCTCTTTACCTCTGGTACAAAGATGGAAGATTTGCATTTCGACTTCACTTCACTCCCCATTTCCTGTCACTTGGCCTCCAGCCCCTTGCTTTGGTCCTCAAGCTGCTGCTGTGCACTTTCATTCTTCTGGGTGTTGCTTCGTTCTACGTTCAGGTCTGTGTTTTTCTTGTTGAGCCAAAGGCTTTCTTTCAAGGAGTCATCATTTCCCACTATGCATTTTTCTCCAATTCTTCCTTCGGTGACCTGTCTGAGATTTTCGGCATTGGTTTTCATTTAGGACCAGAAATCTCATGAAATCTCATAGCTGACCCATCCCATTTTGAACCCAGTGCTTGTTGTGTTCAGTCATTTCATGTTTCTCCTGTGTTAGAGCCTCCAGGTTCTTCAACTCCTTTTCATTCTCTTTAGCTTGTTCCAGTATTTCTTCCTCAAAGAAACAGATGCCATCTAGTGCTTGAATTCAGCATTGCAATGTTTTAAGCTGTTTGATTGCTTCATCATATAGAGAATTTGCAAAGTTGTATTGACCTCCAGACTCTTCATTAGTCTTGTGCATTTGTATAGAATTGCTATCTGTTTCTGTTTGTTTCATTCATAAGCTTGCAGTTTTTTGTTTTCGAATGCCTCTGAAAAATGCGCGCCTTTCCAAATGGTTGTTTTTGTTCCGTATCCAAAAAAATGAATTTTTTCAACACATCGGCCACTATGGGCCTGCTTCCCCAGGCTCCTTTTCCCCTCAGTTTTAGGGCTAGAGGGGTGAAAATCACTACACATGAAGGACACATCTACCACTTTAAGTGCACCAAGTTTTATAATGTTTGGGTCATCCCCTGATTTTTAGGGATTTTTCTTTCTATAAATAAAATCCCCATTAAAGAAATTCCCTCTTTCCCTCGCTGACCCGACCCTCTAACATCTCCAGGAGCAGCAGCAGGAGGAAGACTGGGCAGGGCTGGATTGAAAGCATCAGAGATAATAATAATAATAATAATAATAATAATAATAATAATAACAATAATAATACTTTTGTCATGTCAGGAGCAACCTGAGAAACTGCAAGTTGCTTCTGGTGTGAGAGAACTGGCCATCTGCAAGGACGTTGCCCAGGGGATGCCCGGATGATTTGATGTTTTATCATCCTTGTGAGAGGCTTCTCTCTTGTCCCCGCATGAGGAGCTGGAGCTGATAGAGGGAGCTCATCCGCCTCTCCCCGGATTTGAACGTGTGACCTGTCGGTCCTCAGTCCTGCTGGCACAGGAATTTAACCCACTGCACCACCGAGAGCTCCAATAATAATAATAATAATAAACTTTATTTACACCCCCACCACCATCTCCCCGAAGGGGACTCAGGGCGACTAACATGAGTCTAAGCCCAAAATTACAACTAAATACAATACAAGAACAGCAAAATAAAATACAAAAAGCAAAAATACCATCAAGTTACTTAAGATACTACTTCTCCTTTAATGCTTTCCCTCCTTTAATGCTTTCCCTCGGTCTGCAGAAGAGAACTGGGTTTAAAGACAAGGCAGGCAAGGTGGAGGGCTCAGAGGGAAATAGCATGTGGTAATTCCCTGTGGGGCATGTGAGGAGCACCACGTGTCCCAAAAATCAGGCAAGGAAATGGTACCTGCTCCCACTTTCTTTCGTTTCAAGCTTATTTTCATTCCAAAGGAGGGATTCCCATTATGGGCTCCCACCCAAAATGAAATGAATGAAAGAATGGATGAAATGGGAGAAACAAGTACCGTGTACACCTCTACTCTTGATGCATATTTTGGGCCACCATAACGATGGAGGAATAGTTTCTCTCATCTACATGCTTTACCTGAACCTCTTTCATCACCTGTTTTCATCATGAGCCCATGAGATCCAATTCGAAATTTTCCTTCAAAGCTCCTGGTTTATTTCCAAACCAGAGGAAAGAGGTTATTTTAAAGAAAATTACTTCCAGTCCTTATTCTAAGGCTCCAAATATATTGATGAGATGATGATCTTTATTTATAGAATAACAGAATAATAGCAATTTATAGAATAATAGCAACCAAAACAACAGAAAATCGTAATACAACAACATCATGAAGTATATAATTTTGTGCTGGGATAAAATATTATACATAAGAGGCAAAAAAAAAAAACTAGCTCCTATTAATAACCATTACAAAATCCAGTTGCTATTGCATTTTTAATGTTACAGTTGCAATTTGTACTTCCCTATTTCTCAAAAATAACAGAAGTAGTTACATTTAGTTCTTTAAAAACAGTTTTAAATAATACAAGCTGCTGGCTTGTGATATAAAAATATATCTCTCCCCCCCCCACCTTCCACCAAATTATTGCCAGAAGATCCACAATGGAGCATGATGAGGAACATAATGGGACAATTCCTGAACTATGGGGTATTTCTCCTCTACAATTTAGTGAGGCCATATCCTCTAACTAAAAATGTAAGTAACCACAATCATAATCTCACATAGTTTATTTTTTCCCTTTCCCCCACTCTCCCTCCCCCCAGAGCCCACAGTGGTGAAATGGGTTAAACTCTTGTGCCAACAGGACTGCTGACCAAAAGGTCAGTGGTTTGAATCTGGGAAACAGGATGAGCTCCCATCTGTCAGCTCCAACTTCTCATGTGGGGACATGAGAGAAGCCTCCCACAGGATGGTAAAACATCCGGGCATCCCCTGGGCAATGTCCTTGCAGATGGCCAACTCTTTCACACAAGAAGTGACTTGCAGTTTCTCAATTCAGTCCTGACACACACACAAAAACTCCTATCTCCCTCTTTTCCGTGGCACTTGAGCAAGAATTACAGACCCAGCACTGAGTACTACCTTTGCTCAAATCTTTTCCTTTTCTTTTTTTCCATCTGGAGAATGGAAAGTGGAGATGGTCAGATGAGTCTACTTACAATTACAAAGCATGGATGACTGGCAGGCCAGACAACTATGGAAAAAATGAATACTGTGTTGAGCTGGTATACTTCGCAAATAAGGCAGCTCTTCCTGATGGCGAGGAAAGACAACAAGCTGCAGAACGTGTCAGCCCTCTTAGTTTCTCTCATCACATCAAGCTTCAAGGTAACAAAACAAAACTCTAAGTAACTGTCTGAATGGAGGCCTTCCAAGTAAATGGCATACAACCTACTAAATCTACACAGTAGTAAACGTCCAAGAAAGTGATATGCCTTACAGTAGTGGCACATAACAGCAGTCCAGAGTACAAAATGAAGGAGAAGAATTATCTGAGAGAAAGAGGACTATGGGTAGGTGCCAGAGAGGGCAAGGAACCCATTTCTAGCCTCAACATCTCTTGACTAACAAGGCCTGATCCAGGTCTTGATTGTCAAGAGATGCTGAAAACATAGACTCTGAAATTGTTGGGGTTTTGGGATGCAGTCTCCATGAACTACCCTCTGCTTCCACTTCCTAGGGCTTATTCTTTTGCAAACTCATACTAAAATGTGAGTTCATTTTGTTGATTGAAGCAAAGATGTTGTTTATTATCACTATACCATGAGGGAAAGGCACTTTATCTTACTGATACCCTGACATTGGGATTGAATGTTCCATCACACCTAGGTCACAGTGGTCACACTTGAGATACATCACATGGGCCTCCAATAGAAGGGAAGATGTAAAGTACTATGGAGGAACAGTCTGAAGGTTGCTACAGTTCCATTTAAGACTGTTGATTTACTCTGCCCAATGCAAGGGCAGACCTGCAGACTGAGAGGCAACAGAACACTCAGCTCCATGTCAGAAGATAATTCCTTCCAAACTTCTCTAGTCTTTTGAAAGGAGGCAACGTTTACAAAAAACAGCCTGATTTAAGAGGAGAGCTGATCAAATCACAGAGCATATAGTCAGGCTACAAATGCAGGACCTTGGACAGCAATAAGCAGCAAGCAGGACACAGCTATAGCTTTAGAGTTCTTTGAAGCAAGATCTACACTGCCTTATATCCCAGGATCTGATCCCAGATTATCTGCTTTGAACTGGATTATATGAGTCTACACTGCCAAATAATCTGGGATTAAGCAAATAATCTGAGATCAGATCCTGAGATATAGGGTAGTGTAGATCTAGCCTGAGTAAACTTTTCTGCTTGGTGCTGTCCAAGGTACTGAAACTCTAGCCTGACCTTGCATGTCATCTGATGGTCTAATACACCCTTAAGTCTCTGTTGAAATCTAAGAGCCATTTTCAATATTAAAAAAGAACACCCCCATGCATCATTTAGTCCTTATTCCATTTTTTCTGTTTAGATAAAAAGTACAAAACTGAAGAATCTACTTGATGTGGTTTGGATGATTTGAGTGGCAGAATGATTTGGATTAGGGCAGTGGTTCTCAACCTGTGGGTCCCCAAATGTTTTGGCCTTCAACTCCCAGAAATCCTATCAGCTGGTAAACTGGGATTTCTGGGAGTTGTAGGACAAAGCACCTGTGGGCCCACAGGTTGAGAACCACTGGATTAGAGAATGGAACTATATGGTGTAAGATGATAGCACTGTTATTTGATTTGTATGTGTGTATGTGTTTCTTTTCCTAGTTTAGTTAATTGGTTTCTGATTCTGTGAAAGTATTGTAGTTCCACCCCATAAGAGATTTTTTTTTCTTTTTTCCGTACAGGTTTCACAAAATGGAATGATGCCCCATGCCAAAGACTGAATGGCTACATCTGCAAACATGAACTATAGAAGAAATCATTGATTTATCTGTGCCTGTAAGACACAAAGGATTGAAATGAATGGGATATTTTGCATTTCCAGCACATCTTGTAGGCCTGCATGTTGAAAGGAGAGGCATTCCATCCAAGTGGCACCTTCTACCCCTAAAGAGTCTTCAGGCAGAAATAGCAATGTTTTAAACAATTTTCTTGGAACTTTGTGATAATTATAGATATAACATTCTTAGCATCCTTATCAAACTGCAATGCCCCATGTGACCTCGGGGCAAGGGTGATGGTGAAGGGCTAGTTTAAAAATGGTGCTAGACTATATGACTATAAAACTATATGTGATATGGATATGTCAGCTAAAATGAAGCCTTTCTCTTCTCTTCTCTCTCTCTCTCTCTATATATATATATATATATCCACATTATTTTAATTGCTGTAGAGCTAATGAACTTGCAAATAAAATAGCTGATGAGCATGGAGTTTCTAATGTGCTTTCCCCCCTTTCTTTGGAATCTATTTCGATAAGATGGCCCTTGTGGTCTCTTCTAACTCTATGAATGATCTCTCACACACTTTTCCTGGTTCACATTTCAGAGTTCTGTGCACTGGGGCAGGAATTCTTCATTCAGAGAATATTATCTGCCTTTGTAAATAAATTATACAAGTGAAGTTTTAAAATGCAAAAATCCATGAAGAAGGCAGTGGGGTCACCAGGGTTGGTGTCACCCACTGCAGTAATAATACACTTTATTTATATTACGCTCTATCTCCCTGAAGGAACTCAAAACAGATTACAGTGTACACATATATAGGCCAACATTCAATGCCTTTTTATAAAGTGAACAATGACATACAATACACAAACAAAGGCAAAGGTTTCCCTTTCCATCTCTGGCATCTGGAGGTGATGTTCAACTCTGGCCATGGGGAGGCACACTTGTTCCCTTTTTCCATGACGAGGAACCTGTTGTCCATAGATCCTCCTGTGTTGGCAGAATGGCTACATTGGTGCCTTTTACCTTCCTGCCAAGGTTGTACCTGTTGATCTACTCACATTACATGTTTTCGAACTGCTAGGTTGGCAGAAGCTAGGGCTAACAGGGGGAGTTCACCCCAACCTGCAGCTTCGAACTGCCAACCTTCCAGTCAGCAGTTTTCCTGCAGCTAGTGGTTTAACCTGCTGTGCTACCGCAGCCCTTTAGGTCCATAGAGGTAGTAACTCATGGTGCAACCCCTACGGACCTCCACCTGTTACCAGATCATATCACAATACTGTAGCTAAAATACCAGATTTCCATGTATCTATATTATCTCTCCTCCTGTATCTTGGGGTTGTACATATGCATGCATGTAGATATGAACACATGTAACATCCAGTTCCGTGCTCTTAATGCTGCTTGGAGACCATAGCAGGAACAACTGTAGCAAAGTGAGGTCAGTCTGCAAGAAGCAGGGAAAGATCCAGAAATCCAACCCAATCATCTTCTAGAAATGTATCTCTAAGCACCCAGAATTGCAAAATAGGTCAATATTTCCCTTAATCAAAGAAAACCAAACACATTGGCTTTGGCATACAGTTGGAAAAACACAAGCAGCTTCTGCTGGAGAAGGATTTTAAACATATCTGTCATTTAAAGAAAAGCGGGGGAAATCAAAGAATGACCTCATGACACACAGGAGCCACGGTGGCACAATGGGTTAAACCCTTGTGCTGGCTGAACTGCTGACGTGAATGTTGGCAGTTCAAATCCATGAAATGGGGTGAACTCCCATCTGTCAACTCCAGCTTCTCAGGCAGGGACATGAGAGAAGCTTCCCACAGGGTAGTAACACAACCAGGCACCCCCTGGGCAACATCTCTACAGATTACCAATTCTCTCACACCAGAAGTCCTACATTTTGGGCTTCAGCTAACCCAATCCCATATCATGGGCTTTGACTGCAATAGACTTTTGGGAGATGAACATCATAGAATTATAGAATCAAAGAATTGGAAGAGACCTCATGGGCCATCCAGTCCAACCCCCTGCCAAGAAGCAGGAATATTGCATTCAAATCACCCCTGACAGATGGCCATCCAGCCTCTGTTTAAAAGCTTCCAAAGAAGGAGCCTCTACCACACTCTGGGGCAGGGAGTTCCACTGCTGAATGGCTCTCACAGTCAGGAAGTTCTTCTTCATGTTCAGATGGAATCTCCTTTCTTGCAGCTTGAAGCCATTGTTCCTTGTCCTAATCTCCATGGAAGCAGTAAACAAGCTTGCTCCCTCCTCCCTGTGGCTTCCTCACACATATTTATACGTGGCTATCATATCTCCTCTCATCCTTCTCTTCTTCAGGCTAAACATACCAAGCTCCTTAAGCCACTCCTCATAGGGCTTGTTCTCTAGACCCTTGATCATTTTAGTCGCCCTCCTCTGGACACATTCCAGCTTGTTGGAATGTGTTGGAGGACCAAGCTCTCCACCTGTAACCTACTGTGAATGACAAGGAGTCATGGGGTTGTTTGCATTAGACATCACTTTGAGCTTCTTAAATGCACTTTATTTAAAACCTTCTATAAAAACAATGCACCTATGTGGAAAACATGCAGGTAGTTTCTGTGCCTCAATTAAATTAATTATTGTGCTGTGAGAATTTAAAAAATGTTATAATCCATTCTAATTAAAGTCCCGGGACTTTGCTACCCCATTTTTCTGTACAAGGCACAGGAGCCAAAGGAAGAGTTGGTATATCAGTTCCCTATAGCTCTTGCTGGCTATGCATATAATAATTAAAAAAACAGAAATAGAATCAGCTTTGGAAAGTAGAATCACAGAAGAATGATCTACAACAGAGGACTGAAGTGTGGATTGCATGGAGATGTTCAGTCCCCTTTTCTAGGTGACTCAGTTCCATTTTCATATCCACGTGGTTTCCTTTCCTTACCTCTCAATAACCAATCAGCATTTCAAGGTCATTGAGCATTCTCAGTTCTCACTGTGCTCTTCTGGGCTGCCCTCCTTTTGTTGAGACTTCTTTCTTACTTTTTTTTTTTTTGCTACTTCTGCAAACCTTTACATGGTTGGAGTAGAAACCTGTGTGGGAATGGTGCTATTATAAAAAGCCCTGGTTTGAGTCCAAGTTACCTACAGGATCACTTTCTCCTGCACAATCCTTGAGTCTCCATAGGGAAATAAGCAGGGAATGAATCACCACCACCACCACCATAATCATAGTCATCCGCCCTTAAGGCACTGAGGACCTCTGGTGGGCGGCTACTCCAGCCAGTCAGAACCCGACTGGCAACTGTCATCTAGAGGACCTTTTCATCAGCTGCCCCATGAGTGTGGAATGACCTGCTGGAAGAGCTCTGACAGTTAAACAAACTCTCAAAATTTAAAATGCAAGTGAAGACCTATAGCTTCTGGCAGACCTACCTGGTCAACTTTCAATCATGAGTTTTGATTTACATTCTATTGCCACTATATGTAAAATCTGCAGCTGTGTTTGGTGTAAATTTTCATATATATAGATAAATAGATATTGATGGAATTAATGTCAGGCTGTCGAATAAAAAAAAGCAAACTCTCCATTCCATTGAGTGAACTGTGGAGAACTTTCATAACTCAATGAGCATTCCACTGCACTGAAAGCCAAGTTAAGGTCAAGGCCTGGGATTAGAACTGAGAGCCAATGCAGTCTAGTGATCTATATGCTTTGGTTCCAACCTATCTTTGAGATGACATCTCCTTCTATGAACCGGTGTGGGCCCTGAGACCTTCCAGGGAGGTGCTTCTTTCAGTCCCACTACCATTTCAGGTACGGTTGGTGGAGACGAGAGAGAGGGCCTTCTTGGTGGTGGCTCCCCAGCTCTAGAATGCCCTCCCTAGAGAGATTAGGTTAGCCCCAACTCTCCAAACTTTTGGTCTAGCCTAAAAACAAGGCTTTTTAAATGGGCCTTTGACCATATAACTATAGTTTTATGTGATGATGACCATTTATTAATTTTAAAATTTAGTTTTTTATCATTTCATGTTGTTTGTTGTTTTGTTTTCAGTCAAATTTTGTGTCCTGTTTTTATGCTATGTAATTCAGTTTTATGTGTGGCACCTTGGAATGCTTTTGTGAGCCACCCCAAGTTCTTCAGGGAGATGGTAGTGGGGTATAAATAATAATAATAATAATAATAATAATAATAATAATAATAATAATTATTATTATTATTATTATTAGAAACACAACAAGATGAGTCCACAGCAGACAAGATCACTCTGCTGGCTGTTGTATTGGACCACACATCGGACACTTCCTAAGTGTCTAGGACTGTGATTGTTGTCGTTGTTGTTGATATCATATATCTGAGCATTGAATACCACTCTGGAGAGCAGGGTATAAATCCCTTCTTGGTCATGGAGACTCACTGGGTGACTTTGGCAAAGTCACATTTGTTCAGCCTCAGAGGAAAGCAAAGGAAAAACCCCTCTGAACAAATCTTACCAAGAAAACCCTGTGATTGGTTCTCTTTAAGGTTGTCATTTGTCAGAAATGGCTTGGAGGCACGTATCAACAACAATTAACATTTTAAATGAGTATTCTGTTGTTCCTCAAAACACGGAAACTCCGTTTCCCTTGAATGGGTCCAACCTATTCACAAGCAGAGCATGTCATTGGTGCTTTGCTGTGTCATAATTCATTGAAAAACAACATAGGGAACATCCTCCTCCATAGGGTACAATTGTTTTAAAATGAAGACATTACTTTCAAAATTCAGTACACTTACCTGGAAATTTTCTAGTTTTTTTTAATCCCCACTATACAGCTCATGGCTGAAATTTGGAGTAAAGGTGACAATACCACCGGCTCTTTGCTTTTGGGTAGATTCTACAATGAAACAAGTGGAAGCAAAATTATTCTTTCAAGTAGCAGCATTTGTTCAGTTTGGCTGCTATTGGCCATGTTTTGTAGGCATAATAAAACCAAACATTGTTTTTGACTTGCCATTAGATAGAGTTGGATTCTTATTTCAACAGTTCAGCTAAATTGATTAGGCAAAATGATGACGGCGACGACGACGACGACGACGACGACGACGACGACGACAATAATAATAATAATAATAATAATAATAATAATAATACACATGTTGTTGAAGGCTTTCATGGCCAGAATCCCTGGGTTGCTGTGAGTTTTCATGAGTTTATGCCCATGTTCCAGAAGCATTCTCTCCTGACATTTCACCCACATCTATGGCAGGCATCCTCAGAGGTTGGGAGGTCTATAATAATAATAATGCATTTTATTATCCCCTGATGGCCTGAGGTGGAGTACAGTAAGTCCAAAAACAAGTGAACATAAAAATACAATAAATTATTAAATCACAGAGATAAACACACACACACACACACACACACACACATATATGAAAATTAACACCAAAGACAGCTACAGAATTGACATATAGTGGCAACAGAATGCAAATCAAAACTCATGATTGAAAGTTGACTGGTAATCCTGCTGGAATCGATAGCCTTTATCAACTGGTGTTCAGAACATTTTTGATATTATGGCCAGTTAGAAGATAATGACACCCTAACCTAAACCCAGTAAGGGAACAATGCTGGAAAGCCAGCACAATCTAACTCTCTGTCCTTTTTTCACAGCCATAAATTCCTTACCAAACACAGTTGTATTTTCTAGTAAGTCATGCCATCTCATGATTAGTTCAAAGTACAAGTTTCAGTTTAGCTATTTTGACTTTTGGACAGAGTACAGACTGACCCCAGTGACTCAGTGGGTTGAACCACTGAGCTGCTGAACTTGCTGATCATAAGGTTGCAAGTTTGTATTTAGGGAGCGGTGTGAGCTCCTGCTGTTAGCCCCAGCTCCTGCCAACCTAGCAGTATGAAAACATGCAAATGTGAGTAGATCAATAGGTACAGCTCCAGTGGGAAGGGAACAGTGCTCCATGCAGTCATGCCGGCCACATGACCTTGGAGGCATCTACGGACAACTCTGGCCCTTTGGCTTAGAAATGGAGATGAGCAGCAACCCCTAAAGTTGGAGACAACTAGATTTAATGTCAAGGGAAACCTTTACCTTTTTTTTTTATCAGACTTGATAGTTCGTAACTAGTTAATTGTATTGGATGTTTCCAAGCCCTGCAAAAACCAACATAATGTGGCATCATCATCATCATCATCATCACACTTTATCTCTCTACAATGAGTCCCAAAGTGGCTAACACTAAAAGCAATACAATGTTTATCCTAAGTTGGTAACCATAGGCATGAATAAAGAAAAAAATAAATGTCACCAGAGAAGTCAGAGATAAATGAAATGAAAAATAAAAAAGCTCCCAAACAAAAACAAAACCAGATTGTGACAACCTGATAAACCTTACATTCTCTATGAATACAGTGAGAAACCACAAAACAATGTTGGCGAAAACACATACACTGGTAAATTAATTTCTATCTGTAAAAGGATAATTGATTATTTTTGGCAAGCCAGCCTGAAAGATAGGTACTTTCAGTAATTTGTCAATGGAACCGTGATAAAAATCAACCCTTCTGTTGGCTGGCCCACCTGTTGTGTAATTTTGCCAATAGCAGAACAAGACATTTCCTTATACCTCTTGCCTTGAATATTACATAATGTCCACCTGCAGTCTATATTACAAACCATGGATCAGGAGATTATCCAAGAGCTCACCAAACTCAGCCAACAGTCTTTGCCCATTTTCCAAGGAGTGGAGACCAGCAAAAGGACTCAGGTGAGCAGGTAATTTTGGCCCAAGGGCCAGGTATTGCTCAATGAAATATGGTTGGGTTTCAGTTTTGGAAAGATGGTTTCTAGATGTACCATGTGATGTGAAGTAATATTATTTGACATCCATCCCAAATTAGGACATGCCAATTGATTTAACCAAGACTAAGTTTATCAACATACATTTAGGTGTGCAATCAGGATAAGAAACAGAGAAGCATGGTGGCTATGGGTTTCAAATCTTATATCCCAGCTTATAGATATAGATATAGGTAAAGGGTTTCCCCTGACATTAAGTCCAGTTGTGTCCAACTCTGGGAGTTGGTGCTCATCTCCATTTCTAAGCTGAAGAACCAGCATTGTCCGTAGACACCTCCAAGGTCATGTGGCTGGCATGACTGCATGGAGCACTGTTACCTTCCTGCTGGAGCAGTACTTATTGATCTACTCACATTTGCATGTGTTCGAACTGTTAGGTTGGCAGAAGCTGGGGCTAACAGCGGGAGCTTACCCCGCCCCCAGATTCGAACTGCCAACCTTTCGGTAAGCAAGTTAATCAGCTCAGTGGTTTAACCCACTGTGCCACTGGGGACTCCTCAGATATATATATATATATATATATATATATATATATATATAATATATATATATATATATATTCACATGTACAAGCTATGTAGTTATGGAAGATCCATGCCAAAAATCAGTAGTTGCAACCAGAAATCAAAAATTTCACTCTCCCTCTTAGAGAAAGGTGGTACATAGGTGTATGGCTTAAGAACACAGAAAGGCTCCTAATAGCAAGTGAGAATAGAAATGGGGAACCCTAATCTTCTCCAGTTGTTGATGGGCTACAACTGTCATGATCCCTGACCTTTAAATAATGCTGATGTGGGACTGATAATACGTGACTTCAGAAGTTTGGTTATTTTTAAATGTAACTCAAGTGCTTACTCAATGCTCAAAATACAAGCCGTTCCTCAGAATATAAGGGAGATCACTTTCTTATGAAATCTGGCTACCAGTATTAAAAAACTCAAAAATTATAACAGCTAAACAACAGAGAGGAAAAAACCAGGCACAGATTAACACCTCCCAGCAACAGATTTTCCCAGACTCAGGCAGGCCTTCAAATGCTAATGAAGGTGATCAGCTAAACATTCACACCTAACTGCAGCAGGGAAGAGCTCCTTGCCCCACCCCAGCCATTCCACAGATATATAAGCCCATTTTTCCTACTTCCAACAGACCTTCTCAGCCTCTGAGGATGCTTGCCATAGATGCAGGCGAAACGTCAGGAGAAATGCCTCTAGAACATGGCTCTATAGCCCGAAAAAACCCACAAGAACCTAGTGATTCCAGCCATGAAAGCCTTCGACAATACACTTTCTTATGCTTTGTGTCTGTCCTAATTTGGTGAGATTTTGTGGCACCCCCATGGGCTTCAAGGTTCATTTTAAGGGAAAGAAAGGCATAAGAATGGTTGAATGGATGCACTGGACTTTTGATTGGTTAGGATTTACTTAAACTTTCAATACTTGGGTCCAAGTCATCATCTCACTCTCTGGTTAACTGTACAATAACTTCTGTCTGCTGCAATTCTAGCTCTTGCAATACACTTCTGGTCTGCCTGGGCAATGACATTTAAATATGTATGCCTTTGTTGTAGATTGCTTCTCCCTGACATTGTATCTTCCAATACTTATGTTCTTCTGGTTTCTTCTCTGTTTGTCTCCTCCTCCCAGCTGAACCAAGAAAATGAGGCATTTTACTTACCCGAGTGTCTTTCTGATCAGCTTTCTGATGTCAAGCTTTTTACTGAGAGGTGAGTACATCTGGAAGTTCCCAGTAGCGGCGAAGCAGGACATTAGAGGAAATACAATATTATGATATATTATGAGGGCATTGTTAAAGTGGGCACCAACCACAAGCGTCCATGCTCCAGGTCTATAGTTGGATGGATATAAGAGATAGTTGGGTCAAACTGAGATGCTAGATCTGGAAACATGAGACCATTCATAACTGTGGTTTGGAGTAGAAACCAATCTTTCTTTCTATTTCCGTTTTGAACAGTTAAGGCTGACACCTGTGCCAGGCAATGGCTACAATACCAGGGCAACTGCTATGGATACTTTGACACTAAGATGACCTGGCCAGAGGCTGAGGTGAGAGACTACTTCTCATGAGGCCTTGCCTACCACAGCCCACAGTTAGTGATAATGTCTAGTTCTTGCAAATCCAAATTGGAGACTCTTTCTCTGCTTCCTATCTCTCAAGTTAGCTTTGATGATAATGAGCCAAGAGGATAAGAAGTTAATTGTTGTTGTGTGCCTTCAAATTATGTCTGACATATGACAATCCTAAAGTGAACCTCTAATGATAGAAGAACATCCTCTACCTCTGTGGAGAGCACCAAGCTATCATAGGGGTTGTCGGAAAAAAACCTGAAACAGAAAACTTTTTTTCCACAAGAGAATGGAACAGCCTTCTTTGCAAGACCCATCCTGAAGCAATTTCTTCATTCAATCTACAAGGGATGAATGAAAAGTAATGCCTCCACCTTGGTTACTTGGGTTTGGATGGGAATATTTTAATAAATCAAATGCAGAAATAATCCTTAGAATGTGCTCTTTAACTACCACTATTCAATTTTCCACATAATCACCAGACAATTGGATACATTTCTGCCAACGATGAACACGTTTTTTGAAGCCATCACGGAAGAAGTCGACATTCTGTTTATGCAACCAGTGTCTCACAGTTCTCTCAATATCTTCATCAGAAGCATAATGATGTTCCCACAGATCTTATTTCATTATCAGGAACAGATGGAAGTCAGACGATGCTAAATCTGGTCTATATAGAGGATGCTGTACGGTGGTGAAATCCAGTCTCTGAAGTTCTGCTGTCAACCTTTTGCTTGTGAAACTCGGTGGTTGCTGTCACAGGACGTCCAACTCTTTGTTTGCCATGCAAGTCAAATGTTCCCACCTCAACATCTTTAAACTTACTCACCCAACAATGCACAGTACTCACATCAATACAATCACCATAAACAGCTTGCATTCTCTGATGAATCTCCTTTGGGATGACATCTTCTGCTGTCAAGAATTCAATGACTACACATTACTTAAGTTGCATTGATCAACCATCTGTGCAGGGTTCCATACATCGCACTTTAACAACACAACTGTTCAATGCTAAGGATTCCCACCAAAATGGAACTGTAGAACCTACTGAACAAGCCAATACCTGTCACATACCAATACTGCCATCTGTTGAAGAGTTATGAAGGTGGAGGCATTACTTTTCATTCAACCCCTGTACTGCTAGAACTGGCCCTAACATAGTCACTAATGTTTAGCTTTAAGATATAGCCATTTTTGAAAACTAGTTTTGTTTCAGGCACTTTTTTGGCACTTTTTGGCTCTCTGTATAGTCTCTAGAGCAGTGGTTCTCAACCTGTGGGTCCCCGGGTGCTTTGGCCTTCAACTTCCAGAAATCCTAAAAGCTGGTAAACTGGCTGGGATTTCTGGGAGTTGTAGGCCAAAACACCTGGGGACCCACAGGTTGAGAACCATTTCCCTATAGAGTCTCAGAAGCAATAAATGGACCTTTAGCCTTTCCACCATTTCTAACTCCGACAAGAGCAAAATGATGCACCATCTCCTACACCTTATGTCCTTCTTTTTTACCAACTTGTGCCGATGTGACTACATTTTTGACGTAAGCCCCCTGTGTCTCAGTTTCCTCAGTGAAATGTTGGAGAATTTGTTATTACAATCCCTGTGATGCAAGAAGGGGAGAAGTGGGAGAAATTGCCTCTCTGTGGCAATCTTGTGAAGTTCAGACAGGGCTGAGATTTCCTCTTGAGAATGTCTTTCTTCTCTACCTTTAAAAACAAAATTACTTCTTTAAACAAATGAAGCAGGCCAGTTTCAAATGCCTTGTCTTTTTTTGTCCGTGCCCAGATTGAGTGCCAAACTTACCAGCGTGGGGCCCACCTTGCCTCTCTTCTCAGCCATGCTGAGATCCTGGTGGTGGCCAACCATATCTCTGCTTACCAGACTGAAGTCAGTGATGTCTGGATTGGACTGCATGATATCCGACACGTGAGTATGCCACCTCTCTTTTTACTTTTGTGACCCTGTCAAAATCTTCAGTGTACAACCAATACCTTTTCCCTTTATTGCATCTGGCGCTTTTAACATAGACACCATTTTATCTGGCATGGCTTAACACTAGGGAATAATGGGAATTGTAGCTTTCAAAGACTCTAGCCTTCTCTGCTGTGGCTTCAGTTCCTAGCATTGAGTTGGGGCAATGAAATTGGGTTCAAACTGCATTAATTCTCCAGCCTTTGCATAGGTTGTAACTTGCTTTTCCTTCAGCCCAAAACTTTGCTTCTGTTTTAATTTCTCTTCCCACTCTACAGAATGGGAGGTGGAGATGGTCAGATGAATCTACCTACAACTACAAAGCGTGGATGATGGGTGCTCCGAACAACCTGGAGAAAAATGAGTACTGTGTTGAGCTGAAGCATTCTGTAGCAGGGACCCCTGCCCCTGTCCTCGGGATCCTGGAACAAAGAGAAATAAGAGACCGCCATCTCAACTTACTAAGTCGAAATTGCCTTTCAGAAGAAAGACTTCGCAATGAGCCAACAGGTGAAAATTATTTGAGACCATCCAGAAAGATGCCTCCCACCATCCAGTTACATTTTGGGCACTCTCTCATAGGGTTGCTGCCTCTATAGGACCCCCTTATCCCAGGGCTGATCCAGAGTGGCAAATACTGGATAGGACCTGGGATGGCTTCGACCACCAGCTCCCTGGCCACTGTGGAGGTGGGAGGGAGTCCTGACCATCCAGTGGTGCTGAACCTGGTTCATCCTCTTCCCATTCCTATTGTTGCAGTGACCAATGGGCACAAATGGCTTGCAACATCTCCTTGGGCACCAGAGAGGAGGAATTATCTCCTCTTCCCTCTTTCCTTTTCCAATCACATCATCTGTCTGGCTAGTGTCACTCTAGGCCAGTGGTTCTCAACCTGGGGTCCCCAGATGTTTTTGGCCTACAACTACCAAAAATCCCAGCCAGTTTACCAGCTGTTAGGGTTTCTGGGAGTTGTAGGCCAAAACAACTGGGGACCCACAGGTTGAGAACCACTGCTCTAGGCAATGAGCAATGCACACTGGCCATGTCATGCCTGGTGGCCACTGTGACACCAAGAGTGGGAGGGGAATCCTATGTCTCTGGGCTGCCTGGACCTGGGGAATATGGGATGGCCATGTAAATCATCATGGTCAGTTCCATCTTGGAAACAGTCCAACCATTTACAGGGGTCAAAAGGCACCGTTTGCTCTCAATTCTGGGAATATGGAGTACCTGGCAACTTTTCTTAATGTGGTTCAAGACTGCGTCAACTCAAAACAGCTGCATGCATTGTGCAGTTGCCACAGAGCTGATTCATACCCCCAACACACACACACACACACCTTTTAAGAGTAAAGAAACAGTGCAAATGTGCCCCTAGATTTTTGATGAATAGAACCCTCCTCTGTATATGCAGTTTGGCACCACTCTAACTGCCATGGCTCAATGCTATGACATTCTTGGAGTTACAATTTGTTAAAGTACCATCACTCTTCAGCAGAGAAGACTGTGTGGACTTTGTAAAATCACAGTATAGAATCCCTTACCATTGAGCCATAGCAGTCCAAGTGGCATCAAACTGAATTAATTCTACAGTGTAGACGCAGTCTTGGAGATTTTCCATAAAGACCTCAAAATGTGGATGTTCTAATGTGTTTTTGATTAATCAGTTCACTAGATAATTTTGGCCCCTCTAGCCATAACTTAATACTGGCTCTTGCACTTTACCATTGTCCTGCCCTTTAGTTGTATTGCTCTAATTGACTTGGAACTCCTAGCCCAAACTTATCATCTGGCTCCTGCACTTTTCTATCAGCCCTGTCCTAGCAACTGTATTGCACAAGCCCCATCATGCCCATGAATTTAGTACATGGCCATTATGTTAGGCCAGGCCCGTAGCCAGGATTTTGATTTTGGGGGGGGGGGGGTTATGAGTTTGATTCGGGGAGGGGGGGCTGAGTCTGTGTGAAAGAAGGTCTACTCTAGCAAACCTTTTGTATTGTTACCCCAATACCCCCATGCATATGGGATATATTGAGCATGGTGATCAGATCATGATATGAATAAACATAACGGTTTAAATAATGTACCAGTAAGGCCTTCTCGCAGACCACCATGAGAATTTTGGGGGGGGGGGGAGGCTGAAGGCCCTCAAGCCCCCCCACCCCCAGCTAAATGCCTGTGTTAGGCTATTAGTTGGTGTTGTTGTTGGTTATGTTTTTATGATGTTTTGTATTTGTAATTTTTACTGTGCCATATTTTAATCTCTGTTTGACCAGGTTTGTCCCCATGTAAGCCGTCTCGAGTCCCTCCAGGGAGATGGTGGTGGGATACAAAATAAAGTTATTATTGTTATTGTTATTGTTATTGTTATTATTATTCCTGGTGAAATTAATTCCTCACACAAAATATTTCAACATCTATCTTTATTGTACTGAGAGAGAGCTCCAGGGTACTAAGCTATCTACCAAGAGCTAGAATATGAATTCCCATGGAAAAACTTAAATGGGATGTGATCAACTTTGGGTCTAGAAGAGGCCTGCACAACCTGTGACCCTCCAGCTATTTTGACTTCCAACTCCCAGAATTCCTGATCATTGGACATACTGGCTAGGGCTTCTGGGAGTTGGAGACCAAAACAACTGAATTGTCGCAGGTTGTGCAGGCCTGGATTAGAGAGAAGATGTTAATCTTTTAGTAGATAAAGAAGACCCTCTTGCCCATCTGACATTTCTTTTGTTTCACAGACTTCACACAATGGAATGATGCCAAGTGCCACAAACTCAATGCTTACATCTGCAAGCATGAACTGTAGAGACTCAACTGAGCCTACAAGAAACACAGGACTGAAATGAAGAGCAATCTTTGAGAAAGGGCAGAATTCTCCAAGACATCTTGAAAGCTTGCATTTTTAAAGGAACAGATGTTCTAGAACAACTGATGCAGATCCCACCCAATCCCAACAATATTTCTCATCCCAAAAGGTCCCTACTATAATTTATATAACAGCTTGGCAGGTAACAACATGTGAAATATCTTCCTGCAAAACTCACATTGACAAAGGGTTCTTTCAATGTGTACCAATTATATGGTATTACCCAAGAATCCTTGTGGGAAGCCATGGCAGTAGAAGTGGTTAATGGCTATAAAACCCATATAATGTTGCGTAGCATGAACATACTTTCGAAATTAAACCTTATCACCTGCACATTTTCCGTGCATCCACTTTGGTGTAGTTTACAAAATAAATGCTCATTAAATTTCCTTATATGTATGAAATTTGGGTGGAATGAGATTGTCTACATTAATTTAATTTTAGCCTTAAAAGCACGTAAGCTTTGAGTGATTATTTATTAGTTTTTGTACCATATATCCCCCACTGAGGCTGGATCGACATACCCTATATCTCAGGATCTGATCCCAGATGATCTTCTTATCCCAGATTATCTGGCAGTATATACTCATTTCATCCAGTTCAAAGCAGATAATCTGGGATCAGATGTTTGGATAGAGGGCAGTAAATACAGCCTGACTTAAGAATACTTTTTGGTTCATAGGAGACATTCAGGAAAGGATATGGAGATATGACAAAATAATGTAACACAACAAGAATAATGCTATACAACAAGAAAACCAGTTAAAAATCCAAGCAAGTAGGACCTGCAATAGGAAGTTGTGAGACCCAACGTGGTATAGTGGTTTGAGATTTGACTATAGCTCTGGAGACCAGGGTCCACGTGTATGTGGAAACCCATTTGGTGACCTTGAGTAAGTCACATATTTTGAGCCTTAGCGAAATAGGATCACTTTAGAAACAGGTTCACCATAGGTCAGAAACAACCTGAAGGCACATAACAATGAACAAGAACTGAAAACTGTCATGTGGAATGCAGCCATTCTCCTTTCCAGAATACACTGTTTCCTTCCTTCTCCTCCCAGATTTCTGTTTTCCCTTCCAACAAAGTCCATTCTGTAGCAATTAAATATGTTCAGTTTCCCATGCACTATTTGTTTACATTCAGTTTTTCCACCCTTTAAATGGAGTGTGTGTGCGTGTGTGTGTATATATGTCTGTCTGTCTATCTATCTGTCTGTCTGTCTGTCTATCTAAACTTGGATTTTCTGAGACTGAAGATCCCTCCCCCTTGAGCAAAGATGATGCTAGTTTAGATTCATCTGTATGTATTCCCTAATAGTAAATGCCAGGGTTGGAGACAGTTTTACCTGCAAGCTGCATGTAGTTCTTAAATCAGTGTTTATGAGTCTCAATGGAGCTCTCTCTACGCCAAGACACAGAATTAATTTAGTATTTCCTGTATTTGGAGAAAGTTTGTCCTGCAAGCCACATATAGTCATTTATTTATTTATTTGCAGTATTTATATTCCGCCCTTTTCACCCTGAAGGGAACTCAGGGCGGATCACAGAACATATATATATGGCAAACATTCAATGATGTTATACACTAACAAGACAGACAACTGTACATAGATAGAGGTATTTATAGGCTTTCCCATCTTCGGCATCTTGGAGCCCTTCCATACAGACCTATTTCCGAGAATATCAAGGCGGAAAATCCCACATTATCTGAGTGTGGACTCAGATAACCCAGTTCAAAACAGATATTGTGGGATTTTCTGCCTAGCTATTCTGGATACAGGGCTATGTGGAAAGGCCCTTGGAGGCTTCTCCACGAGCCTGTTCCCACACGACCAAACACTAATATTTTTTTGGCTAAGACATAGGTTTTTTAATTACTGAGGGGGCTCTAGGAATGCTGGTCTTTGCATATTGATAGTCACAAGAGCCAACAATTGCTATTGCCTCAAAATGCTGTGCTGTCAATCTCAATCTGGATTCAATTCCTCGTTCAGTCATTGGGAAATTGAATTCTTGGTTTCAGAGTTCGATTGCATCAACAGATCACTGGACATTTTCACCATAATGGAACCCACTGAGCAGTTCCACCCAAAACTGGCAGAAATTTAAAAATAATATTTAAATGATCATACTCTTAAACAAGGTGCATGGGGAGGTTATACCTTGTTTTCGAGAGTAGCCATGCTTTTAGGAGTCTTCCAGGAATTGGTTATCCTCTAAAACAGGTATTGGCAAACTGGCTGTTAGGAATTGTGGGAGTTGAAGTCCAAAACACCTGGAGGCCTGAAGTTTGCCCAAGCCTGCTCTAAATTAAACTAAGCTACATTTTGTAGAGATGCCACTGTCATGCTGAAAAGCTTATCAGGGGCTCTAGGATGGCCACAGTCAAGGGGTCACATTAGGTATGAGTTGCCCAGCCCTATTCTAAACATTTCAATACAATATGAACCCAGTATTTGCAGATAATATGTTCGTGGACTTTGTGTGGATATGCAAGACCATGGATAATGGTAAATCCTATTGAAATGAAGGACTTTCACCACGGGAATATCATAGAATCATGCTGGAGGACCTTGAAAATGTTTAGAGGGATATATTTTTTCAGATGTGAATAAATGTAAATATGGATACCAGTCCTGCAGATACAGGGGACATAGTACATATTTTGAAAATATGATGAGTATTCACAATTCTATGTGGGAAAAACAAACTATTTTAGGCATATTCACCTCTGAATGCTTTCCTTACAGTAACTGTAATTATGATTATGCCTTCTGGCTGATTGAGGCTAAACTAGAGCAAGTTTGTCAACTCCACCTGGAAAGAAAAAGAGTAAAAATAAATCCAGCACTTCGGGTATTGGGCAATCGGGTTCATGCCCTGTAGCCAAATACACATTGCTTGCACATTTGTATTATCCCGTAGTGCTATTTGGTAATTAGGAACATAGCTACACCATCAGCATACATGCCGATTTCCCCTCATCCCCGAATATATACAGTGATCCCTTTAATGTTTCATAGGAACATGTTGCATATCAGAACATTGACCCACCTAGTGGAGTACAGTAGGACCTTGGCATCTACTGAGGTTTGGTTCCAGGAACCCAGTAGATATAACAGAAAATTACAGAACTTATTGTGATCCTAAACCACCCAGTAAACATGGCAGCAAGGAGATGGCACTCCCGAGAAAGGTGTGTGGTGGAAAACTTAGGAGGTGACCATATTTATCTTCAGTGGTGGAAGTGGTAGTAATTCTTCTTCTTCTTCTTCTTCTTCTTCTTCTTCTTCTTCTTTTTGTATCTCACTCTGCAGTTTTGATTCTATGAAATAATACTGAATGCTAGCATTCTTCTTGAGTCTCCATAAATGTTCTTATAGGTGTAAATATTGAGTTGAGTGGTTTCTCAACATCTATACCAGTGGTTCTCCACCTGTGGGCTGCGATTATGAAAATCTGATGTGTGAACCTCATTTCTCTTTATTTATTTATTTTTATTTCCACTCCTTTCTGCAGAGCTAAGCAGCCCCAACCCTTTTGGTACTAATGTTGGATAGTGGTCCCCAATCAAGTGGTCCCTCGTCAAAGTAGTCCCTGGTCAAAGTGGTCCCTGGTCAAAGTGGTCCCTGGTCAAAAAAAAAGGTTGGGAACCATTGATCTATACTCACTAGCCAGTGAAGTGGCTGATGCAGTATGGCTCCAAGAACAATGTGCATGGAGGAGTAATGGGGCACTCACCAATTTGCATTTGGACACTGGCTAAGATATGGCAGAGCACAATGGAAGTGTTTGATGTGCATCAGAATTAATATCCAGTGTAGATCAGAAGTGCTCAAAGGTGGTGGTGATTATATTGATGACAGTGGCAAAGGGCTTTTAATTATAACAATTTATTTGCGGTGGGGCGGGGCATCAGTCATTTTTACAGGTTGGATGCCACTGAGGGGTAAGTGTGTTTCCAAGGGGCACATAAAATTCTCAAAGGATACATGTGGCCCATGGTCCACATTTTCTGAACACCTAAGCTAGACTTTCCTTTTGGATCTGCCATCTTGAATCTTCTTGGGAAAGGCCAATAAGTAGAAAAACTGGCAGCAATAGATTAGGAGTTCCATGCAAGTCCTGTGGTTTTAGTTTGAATTCTCAGGGAGCTGTCCAAGGTGTTGAATCCTAATCCCAAATACATCCAGGAGCTTAGGCTGTTCCTTTAACCTTCAGACCAAAAACCTGGAACAGGTTCACCTGACTCACTGGCATGGAAGCAGCTGTCTGCCATTGTATGGTGGAGACAAAATCAAGAAGAAACAAAAATCTCTGAAAGCTGTTTATGGATGAAAGTGTTACCGAATTTGCACTTCCATTGATTTAGTTTTCTCTGCCTCATCATCAGGTTGCAGTTGGCATTGGGATTTGAAACCAAACTTTATGGATAATCAATGTGTTCCCTTTGTTAATTGTTGATGGTTGGGATGTATCAAATAAATAAATTTAAAAAATCAATGTGTTCACTTTGAAAATGTGGCCAGTTCTGCCCTTTGCAGGTTTCCAGGAGAAAAATTTATTATTATTATTATTATTATTATTATTATTATTATTATTATCATCATCATCATCCTACAGGCAGCACAGAATGAAGTGAATTCTGGAGAGTGTAGCTTCAGACTGTGATGTTGAACCACCATATTCTGAAATCTTTGCCATACTTCCACTCATCCCTATGAATTGTTTGACTCAAGTTCACAGGGGCTTCTTGTTCTTGTTGATAGGGATTGACTAAACAATTGGAATTCTAATGCTAGTTTTTTTTCCTGTGGGTGAGCAGATGGTGACTACTGGATGGCATATGTTCTGTATCAGAAACTAGAGATGATGTGGTCTGTCCAATGCAACTTTGTGAATCAGTACCCCCAATAATCAAACCAAATCTAAAGTTGACCCAAACCGATTTGTAACCCTTTTGGTGCTAATGTTGGAAAGTGAACCCTGGTCAAAGTGGTCACTGGTCAAAAATAGGTTGGGATCCACTGCTCTAGTAGAAAAGCTGCCTGTGACTATCTCCTTCACTCTTTGTCATTGTGATGCTAAAGTTCACTCTTCAGCCTGTAGTCACATTCCAATGAAAACCAAATAGGGTAGATTAAATGTTCCTTATCCCACCTCTCTAAAGGCACTGAAGTGACATGTGTGGGATTGTCCTTCAATCCCACTCTCCCTGCCACTCCACCTGGCTGTAATTAATTAGTTTAAAGTTTTATTTATTTATTTTTACTACCCTTCACTGAAACTGCAAAGTTCCTCTTTAAAATAACATTTAAAAAAAATCACAGAGCAGCAGCACTGTGGGAAGGTGGATTTACAAGGCTAAGTGAAGTAAAGCTGCAAGACCATGGATCGGCAAACTGTTGTAGTTGCATGACTGCAGAAAGAGACAAATCTTAAGCTATCATTTAGCATTTTATCACTATCCATGATCATGTGGGATAGCAACTTTTTGCAATAAAGTACAAAGATTCCTGCTTTAAATTCGAAATGAGATATTATGTTTTCTCTGTGTGTGAATGACATATTGTGATGAACCTAGGAAGAAGACAAGATATTAATATTAATATTATTATTAATAATAATAAATAGTTGAAAGAGAAAAGATGGAATAGAAATATTATTTTAAAAAATAGCTCTCACATTTGTTCTTTTTCAAATAATGCTTTAATAAATGTTTTATTGGCATAGTACACAGTTTTTGCAACTCTCTGATTGAACAAGCAGAGTTAGTATTTAGCATTTAGACATTTGAAATATATATTCTTCTCCCTCATGCTGGATTAAAGGCTAACATGCCTGAATCAGACTCTTCATGTTGTAAATGGAAACCTTTGAAAAACTCTGTATACATGAAACACATTTATATGTGAACCAGGCCTGGGGCTTTCAGGCTTTAGCAAGAAACACCTTGCCCTATCCATATTTTCCAACTGTGCTGAATGGCCAAGGACAGTGCTGGTTTAGGGCCTCTCCACACAGCCACATAACCCAGAATATCAAGGTAGAAAATCCCACAACATCTGCTTTGAACTGAGTTATCCCTCCTTCCCCATACACCCCCTCTTTCTTTCTTTCTTTCTTTCTTTCTTTCTTTCTTTCTTTCTTTCTTTCTTTCTTTCTTTTTCTTCTTTAATGTATTATTATCAAACTTTAATAAAAACAATTTTTTAAAAAACACAAAGTTCTTGTGGTTTAAAAAACTTTTTCAATGTTTTTATGATAGAACCAATTAGGACATGACATTAATAACCCAGGAACAAAAATTGTGTTAGACCAATAAGGCCTCTTCCACATTGAACCGAATTATATGGCAGTGTGGTCTCAGATAATCCAGTCCAAAGCAGATATTGTGGATGATCTCCTTTGACATTCTGGGTTATATGACTGCGTGGAATGGCCCTAACATTCAGGAGGAAGAGAAGATGCAGGGATGGGATCTTACTCTTTCAAGTAGGCTTGAGGGAAAGCAAACAGCTGTAACCTCTCCTAGCTTATGTGTTTTACTGTTTCCCCCCATTAATACAACACAGGCCACAGTTTCAAACAGGAATTGAAGAAAGGGCAGATGGTTACATCTGGAACCAATTTGTGGCCTGAATGGTGATGGCACAAACCTCAGAGCACTGATGTACATTCAGGACTTTTTTTGCACGCTTATGTGAGTGTTTGTTGTTTGCCCACAATAGACAACAAACTGTCTGCCTATAGTTTGAGGCTAGTTTTGAACTGCATTTAACAGTTAGGATAGAAGTGTCCTGCTTTCCACCTGTGAAATGTTGGTGGGTCTACAAACTCCTTTGAGAGAGTGGAGCTTGGTGACACTCCTCAGAGGAGGGGTAACCAGGAAAGGAAGAGAAAATAATAAGAAATAAAGGAACAAAGAAAGAGGTAAGAGATGAGGCTACAAACTATTTCACATCATTTTCTCTCCAAATTGTAAGCACTAGGTATCAAGTTGCAGAAGCTTGAAGATGCATTGCTGAGATACAGAAGTATTAAGCACATAAGTACACAGATGGTGTTAATGTTGTCTCAAACTCCATGGCTCAGCAGCTGGGAAGTGAATAGCATCACCCTCTGGTCAGGGCAGGACCGGCTCCAGGTGTATGGGTTGCCGCTGGGCATCACATCTTACACGGAGGCGATTGGACTGCAGATTGCCACGGTAAAAACAATTGGGAGGAGAACCACTAGGTCTATCACATTGAAGGACATTAAAATGATTCCTGCTTTCAAAAAAATCAGGTGGAAATCCGACAGATGGAAATCCTCCATTTCTGCAGATGTCCAGGATGTTTGTGGTGGTGTCATCAATGAAAGTATTAACTGGTTTGCATTTATATCTAGTCATTCCTCTTCTCAACATCATTAGGCTGCAGTAGGCATTAGGGTTGTGAATTTGTGGCATTGGGTAATAGATGTGCTTGTTTTGAAAATCCATCCAGGTCTGTCCATCGCAGGTTTGCATCAGAAGATAGGCCAAAGAGATCCCTAGCAAGCAGGAGACTTTCAGGATCATTGTAGCAAGTCCTTGGAAATTACAGAAAGAAGGGGACTGGAATAAGAAAGAAGAGATATGGGTTTCCTAGGTATACATTTGACAGCTCTTTTGTGCAGTAGACCAGGGCTGGGCAGACACCAATGGTTATTTATTTATTTATTTATTTTAAAACTTTTATATCCCGATCTTCTCAACCTCTACAGAGGGACTCAGACTGGCCAGCATCAATCATATGAGCTTCTGTTTGCATATATAGATTAGATACAGGTTTCTCAGCTCAGGGACCACCTTAGAACATCAAATGATACTGTTGGCAAAAGATGGAAGAAAGTGCTCCATCGTCATTTGGATATTACTGCTAATTGAACTCCCCGGTGGACTTTGGACTTCATGACTCATTGTCTTCTTACCTTGTTTGAAAAGAGTCTTTATTGTATATGTGTCCCTGAAACCTGTATACATTGAGACCTTACAACTGTAATGTTTGAGAGCAATTGCTCCTTTTCATTTTATTTTATATGATTGTATTGCAAATGTTATGTCTGAGAGTGGTTGCTCCTTGTTATTTCACTTTAAGTGACTATATTGAACTATGTACTGAATATTATATACTTTATGCTCCTTGAGTAGTATTTTTCCTTACATAGATTATTTTGTATTTGAAAATATGGAAGAAGTCACATACCTAATACTTTCAGCTGGGTCCAAATAGGTAGTTGTGTATGTTGTAGCTAAAAGAAATAGAAAAAAGAGTCATGTGACACCTTTAAATTAGACAAATGTATTTTACCTCCAAAATATTTTGTATTGTGTATGAAATAGCTGGAACATTTGTAATACAATCATATAAAATAAAATGAAAAGGAGCAATCACTCTCAAACATAACAATTGTAAGTTGGAATTCTGACAAAATGTTTCGTATACTAATACCATTGCATATATGTCAGTAAACAAACTAATTGCACATCTACTTCCATTTAGGTCAGTGGGAAACCAGCAGAGAAGGAAGTGAATTCACACTGTGGATGATTGCATGTGAAGTCACAGAGCTGGTTCGAAGCCTAGAGTGTGCTTACAGAGATTTCCCTCAAACTGGCCCCAAGATCTGCAGTATCTTCAGCTTCATGACCATGGCAGAATTGGGTTTCCTTTTTCACCTCCCCTACTGGGGAAAGTGGAAGGCAAAAGGAAGAGGGGCCGACCAAGGGCAAGATGGATGGATGGCATCCTTGAAGTGACTGGACTGACCTTGAGGGAGCTGGGGGTGGTAACGGCCGACAGGGAGCTCTGGCGTAGGCTGGTCCATGAGGTCACGAAGAGTCGGAGACGACTGAACGAATGAACAACTGTAAGTTGCATTTGTGGATTGCTGGACTTCCTGTCCCTTAGTTGGTTTCACCAGAATGTGTTGCTGAGAACCTTGTCAAACCTATGATGAAAATCATGATGGGTTTAGGAAATGCCCTTTAGTCCTGATCTCTAATTTTGCACCAAATAAGTCCTGAATGATAATTATTCATGCCTTAGGATTCTTCTCATCATGGTTCTTCTCATCATGATTTTACAACCCTTGGGAAACATGGATTTTAATCATTTTTGCAAATGCTTTCCAATAGCCTTTCCATCCCTATATGAGAGTGACTCTGAAGAAAAATGATGGATTTGTGGTGGGTTCCAGGGAATTGGTATTATTTG
Source organism: Anolis sagrei ordinatus (assembly GCF_025583915.1). NCBI lineage: Eukaryota > Metazoa > Chordata > Lepidosauria > Squamata > Anolidae > Anolis > Anolis sagrei. The sequence continues at coordinate 14,018,493 of NW_026847660.1, forward strand.
CACACACCTGGGAAGCTTTCTGCACTGCTTGCATGAGAAATATTTCCCAAAATTGCACTGGTTTTTTTAAATAATTTGGGTGATATCAGAAAAACTCCAAGGGGCTGGTGGAAAGGCTATAGAGTTACATAAATGGAGTCCAGTGGGCTGCATAAGGCTTGCAGTCTTCAATTTTTCTCTCAATAAATAAATAAATATTTTTATAACCCGCCTATCTCCCCTAAGGGACTCAGGAAGGTATCCAGACAAGAAAGGAAAATATTCAACGCCATAAAAAAGAATACAAAGATACCAGATCAAACAGTACATAAAACATCTATCAAAACTCATAACAACCAAACAATGAAAGAGTCGTTAAATAAACATAGAAAAATTTAAACAATTAAAATGCAATTGAGTTATAAGAGCCTGCAGAGCCAGAGTGGGTTACTAGTTTCCGGGTGTTTTTTTTTTTTTTGGTCGTGTCAGGAGCGAATTGAGAAACTGCAAGTCACTTCTGTTGTGAAAGAATTGGAAAGATCTGGAGCTGATAGAGGGAGCTCATCCGCTTCTCCCAGTTTCTCACCAGTTTCCAGGTGAGGTTGTATCTTAAGATGATCTAGTCCTCCTCCTCTCCATAAGCTAAAGTGCAGAGATGTGTTTTTAAACATTTTTTAAAGGAGAGGAGGGAAGGGGCCATTTTAATTTCTTTGTGAAGTGAGTTCCAGAGGTGAGGGGCAATCCCAACTACACTTGGGACAAGAGTGGGACCAAGTGCAGGGCCTCCTCCACTGATTGCAGCTCCTGAGGTGATTTATAGATGGAGATGCGGTTTTTCAAATAGCCTGGACCTCAACCCTTTGGGGCTTTGTAGTAATAGCCAGCACTTTGGATTTAGCCCTGTAGCAGACCAGCAGCCAGTGGAGCCGCTGTAACGTGGGAGTTATCCGCTCCCTGTATGGCGCTCTAGTTAGTAACCTGGCTTCTGATCTCTGAACCAAATGGAGTTTCCAAACTATCTTCTAAGGCAGCTCCACATAGAGAGCGTCCAAATGGAATGTGACTGAGGCATGGACTACCATGGCCAGATCTGGTGTCTCAAGGTACGGGAACAGCTGGCGCACAAGTTTTAAGTGTGCAAAGGTGCTCCTGGCCTCCGCCAACACCTGGGATTCCAGGGCCAGTGATGAGTCCAGGATCAGACTCCAGACTGTGAACCTGTATCTTCGGGGCGGGGGGGGGGGGGGGGGGTGTAACTCCATTCAGCATAGGCTGTAACTCTTTACCCTGCTCTGCCTTATGACTGACCAGGGGTACCTCTGTCTTGTCTGGATTGAGTTTCAACTTGTTAGCCCTCATCCAGTCCATTACTGATGATGACAAGCATTGGTTTAGGACCAGGACGGCATCCTTAGCTTTGGGTGGAAAGGAGTAATAGAGTTGTGTGTTGTCCGCATAAATTTGACACCAAATTCCAAAACTCCAGATGATCTCTCCCAGCAGTTCCATGTAAATGTTAAACAGAATTGAACCCTGAGGGACCCCCACAGGCCAACAGCCAGGGAGTTGAACAGGAGCCCCTTAATTCCACCATCTGCGACCAGCCCTCCAGGAAGGACCAGAGCCACTGTAAAACAGTGCCCCCAAGCCCCATCCCAGAGAGACGGCCCAGAAGGATACCATGGTCAATGGCATTGAAAGCCGCTGTGAGGTCCAGGAAAACCAACAGAGAAACATTCCCTGTCTAACTGTCTTCATAGATCTAACTTTCCCCTCAATGCAATTGAGACCATTGAAAACCAGACTGTGATGCTCACTCAGCTTACCTGTGTTCAGTCTTTAATTCAGGAACGGATGTCAATTTCTGCCGGGATACCTTCTCTGCCCAGCCTGACATCTGAGAGAGTTATATATAGACAGAAATGGGGCAGAAAGAGGAAGAATAGTCATCACTTGCCATGATAGTGCAAATTAAAAATAGAGGAAGGATATGATTCCATTTCCACTCAAAATGTGAAAAAAAGTTCATGATGGCCACATATTTTGGAAAATACTGTATTGTAACTGACTTTATGCTTTTTGATAAGGCTTTATTTTAGAGTGTCCATTTCTTGTATAGTTTACAGTCCAGGTCTAGAACGTCTCTAGAGGTCATTGGTGGCATTGTATGTTCCTTGAGATGTTTTTGGATGAAAAGTGCAATTTCCACATAGTCTCTTGATTTAAGTCCAGTCATTGCAACTTAGGCCTTCCACTTATTTGCATCTTAAAAGGAGGAAAAGCAAAGCTTCATTTTCATCAGGGGTTGGTCTCTCATAGCCTCTTCTATTGAGGGCTTCAGAACACTCTCTGGAATTGCAGTGGTGGTAGTTGGTTAGCTTCATATGGATGTCCTCCGTAGTTCATTTCTCCATGACTTCTTCCACCATCTTTTTGAGGACATTTTCCCCGCCAGTGTCCATTGCTCTCTTACTGCAAGCAACACTTGATATTTGTTGTCAGGACTGAAGAATACTCTTGCCAATGTTCTCAAATCTACAAGGGTGGACTTGTGGCTTTCCATTACATCAAATAAAAAGTCTGTATAACTTGAAGGACTCTCTCCATATGGTGGAAGACCTTCCTTCTAATTTAAAATGTCTGTTGTACTAAAGTAGTGTTTCTTAACCACTGGGCCGCAAGGACAAAAATCTGGTCCATGAGCCTCCTTCCTCTTTGTTTTATTTTATTTATTTTATTTCTGCTTCTTTCATGCTGCCTGCCATTTCTCCCCTGTTGCTGACCATGGCATATGTTCTATATCAGAAACTAGAGCTGATGTGCTCTATCCAGTGCAATTTTCTGAATCAGCACCCCAAACTGAATCAAAAGTTATTTATTTCTTTCCAATATTTCTATCCCTCCCTTCTCAACCCTCGAGGGGGGACTCAGGGCGGCTTACAAACCAGCCACAATTCGAAACCTCAATATAATACAAATATAAACACAGATAGCAACAGTTTAAAACAGTAAATAAAACATTAACTTAAAAACATGTTAAAAACATTGTCATCAACCATATAGCCCATTTCAGTACAGTTCAACATCCAAGGTGCTGTCATACTTGCTGTCCAAAGGCCTGGTCCCAGAGCCATGATTTAACCTTCTTCCTAAAAGAAAGGAAGAAGCCGGCCTGATCTCACTGGGGAGTGAGTTCCACAGGCATGGGGCCACCACCGAGAAGGCCCTGTCCCTCATCTCTGAGGCCGGCGAGACAAAGAGCAGGGCCTCCATGGACAATCTTAAGCTACGAGATAGGACGTAAAGGGAGATACGTTCGGACAGGTAAGCTGGACCAGAACCATATAGGGCTTTATAGGCCAAGACCAACACTTTGAATTGCGCTCGGAAGTGGACTGGCAGCCAGTGGAGCTGACACAATGGGGGGCGGGGGTATGCTCCTTGGATGTCGCTCCAGTTGAACAAAAACTGATTCAAAATCCTTTTGGTACTAATGTTGGGGAGTGGTCCCTGGTCAAAGTGGTCCCTGGTCAAGTGGTCCCTGATCAAAAAAAAGTTGGGAATCACTGTACTGAAGGGTATGTGAATCCATTTTTCTTCACTGCCTTGAGATGACACTTTTCAAAGTGGAGCTAATTTGACCCATTCTTCCTCCTTTATACTGGATCTGAAATTGGGCTGTTGTAGGTTTTTTCGGGCTACATTGTTTTCGTGGTATTTTTCAAAATTTAATCTCTTAAAATCCTTAAAAGGATTTGCAGGATGTATCATCAAAGGCTTTCATGGCCAGAGTCACTGGGTTGTTGTGAGGACACTTGCCTCACAACCTCTGAGGATGCTTGCTACAGATGCAGGTGAGACGTCAGGAGAGAATGTTTCTAGAACATAGCCATACAGCCTGAAAAGCCTACAACAACCCAGATTTGCAGAACTTTTCAGAGGCAATGCTGATGGAGCCATTCTAGAAGTCAAAGGTGATGTTTGTAGATCGTCCATGTTTCTCAGGCATGCAACAGAATTGGAAGGACAATACCTTTATAAACAAGCATCTTGATATCTGTACAAATGCTATTCTTAAAATAGGTTGTCATTGGCTGGTATTGGATGGTGGTGGGGAGAATAAGAATCAACGTGATTTTCTGGAATGGTTCTTGTGCTGTCGCGCACTGGGCCTATAGCAATTGGCTTTGAACAGGACGTGCTCTTTGTGCCCAGTGGGAAACCGGGGTGCCTCGATGAGAGGCCCTATGGGTTTTCCTATACAAAGTCTTTAGAACAGTGGTTCTCAACCTGGGGTCTCCAGAAGTTTTTGGCCTTCAACTCCCAGAAATCCTAACAGCTGGTAAGCTGGCTGGGATTTCTGGGAGTTGTAGGCCAGAAACATCTGGGGACCCAGGTTGAGAACCACTGCTTTAGAAGCTTAAAGGTTTAACAAAATTCTTTATTATTGCTTAGGTCTTCAACAAACAATCTCAGATCTTCAACAAATCAAACACATGCTTCTTAACTTGTCTACAATGGGCAGGCAACTTGCTTGGAGAACTGTTTCTTTCCTTTATGAGGAAAACCCTTTTTGACCCCTCCCTGGGCAATCTGCTTTCTAGGCTATGCTGGTGTGGGCCCTACTCCCAGCTCCAAATTGCTTCTTGGGTACCCAAGTAGACCTACCAGCCAAGGCTCTGCAGCCAAGGCTCTGAAGAATTTCCAGCTGGAATCCTTCGGATTTTTCCCATGAAAGTTGTAGGTCCGTTTCTCTAACCCCAACAAGGGTTGTGCTGTAAAGCTGTTTCCCTTAAAAGCCTTTCTTTAGAGACTGTTCTTAAAGCTGTGAGGCTGTAAATTCCCCAGCTAGAGCTTTTGGGACTGTTTTCCCCCAGACTTTGTATAGGAAAACCCATAGGGCCTCTCATCTTCGGCACCCCGGCTTCTCGCTGGACACAAAGAGCATGTCCTGTTCAAAAGCCAATTGCTATAGGCCCAGCGCACGACAGCACAGTTCTTTTTAGGCTTCTGTAGCTTAGGAGGCTAAGAAGGAGGCTGCCCTTGTGGCTAATCTGGGGGTTTGCTCTCTTTTATAAAATCCTGAGACATGGGAGCGAGGGCTTGGGCTGGACTTCCAGTAAATGACTGGCTGGGATACACAACCATGGATTTAGGTTGCCCCAAGGGTCAGGTGTTTCACCCAAGGGTGAGCTGAGGAGATGGACATGGGTTGATACTTGTCCATTGGTTAAGACCCACATAGTTTTGCTCCTCCAGCCTTAGCAAGTATCCTAGGAACTAACACAAGATAGCCTTTATTTTACCCAGGCTTTGTGTCAACAAGCGTAATTATTTCATAGATCATATTGAACCTGGAGACTTCAAAGGAATTATCATCCAAGTGCCTTCCTACCTGAGTGGAGAGTTGGACCTTGATCACCCCTTCAGAGTTCTAGTGCAAATCATTCATTTTTACACCACAGTGAGTTATACAGGCTTAGAATATTGATAAAATTTATCATTACGCAGAACCCTAGCAAGTACTTCTTCTACCTTTTCCAGAGTACTCAATTACACACTTTAAACTTAGATGCTTGGATCTTTTTGAGATAACCGTTTTTTAACTTTGGTCAGTGCAAGACTTCTCAGAAGCCAACCTTCTGTTTCAGTAAATTTCTATTTTCTATTCTACCTCAGTAGTAAAGTTTTTCATCTAATGTTTTACAATGTTTGTTTGTTGTATTGTATTTCATTGTTTTATATTTTTTGGTTGTGTTATTAATTGTTTATTCTACTTTGTGTAGTTTATTGTGTTGTACTTTATTGTATTATTTATGTTGTGAGCCACTCCGAGTCCCTTTGGGAGATTGCATGGGATATAAATAAAGATTATTTATATGTTTGAGAAGAGAAGGAGTTCCAATCTCCCAGCAAAGCTTTTTTTTTAACCCAACAACTTAGAAGTGAACCTTGAATGGTTTCTTCGATCATCTGGAGAGGCCCTACTTGTGCTCCCACCTGCATCACAAGCGTGATTGGTGGGGACGAGAGAGAGGGCCTTTTCGGTGGTGGCCCCTCGACTCTGGAACTCACTCCCTAATGACATCAGACATGCCCCATCTTTGGCAGTCTTCAGGAGGAGCTTGAAAATGTGGTTGTTCCAGTGTGCCTTCCCAGAATAATGAATGCTTAGCACTATGTCCCACAAAGCACTTTATATTGATTTAGGACTGCTTGTATTTCTCCACTGACGCCCCATCTCCTGTATCTTATCCATGCCCAGCATTATTTTTTAAACTGTAATTACACTTGGCCCAGCCATAGTTTTAAATGTGCACTGTATTAGTTTAATGTTTATGCTATTGTGTATGTGTTTATTTTAATTGCTTTGTATTGTACCTGTTATTGCTTGTATTGCTTGTATTGTTTTTATTGCGGCCTCGGCCTCATGTAAGCCACACCAAGTCCCTTGAGGAGATGGTAGCGGGGTATAAATAAAGTATTATTATTATTATTATTATTATTATTATTATTTCTCCAAATATTTTTGACCAATCCAATTTATTGAGGAAGTTATCTGACTAGCAATGTCCTTTTGACTTTTATCCTATAGTAACAATCTTGTTGATGCAATCTGAAATTTTGACCACAGTGTTCCTGATAACTTCACCACAGATCTTTTGCAGAACTGTGCTTGCATAAAGTACAGTAACTATTTCAAATGTCATTGAGGCAAGACATTGACCCCCTAAAGAACTTCATTAGCTACTTACACATTTCTGCGGTATCTTTTCTTTCTGATGCTCATGTTTTGCTGACCATAGGACCTTTATATTAGTTCAGATCTTGTTTCAGCCATAACTGACGTTTATGATTACTTGACCTACTGGCCCTAGTCACCTCCCACCAACTAGTTCAGCCATCCCTAACTCAACCTTGACTTCAATGCAAAGAAGCCTATTGGGGTAGAAGGTAAAGGTTTCCCATGACATTAAGTCCAGTCGTGTCCAACTCTGGGGGTTGGTGCTCATCTCCATATCTAAGCTGAAGAGCTGGCATTGTCCATAGGCACCTCCAAGGTAATGTGGCCAGCATCATGACTGTATGTAGTGCCGTTATTTTTCTGCCGAAGCGATATCTATTGAATGTATTGTCAAAGGCTTTCATGGCTGGAATCACTGGGTTGTTGTAGGTGTTTTCGGGCTATATGGCCATGTTCTAGAGGCATTTTCTCCTGACGTTTTGCCTGCATCTATGGCAAGCATCCTCACTACCTCTGAGCATCCTCACTACCTCTAGAACATGGCCATATAGCCTGGAACAACAACCCAGATACCTATTGATCAACTCACATTTGCATGTTTTCGAACTGCTAGGTTGGCAGAAGCTGGGGCTAACAGCGGGAGCTCACCCTGCTCCATGGATTCAAACTGCCAACCTTTCAGTCAGGTAGTTCAATAACTCAGTGCTTTAACCAGCTGCACCACTGGGGCCTCCCTGCCTATTGGGGACAGTCACTTTAAAAACCTACGGATTTCATGTGGATCTTTGACCAAGTAAAATAATTCTTTTTTAAAGCAGTTTAAGAGCTAAAGAACTGGTTAGGATATGAATTGTCATGAATGTAATATGTTAGGAGTGGCCAATACAGATGCATACAATTTTATTTCTCAATGTAGACAGGCCCTATGATCTACAATGTACAGCGAAGAGAAAGAATAAAGAATATCTAAGAGCTTTGCTTGGAAAAGCTATTCATTGACCATGAGAGCCAGAGGGTGCTGAAAGTTGAAAGTTTCTGGGTTGCTGTGAGTTTTCCAAGCTTATGGTGATGTTCCAGAAGTATTCCCTCCTGACGTTTTACCCATATCTATGGCAGGCATCCTCAGAGCTTGTGAGGTCTGTTGGATACTAGGCAAGTGGGGTTTATATATCTGTGGAATGATCAGGGTGGGAGAAAGGCCTGTTGGAGGCAATTGTGAATGTTGCAATTGGCCACCTTGATTAGCATTTAATGGCCTTGTAGCTTCAAACCCTGGCTGGTTGTTGCCTGGGGGAATCCTTTGTTGGGAAGTTTTAGCTGGGCCTGAGTGTTTCCTGTTCAGAATTCCCGTTTTTTTGAGTGTTATTATTTATTTCTTGTCCTGATTTGGAGTATTTGTTTATTATTTATTATTTATTTCCGGTATTTCTACCCCTTCTCTTCTCTACCCGTGAAGGGGGACTCAGGACGGCTAACATTAGGCAACGATTCGATGCCGCTTCATATAAAAAATTACATTAATACAACACAATTAAAATACATAAAGCATTAGTTAAAATAATACAATATCATCAGCTGTATCATCATTCCAGTCAATTTCCAACCAAAGTGCTAATTAAGTCTGGTATCCGAAAGCCTGGTGCCACAACCATGATTTCACTTTCTTCCTGCATGCCAGGAGGGATGAGGCTGATCTTATCTCCTTTGGAAGCGCGTTCCACAAGTGGGGGGCCACAGCCGAGAAGGCCCTGTCTCTCGTCCTGGCCAACACGTTTGCGATGTAGGCGGGAGCGAGAGCAGGGACTCCCCGGATGATCACTTTCCCTGCTATGAACAGAAATGAAAATCTAGTACATCCCAATTTCATTGTCAAATTTTCAGTTGATAAATAAATACAGTATGGGTTAAAAACATATTACGTAATAAAATACCAGGAAATGCATTTTGAGAGCCTTTAATTGGTTGATGTACAAAGTTTCATTAGATGCTACTATAAGCACAACGGATCCTAAAATGCAGGGAGTTGCTTGATTAAAAAAATCCCTCCCTCACTCGAAATAGAATACATCAGTTTGATGATGCTCTGGCAGGGAAGATACAAATTGAAAACTTTTTGTTATTTTTTTTAATAATAGCGGTAATAGAAATATATGCCATTTGGAGTCACTGAACCAATTTAGAGTTTGTTGTTACTTGCTGTCAACTTGGCAACTCTACAAATTATGTCTAAAATCCCTTGCCAGCAACTGTTCTGTTCAGGTATTGCAAATGGGAGACAACTATGGGTTTTTTTGTTTTATTTAAAAAAAAAAATCAATTCATCTGTAATATGGTCTTTCCTTTTTCCTCCTTCATTGACTGCTCTTTTTTGCCTGCTACATGGAGCAAACTGCATTAAAAATAAGACCCAGTGGCGCAATGGGTTAAACCCTTGTGCCGGCAGGACTGCTGACCGAAAGATTGACAGTTTGAATCCGGAGAGTGGGGTGAGCTCCCATCTGTTAGCTCCAGCTCCTCGTGCAATAATGTGAGAAAAGCCTCCCACAGGATGGTAAAATATCCGGGCACCCCCTGGGCAACATCCTTGCAGACAGCCAATTTTCTCACACCATAAGCGACTTGCAGTTTCTCAAGTTGCTCCTGACACACACACACACACACACACACACACAAATAATTGGGGAGGTATAAATAATACAAACTGGCAAGTGCACTAAAATGAAAGGAGGGAGTTATATGAGAAGTGTATGACATAGCAATTATATATACTTATAATGCATAATATATATACAGTAGGCCCTTGGTATCTACCAAAATCCATGGATGCTCAAGTCCCATTGGATACAGTGGCATAGCAACACCTTATATAAAATTGATTTTCTTTTGTAATATTTTCAAGCTGTAGATCAGTGTTTCTCAACCTTCTTAATGCCGCAACCCTTAATACAGTTCCTCATGTGGTGGTGACTCCCAACCATAAAATTATTTTTGTTGCTACTTCATAACTGTAATTTTGCTACTGTTATGAATCGTAATGTAAATATGTGATATGCAGGATGTATTTTCAGTCACTGGAGTTGTAGTAGCTGGGATTTATAGTTCACCTACAATCAAAGAGCATTCTGAACTCCACCAACAATGGAATTGAACCAATGGAATTGAACCAATCCTAGCACAGAGAACTCCCATGACCAACAGAAAGTACTGGAAGGGTTTGGTGGGCATTGATCTTGAGTTTTGGAGTTGTAGTTCACCTACATCCAAAGAGTATTGTGGACTCAAACAATAATGGATCTGTATCAAACTTGGCATGAATACTAAATATGTCAAAATGTGAACATTGGTGGAGTTTGGGGAAAATAGACCTTGATATTTGAGAGTTGTAGTTGCTGGGATTTATAGTTCACTTATAATCAAAGAGCATTCTGAACCCCACCAACCATAGAATTGGGCCAAACTTCCCACACAGAAACCCCATGGCCAACTGAAAATACTGTGTTTTCCGATGGTGATCCCTCTGACACCCCCTCACACCCTCCTGACCCCCAGGTTGAGAAACACTGCTGTAGATGATTGTTTGAGAATCAGTAGGTACAGAGGGCTGACTGTAAATGTCTACTTAGGCTATATTTTCATTGGAGTATAAGTGAACTAGACGTGAAGAGGAAGAGCAATGCTGTCTAGACATTTCACTGCTTGGTCTCCTTGCTTGGTCACGCTGTGGTCACAATCTGGCTTTCGTCATAGTGAACAGGCCAGCCTTCTTCACAACCAATGATGATGTACCGAGGAGAGGTGTTCTCTTTGTACTCGCAAGGTGGGTGAGTTGAACCTCCCCGGAGGGTACAAGTGGTGACCCGGAAGGGCCTCCGGCTACGCCGCAGATCTCTCAAGGCCACTCCACCTTCAGCACACACTGCACGAATCTGCCTTTTGGAGCCATGGATAAAGGTATTAACTTCCTTGCATTCAGGCTTGGTCAGGCCTCGGCTGCCCATGAGGGTGTTGCAGTAGCGGCCATGGAAACTGCTCCTCGGATCATCGCGGTGTTGATTCAGAAACTTCTCATAGCGAGGGTTGTTTCCAGACAGTGAACCAGGCAGCAACTCTGCCACAAGCAGGATGAGGAGAAGATAGCAGAAGACTTCAGATTTCATTCTGTCCAACACCTACAAGGAAAACAGTGGCATCAATGCCCCTTTAGCCACAAGGAAGCAGTGTGGCTACTTGGCATCTACCTACATCCTTAATAAACCTCCATCTCCATCAAAGCAAATGTACTATTGCAAAAGTGTTGTGTGGTCTTCCTATAGTTTTATCTATATAAATAAAAATGTAATGTCAGTTTGTGGGACTAACATAACTCAAAAACCACTGGACGAATTGACACCAAATTTGGAAGCAATAAACCTATCAGGCCAGTGAGTGGCCATCATTCATAAAAACACTGAAAAACACAGTGAATGTGCAAAAACAACTCCCCCTGGCAAACAAAACACACAAAAGCATATCCATACTCTCTTTCAGACTGCAGCTCCCAGCATCCCCTATACCAGGCCTTTTAGGAGAGGAGGATGATCCAAATGCACTGCTTCCAAGCTGCAAGCCTTCTCCTCCTTAGATTTCTTTGAGAGCATCCCAATCCCTGCATATTTCCAATTTCCTATTCCTGGACTGCAACTTCCAGCAATACTCCAGATAGATTAGATTAGATTAGATAGATAGATAGATATAGATAGATAGATAGATAGATAGATAGATAGATAGATAGATAGATAGATAGATGATTGATAGATAGATAGATTAGATAGAGGTAGGTAGGTAGGTAGGTAGGTAGATTGATGAGGAGGACTGCTGGGAGTTGCAGTACAATAATAGATAGAGAAAGAAGAAAGGGGAGAAAGAGGAAGTCAAAGAAAAGGGGGAGGAAGAGAAGAGGAAAGGAAGGAAGGAAGGAAGGAAGGAAGGAAGGAAGGAAGGAAGGAAGGAAGGAAGGAAGGAAGGGAGAGAAGGAAAGAAAAAAGGGAAGGAAGGAAGGAAGGGGGGAGGGAAGGAGAGAAAGAAAGGAGGAGAGAAAGAGGGAGAAAAGGTTGGCCACAGCAACACATGGAGGGTACAGCTAGTCTTTAATAAAATGCAATCACAGAAAAGAAGGGTGCTAATCTAATAAGATTGGCAGCATGTGTGATCCCTTTCTCCTACACTAGCGGTTCTCCACCTGAGGGTCGTAACCCCTGGAGGGGTATCATTTGGCAATTTGAGATGGGTTGCAGCACTGCCTCCTTAGGCCCCGCTGCCTCCTGCAGGTCCCATGCGCCATCCACAGGTCACCAAAAAAGGCCCTGAGAAGACCTACACGGTTCACGCGAATTAATAATTGGTATTACTATTTGGTATTTTAGTAACTATATATGATTTAGTACCTATTTAGTACTGATTACATTGTTTAAAAATAAAGATCTCGGATAGCGTTGTAAGCTTGGAAGATACACAGGATACACAACTAGAGTAGTTATGTCTCCTACCCAAGGAACAGGAGCTACATGGTTCAAGGAGGATGGGAACATAAGGATCTCAAATTGCTATCCAATCCCCCAATCCATTCACTACACACAGTATCCATTTTCCTGAGATGTTATCAGACCTATTATGTTAAGGAGAAGCATAGGGAAACCATATAAGCATCTATTATATCTGCTGCCATGGTGTAGCTATAGGTACTCCAGAGAAGGTAATGTAGGTTGAGCAAAGGATGCAAGAGGGAAGAATTAAATAACTAACACTATAAACAGGGGTCCCCTAATCCCACTCCATCTTGGAATCCTAACTGACTAATCTTGGAATCATAACTGACTTTTAAAACTCTTTCAAAACTAGACAAATCTGGGTTGCTATGAGTTTTCCAGGCTATATGGCCATGTTCCAGAAATATTCTCTCCTGACATTTCACCCACATCTATGGCAGGCATCCCCAGAGGCTGAGGGGGAATTCCAGACAAGAAAGCATCAGGGTCAGCTAACACCTCCCAACAAAGGATTCCCTCAGGCAGGAACCAGCCAGGTCTTGAAACTGCAGGCCATTAAATGCTGATCAAGGTGGCAAATTGCAACATACATACATACAATAGTTCTTTCCCACACCCTGGACATTTCAGAGATATATAAACCTCACTTATTTAGTTTCCAGCAGACCCCTCAACATCTGAGGATGCCTGCCATAGATGTGGATGAAACATCAGGAAAGAATGCTTCTGGAACATGGCCATACAGTCCGGAAAACTCATAGCAACCCAGTGATTTCAGCCATGTAAGCCTTCGGCAACACGCTAGACAAATCTGTTTTCATTCCTTTCATGCAAATATTCACCAAATATTTGTTGTTGCAAATGCTTAGAAGAAATACTTCACATGCAAAATCCCCACAACTATCCAAATCTACAGTCAAAAAGTCCAGGAGCAATGCTAGGAGCCAAACCACGCTAGCTATTTACCCATTGGCCCCATTCTTGGCTCAAACGAAACTAATTGGCAGAAATATGGAACCAAAGAACATTGTGGGCCCAGACCACAAAAGCAGTGTTTTCATTCCTATTATGTAATGTCTGGAAACCAAATAGCGCTGTGTAAGAGAAAACAATACCGAAGAAAATTGCACAAAACACCTTTATGGATAGAGGTCTTACAGTTAGTGCTCTGTCCAAACTCCTTGTGGTGGTCTTAGGCCACATCAAATATCTGTTCTGCTTTTTCACCATTTAGCAATGAACGAAACAGTTGGGTGTGGCATGAGAAAGCAATCCAAGAAAGATCGTACATTAAATTGTCAAAGGGGGAAGAAGTGGCTCTCCTTCTATAGTTGAAGAACAAGCAGCAGAAACAAAGCAAAAGAGAAAAGGAAGGGAAAAGGACACCCACCTTTTCCAGAGAAGACAAACTTTTGCTCAGGATCTCAGCTGATCACGTTGCAAACTGATAGTTCTCTTTGGCGTTTGAACCAATGGAAAGTCAGTAAAAGGTTTCATCATGGCTCGCTGGGCAGAAATCCCTGGATCGTCCCACATAGTTTTCCTCTAAAGCTGCATTTCCCATTCCCTTGTAGAAAGTAGGCTGGGTTTTTGTTTTGGAAACATTAGACAAGTTACCTTTGGGCAACTGCACCTTCAGAATCTCCTGTCCAGGTTGAAAAATTGTTATTTTCTCCTGGTTGGAGTATTTTGAAAGAAGCAGCTCCTATAAGTAACTCTTCTCAGTTTCAAGTTTTAGCCAACAGCAATCTATATAAATAAAAATGTAATGTTCGTTTGTGATATTAACAGAACTCAAAAACCACTGAGGGAATTGACACCAAATTTGGACACAAGACACCTAACAACCCAATGTATGTCCTTCGCTCAAAAAAATTGATTTTGTCATTTGGGAGTTGTAGTTGCTGGGATTTATAGTTCACCTACAATTAAAGAGTATTCTGAACCCTACCAACGGTGGAATTGAACCAAACTTGGCACACAGTTCTCCCATGACCAACAGAAAATACTGGAAGGGTTTGGTGGGCAGTGTCCTTTGGTTTTGGAGTTGTAGTTCACCTACATCCAGAGAGCACTGCATGATGGATCTGGACCAAACTTGGTATGAATACTCAATATGCCCAAATGTGAACACTGGTGGAGTTTGGGGAAAATAGAATCTTAACATTTGGGAGTTGTAGTTGCTGGGATTTATAGTTCACCTGCAATCAAAGAGCATTCTGAACTCCACCAACAATAGAAGTGGGCCAAACCTCCCACACAGAATCCCCATGACCACCAGAGTGGGCCACAGCAACGCGTGGCAGGGGATGGCTAGTAACGAAATATAATTAAAAACAACTCTTCCTCCATTCCTAACTCGTTCCTTTACACATCAAAATAAATTCCAGAATGTACTCTGCTCTCCGAAGCAGCATTTTGAAACCTTGATTATTTTCCACATCTTCTGCCAGAAACATCTGTTTTCTCCATTGATCTTTTTGGTTCAAATGGGGTTAGAGGCATATTCCTTCTACGAATGCAGAAAGAACATGATTTTTTTTAAGAAAAGCAATTTTAACATGAAATTATTTACTTATTTATTTCAAACATTTGTACCCCACCCTTGTCAACCTCCCCCCTCGGGGGGGGGAGGGGGCTCAGGGCAGCTTACATCCAGCCCAATTAGATGCCATTACATATAAATAATACATATAGTAATACATATAAAACACAGTAAATTGATTACAAAATTAGTTTAAAATAAAAAGTACAATGATAAACAATACAATAAAAATGAATTGAGCGAACGCAACACAATCAGAAACCTTATCCATAGTCCATTTTCCATTACGTTATCATCATTGTCATTGTTAGTTATCTGCAAGCTACCCAAAGGCCTGGTCCCATAACCATGTTTTTAATTTTCTCCTGAAGGCGAGGAGGGACGTTGCTGACCTGATTTCACTGGGGAGGGAGTTCTACAAGTGGGGGGTCACTACCAAGAAGGCCCTGTCCCTTGTCCCCACCAACCATATTTGTGCCAAAGGTGGGGTCGAGAGCAGGGCCTCCGCAGAAGATCTTAAATTTCTAGATGGAACGTAGAGGGACATTAAGTTTGGACAGGTAAGCTGGGCCGGAGCTGTATAGGGCTTTGTAGGTCAAAACCAGCACTTTGGATTGTGCTCGGAATTGGACCGGCAGCCAGTGGAGCTGACATAACAGAGGGGTGGTATGCTCTCTGAGTAATCTAGCTGTCGCCCGTTGGACTAGTTGAAGTTTCCGAGCAGTCTTCAAAGGCAGCCCCATGTAGAACATGTTGCAGTAATCTATTTAGGATGTAACCAAAGTGTGGACTACCGTGGCCAGACCAGGCTTCCCAAGATACAGGCACACCTGGTGCTCAAGTTTTAATTGTGCAAAAGCTCTCCCGGCCACCGCTGACACTTGGGGTTCCAGGCTCAGCAATGAGTCCAGGATCACTCCCAAGCTGCGAACCTGCATCTTCAGGGGGAGTGTAATCTCGTTCATCACAGGTTGTAACCATATGCCCTGTTTGGCCTTTTGACTGACCAATAGGATCTCTGTCTTGTCTGAATTCCATTTCAATTTGTTAGCTCTCATGCAGTCCAACACAGTTGCCAAGCACTGATTCAAGGTCTGGACAGCCTCCTTGGTAACAGGTGGGAAGGACTGACAGATTTGGACATCAATAACATATAAAAATTCTATACAAATCTTTAGGTCTTCCAGTGTGACTCTATGGAACACTTCCACTGAATGTCAACCATGGAATTATGTTGGAGGATCTACATATACCTAGAGAAGTGATCTCACTAAGCATCTCCAATGAGATTATATGGTCAATTTCCAGTGGAAGTCAACTGTAGAGTTGTGCTGGAGGACCTACAGATTGCCAGGGAAAGCATGAATCAAATGTTTTGAATAGTCAAAGGAATGAAGATGTGGTTTTACAATGTTTTCAGCCTTCTCTGCCAAAGAGTACGATTGTCTCATCAAACTATAAATTCCAGGATTTTATAGCATTGCAGCGTAACAGTTGAAGTGGTGTCAAACTTCAATAATTATACAATGTAGACACATCATGGGAGAAAGCAGAGGTAAAATTTTATTGTCGAAGGCTTTCATGGCTGGAATCACTAGGTTCTTGTGGGTTTTTTTGGGCTATAGGGCCATGTTCTAGAGGCATTTCTCCTGACGAGGTAAAATTTTTCTAATGACAGCTAATATTTCTCCCAAACAATGGCCTGGTGGTCTTTCTTGCAACCACTAAAAGGAGAGGCTGAAAACTTCATTCATTTCTACAAATGGTTTTTTTTAAATTGCCCACCTACTAGCATGATATAGATCAACAACCCCACCAGAATGTTACAACATGGAGGGTTACTAAATTGAGGAAGACTTGGGAAGTCTGGAAGCTCTTTATAGAACCACAGACTCACCACTGTTCCCAGGCAAGTAGTATATAAGGAGAACCCTAGAAGAAGGAAATGTGGTTCATCTCTGGTCTTCAGATCTGTCAGTAGAAGAAGCCAGTCTTCTTGAAGTGAGCCAAAAGGAAAGGACATCTTTTAAGCCTAAATTTTGGGTGAGTTGAGAATGATGGACTGTGTCCAGTTTCCATATAAGCTATGCCGAAAGGAAAGTAGGGGATATGGGAATGGGTTAGGCTTTTGGATATTTAGTAGACTAGTGCGCAGTATTTGTTTCATTTGTTTCATTTGGGTATTCGTTTCGTACTGTCCGCTTGGAAGGCACGAAATGAAAGACCCATTTTCGGATGAAATAAAAAGCAAAATGAAAGAGAGAGTTGCACAGTTTCCATTTCTTTGTTTGGTTTTTGGGCCGAATGGCTTTCCTCACGTGGCCCAGGGAGTTCTTCTGCATGTGTCAGAGGAGGAGAAGGTGTTTGGGTCAATCAGAGCCCAAGAAAACAGTGATGTCGCCAGGGTATAGGTCTTTTCTGCATATCCAGAGGAAAACGTCTCAGAATCTGTGGTATCTTAAGCCCTGCCTTTAAGCTCATGGCTCCTCTGCAGATCGAGAGGAAGGGAAAGAGGGAATGTTTATATGGAGATTTTATTTATAGAAAGAAAAAAATCCCTAAAAATTGGGAGATGCCCCAAATATTAAAAAACAGCTGTTGGGAAAGTGGGAGGGAGGAAAGAAAGAAGGACAAAAGGGAAGGAAAGAAGGAAGGAAGGAAGGAAGGAAGGAAGGAAGGAAGGAAGGAAGGAAGGAGGAAAGAGAGAGGGAAGGAAGGAAGGATGAAAGAGTGGAAGGGAAGGAAGGGGGAAGGGAGAAAGAGAGAGGCAAAGAAGAGAGAGGGGGAAGGAGGAAGGAAAGAGAGAAGGAAGAAAACAAGGAAAGGAGGGAGGAAGGAAGGAAGGAAGGAAGGGTGGAAGGGAATGGAGGGAGGGGAGGGAGGAAAGGGACAAGGAAAGAAGGACAAAAGAGAAGGAAGGAGAAAGAGAGCTGGAAGGAGGGAGGGAAAGAATGAAGGGTGAAAGGGTGGAAGGGAAAAAAGGAGGAAGGGAGAAAGAGAGAGGTAAAGAAGGGAGAGAGGGAAGGAGGAAAAAAGAGAGAAGGAAGGAAGCAAAGGAGGAAGGGAAGAGGAAGGAGAAAGAAGATAGAGGGAAAGAAGGAAGGATGAAAGGGTGGAAGGGAAGGAAGGGGGAAGGAGAAAGAGAGAGAAAGAAGGAGAGAGGGAAGGAGGATGGAAGGGAAAGAAGAAGGAAGAAAGAAGGAAAGGAGGGAGGGAGGGAGGAGGAAGGAAGGGAGGAGAGGAAGGAAGGGGGAAGGGAATGGAGGGAGGGGAGGGAGGAAAGGAAAGGAAAGGAAGACAAAAGAGAAGGAAGGAGAAGAGAGAGGAAGGAAGGAAGGAAGGGAAAGGGGGAAGGAAGGAAGGAGGAAAGGAGGAAAAGAGGAAAGAAGGGAGGGAGGGAAGGAGGAAAGAAAGAGGAGAAAGAATGGAGGAAGAAGAGGAGGGAGGGAGGGAGGAATGGAGGGAGGGAGGAAGAAGAAGAGAGAGGAAGGAGGGAGGGAAAGAAGGAAGGAAGGGAGAGGAAGGGAGAAAGAAGAGGGAAGGAAGGGAGAGAGGGAAGGAGGAGGGAAAGAGAGAAGGAAGGTTAAAGAGAGAGGAGGGCCTGAGAAAAGAGCCCAAGGGGCCACATTGGGCCCTTGGCCTGGGTTTACCCATAACTGTACTAGAACCTAAGTTTCCCAAATTTTCTCACTACAACCTCGTGTTTATTGCCTTTTCAGTTATGCACCCAGCACCCAAGGCTCCAGTTATGTCCCTCAAGGTGTGTCTTCTCCTTGCCTTCCTCATGGCCACCACTTTATTCCCAGGGAGCAAAGGCACACCCTATAGCGACTTCCTGAAAAGATACCTGGACAACCCTAAGTCTGACTTCCGGAACGATGAAACTTACTGTAACCAGATGATGCGTCGCCGTAACCTGAATTGCCAGCAGGGCAATACCTTCATCCATACCGTTGAACAACACCTGATTTCCATCTGCACTTGCAGGGGGGAAGTCCTGAATGGGAAGCAGACCAGCAAAACCCTCTTCCCCATCACAGTCTGCACCCTGAAGAAGGGCCCTAGAGAGCAGCCCTGTAGTTACAAGGGGGAGATTAAAATCAGGAAGATCCAGGTTACCTGCCAGAAGGGCCTGCCTGTCCAATATATTGCTCATGTCTAGAAGGAAATGTAGGGCTGGAAGAGACGGGGCTGATGATGTGATCCCACCTTCCCATCACTTTCTAAAGCTCGAAATGTAACTTCAGTGGCTTATGTTTCCCATCTGATTTATGTCTATGTAGCACATTGCAGAATGCAGGTGCTAAATTAACAGTAGTGATTGTTTCTTGCAAGGATATCTCTGTCTAAGCCACGCACAGTTTTCAAGACAGTTTCTGTAAAACAATAAACTTGACTATTAATGACCTGCTTCTTCATTTTTCTTTGTACTCTTTTGCCATTGTGTCCTCTGTATGCAGTAAAGCATATTCTTCTCTCTCTTAGCTTTATCTATATCCCACCACCATCTCCCAAAAAGACTCGGGATGACATTAAGAAATCCTGATGTGAATTCTGGAGTAATGAGACTATTCCCAGCTTAGGACTTATTTCCACATGGTTGGTTTGCACAGCAAACAGCATTTTCTGCACAAGAGACAGCTCTCTCTACACCAGTGGTTCTTAACCAATGGGCTGTGGTCCTGCAGTGGGCCACAAGAACAAAAATCCGGTCCAAGAACCTCCTTCATCTTTTTTATTTTATTTTATTTTATTTTATTTTATTTTATTTTATTTTATTTATTTTATTTTATTTTATTTTATTTTATTTTATTTTATTTTATTTTATTTTATTTTATTTTATTTTATTTTATTTTATTTTATTTTATTTTATTTTATTTTATTTTATTTTATTTTATTATTTTATTTATTTCCCCTCCTTTCCACAGAGCTTACCACCCCACACCTTTTGGTACTAATGTTGGAGAGTGGTCCCTCGTCAAGTGGACCCTGATTAAAAAAAAATGTTGAGAACTGCTGCTTTACAAAGAAAAATATATTTCTGTATGAAATATTTTATGCACAAAGATGAGGAAAGAAGGGAGAAAAAGCCCTTAAAACTACAGTAACTGGTTTTTATTTTTAAATGAACATTCATGGATATAAACCTACTCTTCCATTTGGTACCCATGAAAAGAACTTCTATCTACGAAGGGTCATCTATATAAATAAAAATGTAATGTCCGTTTGTGGGATTAACAGAACTCAAAAACCACTGGGCAAATTGACACCGAATTTGGACATGACACCTAACAACCCAATGTATGTTCTTCACTAAAAAAAATGATTTTGTAATTTGGGAGTTGTAGTTGCTGGGATTTATAGTTCACCTACAATCAAAGAGCATTCTGAACCCCACCAACAATGGAATTGAGCCAGACTTGGCACACAGTTCTCCCATGACCAACAGAAAATACTGGAAGGATTTGGTGGGCAGTGTCCTTTGGTTTTGGAGTTGTAGTTCACCTACATCCAGAGAGCACTGTGGACTCAAACAATGATGGACCTGGACCAAAACTCTACACGAATACTCAATATGCCCAAATGTGAACACTGGTGGGGTTTGGGGAAAATAGAATCTTGACATTTGGGAGTTGTAGTTGCTGGGATTTATAGTTCACCTACAATCACAGAGCATTCTGAACCCCACCAACGATAGAATTGGGCCAAACCTCCCACACAGAACCCCATGAGGGCCACAGCAACGCGTGGCAGGGGACGGCTAGTAAACAATAAAAAGCAATCTTTGGGTAAAGCTGAGTGGCACTCCAGGGTTTGTGGGAAACTGGAGAATCTCGTGGCCTTGGGACAGTGGATAGCAGTGTTGGGTCTGATTTAGCCTGGTCCACTGTCCAGACTGGATAGTGATAACATCACAATTTCCCTGTGACCATTAGCATAAGGAAAATGGATATGTTGTGTTCATGTTGCCACTGTCACCATTCCTATTACTGGTAAATTACTTTTCCCAAACTAGGTTCACTTCACCCCTAAGCAATACAAGTAATGAGGACAACCAACAAACTTCAGTCCCTCCAGTCCGTTTAATACAAGCACAGTCCATCAAAGTTACAATTAAGCTGCTGCATCATGACAAGATCACTAGATGGTGCTAGCATCTTAGCAGTATCATTACTTTTATAACCTTTTCTCTCGAAGTCCAGCTGTTTCTACTTAGGCTGGATCTACACTGCCCTGTATGCCAGGATTTGAGCCCAGATTATCTGGCAGTGTAGACTCACATAATCAGTTCAAAGCAGATAATCTGGGATCGGATCCTGGGCTGTAAGGACACTGTAGAAGGGGCCTCATATAATCCACTTCAAAAAAGATAATCTGGGATCAGATCCTGGAATACAGGGCAGTATAGAACCTAGTTTCCAACAGACCTCATAACCTCTGAGGATGCCTGCCATAGATATGGGCGAAAGGCCAGGAGAGAATGCTTCTGGAACATGGCCATACATGGCACAGAAAACTCACAGCAACCCAACATATTTTCTGTTATGAACATCGTATATGCTGGAAGGTTCTGCTATTTTTGTGGAGGTGCCTAGGTGCCACTAGGGGAGACAAAACGGTTTTTTTCTGCTGGGGTTTGGTATCCAGGACCAACCATGGTCCAAACTATATGACCGCTTGATTCCTATTATATTCAATAGGGTAGCAAAATAATGTGCTTTGATTATGTGCTCCTGCATGGCAGAGGGTTTGGCTGGGTGGTCCTTGTGGTCTCTTCTAACCAAGGTTTGTGGTTTTTTGGAATATTTCAAATCCATGGATGGTTGAATTCATGGATGCACAACACATGGATCTGGAGGACTGACTTTAAATGTCTACTTAGGCTCTGTTTTGATTAGGATACAGGAGGACTGAAAGGAAGCAGAACCCTTAAGAGGAAGAGCAATACAGACCAGACATTGTGGTGATATTCCTTCTGGCTTGGTCATGTCATGGTCAGGATCTGGCTTTCATTGAAGTGAATAGGCCAGCCTCCTTTGCAGTCAGTGATGATGTACCAAGAAGAGGTGGTTTCTTTGTATTTGCATGATAGGCGGGTTGAACCATGGATAAAAATATTGACTTCCTTATCTTTGAGTTTGGACAGGACACAGCTGCTGATGAGGGTGTCCTTAATCCGCACAGTCAGTTTGTCCATCTCAGCTAGTTCACAGGCCTTCGTCAGTCATTCATCTAGTGCTGGGATTACTAGTTCCTTCCATCTCTGTGCATAGATAATTCTGACTGCAGTTATTTTATATTGTAGTCACATTCCATGTTTTCTTTCTAGTTGATTGCCCAGAATTCCTAACAAATTAAACTCTGTATTCATCATGACTTTAATCATTTCTTCCAACATCATATTTTAGTCCAATATTTCTGGTTCTCTTTGCAAGACCATCACATATAGTCAAATGTTCCAATGTTTTCCTTACATTTCCAAAATTTGCTAAAGATGCCTTGGTACAACTTAGAAAGCCTCTCTCTAGTCAAGAACTATCTGTATACTCACAACCCCTGAGGATATTTTTATTTGTCGTGTCAGGGCAACCAGTCAATTATATTACATTTCTAACAGAACAAAGCAAACAGACAAAATACAAAATTTGTGAGTTTGGTAGTTGATTAAATGTCCTTTGGTCAGTATCTGGCCACTTGGAGTGCCTCTGGTGTTGCTGCAAGAAGGTCCTCCATTGTGCATGTGGCAGGGCTCAGGTTGCATTGCAGCAGGTGGTCAGCGGTTTGCTCTTCTCCACACTCGCATGTTGTGGATTCCACTTTGTAGCCCCATTTCTGAAGGTTGGCTCTGCATCTCGTGGTGCCAGAGCACAAACTGTTCAGCGCCTTCCAAGTCGCCCAGTCTTCTGTGTGCCCAGGGGGGAGTCTCTCATTTGGTATCAGCCATTGGTTGAGGTGCTGGGTTTGAGCCTGCCACTTTTGGACTCCCACTTCCTGAGGTGTTCCAGCGAATGTCTCTAAGATCTTAGAAAACTATTTCTAGATTTAAGTCTGCCTGATACCCAAACAGGGGATGAGCTGGAGATGTCTCTGCCTTGGTCCTTTCACTATTGGCTGCTACTTCCCGGCGGATGTCAGGTGGTGCAATACCGGCTAGGCAGTGTAATTTCTCCAGTGGTGTAGGGCGCAGACACCCCGTGATAATGTGGCATGTCTCATTAAGAGCCACATCCACTGTTTTAGTGTGGTGATGTGTTCCACACTGGGCATGCATACTCAGCAGCCGAGTAGCACAGCGCAAGGGCAGATGTCTTCACTGTATCTGGTTGTGATCCCCAGGTTGTGCCAGTCAGCTTTCGTATGATATTGTTTCTAGCACCCACTTTTTGCTTGATGTTCAGGCAATGCTTCTTGTAGGTCAGAGCACAGTCCAGAGTGACTCCCAGGTATTTGGGTGTGCTGCAATGCTCCAGTAGGATTCCTTCCCAGGACCCCTGAGGATACCTGCCACAGATGCAGACGAAACGTCAGGAGAGAATGCTTCTAGAACATGGCTGAAAAACCTACAACAACCCATCTGTATATGGTCTTATATTGTTTTCCTTTCAAATCATTTCACTTCAAACTTCTTGTCCCTACCCTCTCACATTGTTCCAATTGCATTTGTTGTTACATTTCAAGCCAATCTAATCATATAGCCTTTCATTTGTTCTTCCTTCATTACATATTTTAACAACAATTTGTACATTTTTTCGAATAGATGATCATTCCCTAAACTCAATAGGCTTTCAAACTCTGGTTTAACTAGTTCAAATAAGATTTTCTCCATCTTAACCCAGTGATTTGTCTAGGACAGTGTTTCTCAACTTGAGGGTTGGGACCCCTGGGGGGGGGTTCATGAGGGGGGTTTCAGAGGGGTCGCCAAAGACCAGTAGAAAACACATAATTCTGATGGTCTTAGAAACCCTTTTGGAAGAGAAGGCTGAAGATCTCTCTGCCTGTTTTTCTCTTCTTCTTTGGTGTTGAACTACAACTCTCAGAATTCAAAAACAGCCCCCCACCCCAACCCACCAGTATTCAATGTTGTCCATGTAGGTAATCTGCCAAGTTTGGTGCAGATCCATTGTGAGCTGGGTTCAGAGTGCTCTTTGATGGTTGGTTAACTATAAATACCAGCAACTACAACTTCCAAATGTCAAAGTCCTTTTTCCTCAAACCCCACCAGGTTTCACATTTAGGCTTATTGTATATTCGTGCCAAGTTTGGTCCAGATCCATCATTTATTGAGTCCACAGTGCTCTCTGAATGTAGGCGAAGTACAACTCCAAACTCAAGGTCAATGCCCACCAGACCCTTCTAATACTTTCTGTTGCTCAGGGGAGTTCTGTTGTGCCAGGTATAGGGATATTTTACAATTGGAGCTCCCAGTGGCGGAGTGGGTTAAACTACTGAGCTGCTGGACTTGCTGACCAAAAAGTCGCAGGTTTGAATCCAGGGACGGCGTGAACTCCTGCTTTTAACCCCAGCTTTTGCCAATCTAGCAGTTCAAAAACATGCAAATGTGAGTAGATCAATAGGTACCTCTCCGGTGGGAAGGTAACAGCGCTACATGCAGTCATGCTAGCCACATGACCTCGGAGGTGTCTACGGACACCACCAGCTCTTCAGCTTAGAAATGGAGATGAGCACCAACCTCTAGAGTCAAACACGACTGGACTTAATGTCAGGGGAAAACCTTTACCTAACCTATTTTAAAATTGACTTATTTACTGATTTTTTAAAAAAGTTGTTAGGCTTTTTAATGTGATTTTCATTCTCATTTGCTAAATGAATAGAAAGAAAGGCAGAAAGGGCCTGTCTGCTCTCATCTGTAAATCATCCAGTTGAATGCTGTGCTATTGCAAGATATGGGTCTCATGTTCCCATTCTCTCATGCTGTTGTAATGTATCTATGGTGGAACATGGCCTCTCCACAGGTCTGTCTCAACTGAAGTCGGTTGGTGGTTTGGCTGCCCAACAGGTGAGGATTACAACACTATTGAAGAAGTAGAGCAGCCTTGCCTGGTTGCCCAAGATGAAAGAAAAGAGAGATTGAGACATCTCCTAGTATCTTTAAAAAAACTAATCCAAGAAAATGCTCTGTCTATCAGAGAATGACCATATAACTTTTCTATTCGTCATGGGGGTTCTGTGTGAGAAGTTTGACCCAATTCTATCGTCGGTGGGGTTCAGAATGTACTTTGATTGTGGATGAACTATAAATCCCAGCAACTACAACTCCTAAATCTCAAGGTCTATTTTCCCAAAACTCCACCAGTGTTCACATTTGAGCATATTGAGTATTTGTGCCACGTTTGGTCCAGATCCATCATTGTTTGAGTCCACAGTGCTCTCTGGGTGTAGGTGAACTACAACTCCAAAACTCAAGGTCAATGCCCACCAAACCCTTCCAGTATTTTCTTTTGGTCATGGGAGTTCTGTGTACAATGTTTGGTTCAATTCCATCGTCGGTGGGGTTCAGAATGCTCTTTGTAGGTGAACTATAAATACCAGCAACTACAACTCCCAAATGACCCCCAAATGACAAAATCAGTATGCGGATCTTTGTTGCCAGTGTGATTTCTCTACTCTTCACATTTTATAGAATGCACATATTAAAAGGTATTTCTACAAAATACATATTAAAATACACAGAACACAGATTAAAACACAAAATTCATGATTAAAGCTGGCTGGGTAGATCTTCAGATGTGTTTTCAATTCTGACAGCAAATGTAGCTCTCAGAGCTGTTTCCGCAGGTCGTTCCATAGTCTTGGGGCTATCGATGAAAAGGTCCTCTGGGTGAGGGTGGCCAGTTGGGTTCTGGCTGGATGGAGTAGCCACCTCCCAGAGGACCTGTGTTTGGGGCGGATTGTACAGGAGAAGGTGATCTTGTAGGTAACCTGGATTCAAACCATGTAAACCATATAAGATAATTAGTAATTTAAATGAAAAATAATTATTAGCGCTAACAGCTCTCAAGAAAACAGGGTCTAATGATCTTGTGTTTACAATCCCTAGAAAGAGAGACTGATAATTATTCATATAGACAATTCATCTGATAACTTGGCCCCAGCTAGGATCCTGCACTATACTATTGTCCAGTACTTAAAGTTATAATGCTCTTACATTGCCCCCTATCTTTGCTATTGCCAATTGACTTAGGCACTTTAGCCATCAACCCTATCCTTACAACTGATTTGCATCAGCCACCCACCTGTGCCCAGAAAGTGATCATTATTGCAGATCTATTGGTTGCTGGTTGATGTCTGCCTTTATATTATTGTTATAATGTTGTTTTATTTTGTTTATGTTGTTGCTGATGTAATTTAATGTGTTTTATTTTAACTATGTTTTAACTATCGGGGCCGTCCCCATGTAAGCCACCCAGAGTCCCCTTAGGGAGATGGAGTTGGGGTACAAAAATAAAGTTATTGTATTATTACTATTATTACGTGTTGCTGTGGCGCAGTCTGTGTATATGTGTTTTGTGTGTGTATATATTTGTGTGTATGTGTATATATCTGTGTTTGCATATATATATATATGTGCGGTTTTGCGCATGCATTGTAATGTTTTCTTTTTGTTTTTGGCTTTTTAAGTCTCTTCTACTGTGTTTTTCAGTGTTCTTATGAGTGATGGTCACTCATTGACCTGATATGCGTATTGTGTCCAAATTTGGTGTCAATTCATCCAGTGCTTTTTGAGTTATGTTAATCCCACAAACTAACATTATATTTTTATTTATATAGATACTTGCCGTCCCCTGCCACGTGTTGCTGTGGCCCAGTCTGTGTATATGTGTTTTGTGTATGTACATATGTGTATATGTGTGTGTATATATTTGTGTATATATGTAGTTATGAGGAAGTGTTGTAATTTTTTAATATATATTTTTTTGCTTTTTAAGTCTCTTCCACTGTGTTTTCCAGTGTTTTTATGAGTGATGGTTACTCGTTGGCCTAATATGTGTATTGTGTCCAAATGTGGTGTCAATTCATCCAGTGGTTTTTGAGTTATGTTAATCCCACAAAGGAACATTACATTTTTATTTATATAGATATTATTATTTATGAAGACCTTTTTAATTTTAAAACTGCCCGTTTTCTAACATGATATAGCTCAGTCATCCTCACCAGAAAGTTACCACATGGAAGGTTACTAAATTGAGGAAGATATAGTAAGGCTGAAAGTTCTTCATACTGTACAACCACAGGCTCACCGCTGTTCCCAGGCAAGTGGTATATAATAGGAACCCTGGAAGAAGGAAACTAGGTCCTTCTCTGGGTCTTTGGCTCTGACAGCAGAAGCAGCCAGTCTTTTTGAAGGAATCCAGAAGGAAACCAAAAAGTTGGGTGAGTTGAGAAGTATGAACCATGTCCAGTTCCCACATAAACTACTATAAAAGGAAGGTAGGGTGTATGAGAATGGAATGAGTGGTGCTTTGGATACTTGTTCTTAACAGTCATTATTGACCCCAATCTATAGTGGCCCCATGAGTTAGAGACCTCCAAAATATCCTATCCTCAACAGCCCTGCTCAGGTCTTGCAAACTTCCTTCTACCTTAGCAAGCATAACTAGTCTTTTCTAATTAGTTATGTTTTCTCATGATGTCTTCAAAGTATGACTCCTTTTTTTGGTGTGTCAGGAGCAATTTGAGAAATTGCAAGTCACTTCTGGTGTGAAAGAATTGTCTGTCTTCAAGGACGCTGCCCAGGGAACACCTGGATGTTTGATGTTTTACCATCCTGTGGGAGGCTTCTTTCATCTCCCTGCATAGGGAGCTAGAGCTGACAGACGGAGCTCAACCCACTCTCCCTGGATTCAAACCACTGACCTATCAGTCAGCAGTCCTGCTGGCGCAAGGGTTTAACCCGTTGCGCCACCGGAGGCTCCAGTGTACTTTATAAAGTACAGTGGATGCATTTTCTTCAGTGATCACTGTAAACACTGCATTTTGTTGGCAACAGATTTGTGTAAGTGTCTAGGTGGCTTTCAGAAATCTTTAACTGTTGGTAGTTTTATCACAACCCCAATACTGAGCTAAGAGGACCCCATTTGGGGTCAGAACCCTTAGTCTAAGAAGCAGTGCTACAGAATAGTGGGATTTGTAGTTTAGTGAAATATTTGGAATTTTATGCTTGGCAGCTCAAGGCAAATGATCATTGCTTTGAATTACAGTAGCAAACTTTAAGTGCCTCAGCCAGTGGTTCTCAACCTGTGGGTCCTCAGGTGTTTTGGCCTACAACTCCCAGAAATCCCAGCCAGTTTACCAGTTGTTAAGATTTCTGGGAGTTGAAGACCAAAACATCTGGGAACCCACAGGTTGAGAACCACTGGGCTGCCCTCAGCAATCTAGAAATCATAGAATCATAGAATTCTAGAGTTGGAAGATATCTCATGGGTCTAAGCCCCTGCCAAGGAGCAGGAAAACTGCATTTAAAGCACCTCCAACAGATGGCCATCCAGCATCTGTTTAAAAGTCTACAAAGAAGGAGCCTCCAACACATTCTAGGGCAGAGAGTTCCACAGCTGACAGCTCTCACAGTTAGGAAGTTCTTCCTAGGACTTTCTAGGGGGAAATTAATTTTGAGTCTTCTTTGCCTAATGGCCTTCTGTGCCTCATTTATCATGAGCAATTAGAAAGAGGACATATTTTCATGTAGTGTTTCTTTTTTTCTTCTGGTTTGGTCTAGCCATTATGGTTGTGTGGTAGAAATAGATAGAATATTCAAATAGTGTATTAAAAATGTGTTGGGAAAGTTTGATAAAGAAGATCCTAGGCTAAGAAGAATCTGTTCTGTTCCGGAGTTATTCTTATCAATTCTTTCTTCTCCTCTCCATTTTATCATTGCATCAAACCTATGAAGCAAGACATGCATAGTGAGAGCAAGAGGGGGATTTCACTCAGGGGCTTCATAGCATATAACCTGGATCTTTTAGGATCAACTCCAATCTTCTAACACAACATGCCCAGGAAGCTCCATGGTTTCTCCAATTCTGACTTTATTCTCTCCTAAGATCCACCACTGATAACATGGTCAATAGGTACTAGAACCTATGTTTCTCAAATGTTCTCACCACAACCACGCATTTTTTGCCTTTTCAGGTACACATTCAACATTCAAGGACTCAGTCATGTCTTTCAAGGTGTGTTTTCTCCTTGCCTTCCTCGTGGCCACTGCTCTGTTCCAAGGAAGTGAAGGCACATCCTACAGCGACTTCTTGAAAAGGCACCTGGACAACCCGAAGTCTGACTATCAGAATGACGAGACTTACTGCAACCTAATGATGAGTCGCAGGAACCTGAACTGCCAGCAGGGTAACACTTTCATCCATGCTGTTGAACAGCAGTTGGTTGACATCTGCAATTCCACAGGGAAAGTTCTGGATGGGAACCAAACCAGCAAAACACTTTTCCCCATCACAGTCTGCACCCTACAGAAGGGCTCCAACAAGCTGTCCTGCAAGTACAAGGGGGAGACGAAAATCAAGAAGATTCGGGTTACCTGCCAGAAAGGCCTCCCTGTTCATTATATTGCCCATACATAAGTGTGGAGGGAAATGTGGGGCTGGAAGAGATAGGGCTTATTATGTGATCCCACCTTCACAACAGCGTTTTCTGCAAAGCATCTCTTTCTCACACAGAGCTCATTATAATTCTGTGCCTAGAAGCAGCTGCTCTCCCTAGTTCAAAATCTAACTTTGGTGACTGATGTTTCCTTTATGATTTAAGTCTATGCAACACATTGCCAAATATGGATTCTAAATTAGTGTCAAAACAATAATAGTCATGGTATCTTTGAATCCAGGAATGTGCCTTTCTAAGTCAGTTTGTAGTTTCCTGGTTAATTTCTGTAATACAATAAACAAAAACTATTACTAATCCATTTCATTGTTCTTCTCTGTATTCTTCTGCCTTCATGTGTTCTTTATGCAACACGGCACACTCTGCTCTCACCTAGGAATGGAAATAATATTTGAAAATGTTTGAAAAGAAGTGGAAAAGATACATGTTTTCTAATAAGAATCCCAATAAAAAGAAGTTGGGGCTAATGAGGATTTTCACACAATTTGCACAAACTTAGCACATGTGTGGTTTGCACAGAAAGCAGCATTTTCTGCACAGAAAACAGTATTTTCTACAAAGGAAAACAAATGTCTGGATACAGTATTTTATGCATAGAAAAGGAGGAAGGAAAGGGAGGAAACAAATAATGTGACATCACCTTTATATAAAATTAGGTTTTTTTGCACATGGTTTCATGGATATAAAGCCATTCTTCTATTTGATACTACATCAAAAGAAAAGAGTTTATACCCTGAAAGGTCATCTATCTATACACACACACACACACACACACACACACACAGATATATATATATATTCTAACACATAAGAAAAGTGAAAATGTGTATATATTTGTATGTGGCAGAGAAGCCTCCCATCTTCACAAACAGCTTTAACCCACAGTGCTGAGGAACCACCAGAGCACTCCCTCCAAAGGTTACAGTGAGTGCCATGAACATATCTCTCAACTCCCGCCAATGTCCTCCCCAAACACCGTACTGCCCACAACCCAAGTGAAGGTGGTTCTCCCCAAACACCATACTGCCCATCACCCAAGTGAAGGCTTTCATACAGGGACAATTTCATCCTAGATTTGATGTGCTTCCTCCACATCCTAGTGCTTCGGACTCTCTCCATTGGTGTTTTATTTGCATGACCCTGCTCACTGCCTCTCCCTTAGCCCTATCCTACCCTTCCCTATGGCACACAGCAATCAGAGAGGAATTGATCAGCAACTGAACATACTGGAGGGGTTTTGGGGGACTGACTCAACATGATAAATATTGTAGTTAACCTTGCATCAAGACAGACTCCTACCAACAATGGACCTAGACCACATTTGGCACACAGAATCCCCATGACCAACAAAATATGCTGGAGAGGTTTGGAAGGACTTCACCTTGATTTATAGGATTTGTAGGTACTGGGGTGCATAGTTCACCTGCAATCAAATAACATTCTGAACCCCACCAATGATGGACCTAGAACTAACTTGGCACACAGAACCCTCATGACGAACACAATGTACTGGAGGTCTTTGGAAGGATTTATAGTAGTTGTAGTTCATCTACATCCAGAGAGCACTGTGAACCTAAATAATGATCTGGACTAAACTGAGCACACATATCTGATATGCCCATATTGGAATACTGGTGGGAGTTGTAGGTACTTGGATTTATAGTTTATCTGCAATCAAAGAGCATTCTGAACCCCATCAAAATGGGAATTGGACCAAACTCATGATCATCAAAACATACTGGAGGTCTTTGGAGAAAATTCACCTTCATTTGGGGGAGTTGTAGTTTATCTACATCCAGAGAGCATTGTGAACCCAAAAGCTGATGGCTCTGGACCAATCTAGTACAATCCAGATGTTCTGCATATGAAATTATAAATTCATAGAGCTGGAAGAGACCATAGGGGACATCCAGTTCAATCCTATTCTCCATACAGGAACACAGAATGAAAACACCCCCACCCCAACAAAAGTCCATCCAACCTCTGCTTTAAAATCTCCAAAGGAGACTCCACCATGTTCCAAGACAGCCTATTCCACTGCAAAGAGTTCTTACTATCAAGGCTCAGAAAAGTGCATTTTGTATTGTGCTATTTACTTTTGTTTGTTGATTTGTTTCCTGAAATAATAATTAACTATTTAAAAGAAAAGAACTTGCTTTCTCAGACAAACCTCAAAATATGTACCTGAAGGAATGGCTTACTCCTAATTTATCAGAAATATAGTATTATACTTTTCCCAATCCTCCTCTTCCTGATCTGGTCCAGAAAAGAGAAAAGCAATGGCTCTTTTCCAGTCTTCATAAGGAGAGGGATGTCAAAAGTCCAAACTTGCATGGCATGCACAAAACCATGGACCACTCTTGATAGTGAATTATAAGGCTTGTTAGTGGTTTATCACTTTCTCCAGTCCAGTTTCATAGAATCATAGAATCAAAGAGTTGGAAGAGACCTCATGGGCCATCCAGTCCAACCCCCTGCCAAGAAGCAGGACTATTGCATTCAAATCACCCCTGACAGATGGCCATCCAGCCCCTATTTAAAAGCTTCCAAAGAAGGAGCCTCCACCACACTCCGGGGCAGAGAGTTCCACTGCTGAACGGCTCTCACAGAAAGTTCTTCCTCATGTTCAGATGGAATCTCCTCTCTTGTAGTTTGAAGCCATTGTTTCGTGTCCTAGTCTCCAGGGAAGCAGAAAACAAACTTGCTCCCTCCTCCCTGTGGCTTCCTCTCACATATTTATACATGGCTATCATGCCTTCTCTTCTTCAGGCTAAACATGCCCAGCTCCTTAAGCCGCTCCTCATAGGGCTTGTTCTCCAGACCCTTGATCATTTTAGTCACCCTCCTCTGGACACATTCCAGCTTGTCAATATCTCTCTGGAATTGTGGTGCCCAGAATTGGACACAATATTCCAGGTGTGGTCTAACCAAAGCAGAATAGAGGGGTAGCATTACTTCCCTAGATCTAGACACTATGCTCCTATTGATGCAGGCCAAAATCCCATTGGCTTTTTTACCGCACATCACATTGTTGGCTCATGTTTAACTTGTTGTTCACTTCAGCCCTATGCAACACAACAAGAGAACCAACAGACTTCAGTCTATTTACAAGCTCAGCTTATCAGTTATAACCGAGCTGTTACAACAGGATGGCATCAGTAGATGGTGCTAGCATCTTAGAAATTTGATTGCTTCTTAATATTCCTTTGCCTTGAAATGCAGTTGTATTTGTTCCCTTTGACTTGCCCCTAAGCTGTTGCTGTCCTGCCAATATTAAGCTTGTCCTACAACTCTTCTCCCCACAACCTGCAACTGTCCACTATGGTCTCCTTCTCACCTTTTTTAGATACTAGTCATTTTTCTTAAATGTTGCCTCGCTCTAGTTCAGTGGTTCCCAACCAGTGGTCTGCAAAAATATGTCTGCAAAACATTTAAAATTTAAAACTTTTATTCATTTTACATTAATTTAATTTTTTTTCATGTTAGGAGCAACTTGAGAAACTGCAAGTTGCTTCTGGTGTGAGAAAATTGGCAGTCTGCAAGGACGTTGCCCAGGGGACGCCCGGATGTTTGATGTTTTACCATCCTTGTGGGAGGCTTCTCTCATGTCTCCACATGGGGAGCTGGAGCTGACAGAGGGAACTCATCCTCATTCTCCCTGGATTCAAACCTCCGACCTGTTGGTTGTCAGTCCTGCCACTACAAGGGTTTAACTCATTGTGCCACCAGGGGCACCTATATTTTTAATGAATCAATTGCTATGCGGGTGGCGCCAACAAGTAGGATGTTGGGCGGTGGGGAGGGGAAGCAATTCACGTCACATGTCACATACTCACTCCACCCAGCGTCACTCAGTCACACACATTCTTTTGTCTTGCTCCATTGTGTCAGTGATTCTGTTTTGCTGTTTAGTGATTCGATGGCTCCAGCAGTTTAACTGACTGAGAGTCCTCACAATTTGTATTAAATTTTGACTTATTTAATGATTATTGAAATTGGAGAGGGTGTGAGGGGATGTCAGAGGGATCACCAAAGACAATCAGAAAACAGTATTTTCCATTGGCCATGGGGGTCCTGTGTGGGAAGTTTGGCCCAATTCTATCATTGGTGGGGTTCAGAATGCTCTTTGATTGTAGGTGAACTATAAATCCCAGCAACTACAACTCCCAAATGTCAAGGTCTATTTCCTCCAAACTCCACCAGTGTTCACATTTGTACATATTGAGTATTTGTACCAAGTTTGGTCCAGATCAATCATTGTTTGAGTCCACAGTGCTCTCTGGATGTAGGTGAACTACAACTCACAAACTCAAGGTCAATGCCCACCAAACCCTTCCACTATTTTCTGTTGGTCATTGGAGTTCTGTGTACCAAGTTTGGTTCAATTCCATCGTTAGATGAGTTCATGTTGAGTATTTGTGCCAAGTTTGGTCCAGATCCATCATGGGTTGAGTCCACAGTGCTCTCTGGATGTAGGTGAACTACAAATTTGGTCCAGTGAATGGAAATACATCCTGCATATCAGATGTTTACATTCAGATTCATAACAGTTGCAAAATTACAGTTATGAAGAATCAACAAAAATGATTTTATGCTTGGGGGTCACCACAACATGAGGAACTGTATTCAGGGGTCACAGCATTAGGAAGGTTGTGAACCACTGCCTTAACGGCTTGGATGTCTGGAAAAACATTTTGGGCATTATAAATATAGCACACACCATTATCAGGATTAAAGATTCTGATAGTAGATAATTATTATAAAACTACAAGAGAACCTTTAAGTAAGGTTTGAAGCTGTGTCATGTTACATAAACTTGCAACACTTTACATAAATATATAATGTAACTTTGGAAATGTGTAACTCTGATGAAATCATAATCTTTTTTCAATGTTATTCTTTAAGATGAAAGTATTTATTTAGCCTTTAAGTAATAACCATATCTATTATTAGCTGTTCAAGGGTGTGTACATTCTCCGGCCACTTTGCATATATATATATTATGCAGATCATTTGCTCATTGAGAAAAATGTGTTACGAACGAATTGATCGGCAACCATATACACCTTTGGCTCTCCAGGTGCTTTGGACTTCAGGTCCCATAATTCCTAACAGCCTCAGACCCCTTCCTTTTCCCCCTCAAAGGAAAGGACCTGAGGCTGTTAGGAATTGTGGGAGTCGAAGTCCAAAACACCTGGAGGGTCCAAGTTTGCCCATGCCTGATACACACCCACTGATTTCACATTCAGGGGAAAAAACTACTTTTGAAGATTTTCTTAGACCCATTGGATGGAAACTCTGTAGGCCAGTTGCTCTTTACCTGGGGTTCGGGACCCCTGGGGATCACTATGTCCTCACAGTGGGTTCATGAAGAATTAAATTATCAAATTATTAACTATCATTAGGTTGATACTATTATTTTAAATTCATATGGAATTATTATAATTAAAATATTTTATGATAGGAGTGTGTGCAGTAACAGATTCACTTACATTTCTCTCTTAATTTGAAAGACATCCATGAGAAAATTGAAATAATTATTTGATGGGACATCCTGCAGCATATTTTGCTATAGTTTTTCAATGAATATCTCATAGAGTCTCAACCAATTCAACATAGTTTTTGGCAGCCAGAAAAACGAAGCTTCTGGAATATACAACTACTTTCAAAGTAGGTACCGCATAATTAAACAAGAAATAACACTTTCAAGCCAGGAACAAGATTTTTTTTCCAAATTTAGTTACATAGTGTAAATAACAGCCCTCTCTTTATCTCAGTTCCAAATGATGTGCCCTTGGAAGGAGAGGAGAAAACTCAGTGAATTAATTTTCCCACAAAGCTATGCCAGCAGTGTGCTGTCATTTGCAGAGATTGTTTATTTCTATTGCCCTTCTCCAGTGTGATAAGCAGGTGGTTCATTGAAAATGGAGATCATAGATGAACAGTAGGCAACCCAGCTTCATGCACAGTAAAATTAAATTAGTGCCAAATCTGGACTATTAGTTTTAACAATTGGGGTTCAGCACCATAACAAGTTGAATTGTGCGCAGAACTGTTTTCCTTCACTTCATCCAATTTTTTTCCATTTATTTTGTTACTTTGGGAGCACATAATGGGAAGCCCCCCCTCCGTACGAAAATAAGCTTGATACGAAAGCAAGCAGGAGCCGATCTAGGCTCCTTGCCTGCTTTTCATGAGCACATGGCACTCCATGCCTCCTTGCCTTGGAAAGTGTGTGTGTGTGGCATGCAAACCCAGAAAGTGCACACACTTGCCTACAGCCAAGTGCCTCCTCTAGAGTAAGAATGGAAACTTGCCTCTTGCCTCCTTGCCTTGGAAAGAGAGTTTGTGTGCGATGTGCAGACCCAGAAAGTGCACATGCTTGCTGCAGCCGAGCACCTCCTCGAGAGTAAGAATGGGAACTTGCCTCTTGTCTTGGAAAGATCATGCATGTGTGGCATGCATGCCCCAAAAGCATGCACGCCTGCCTGCACTACAGTCGAGCCTCTCTCCTCTAGAGTAGAAACAGGTAAGAAGCCTCCTTAAAGTGCATGCCTGCCTGCAGCTGAAAGCCTCTCCTCTAGAGTAAAGCAGCTTCAATGCCTAAAAAGACAGGAAGGGAAGCCTGGGAAGCCTCACACCCCATAATGGGCCAATAGAAAACAGATCTTTCAGCACCCCCTAGTGAAAACAGATACCTGCCTCATGATTTCAGGAGGCTCCCAAAAATGGATTGGGTCCCTGACCAAAACCCAGGACATGAAACAGGTCAAGGGGCCCTTCCACACAGCCCTATATCCCAGAATATCAAGGCAGAAAATCCCACATTATCTGTTTGTGGGCTCAGATAACCCAGATCAAAGCAGATATAGTGGCATTTTCTGCCTTGATTTTCTGGGATATAGGACTGAGTGGAATAGCCCTTAGTTTACCCAAAAGCACAGCCCTAGTAACAAGCACTTCACACATCTCTAATATTTCACATACTTTAAGTATGAAGAACATTTTAATTCATCAAAGTAATGGCATAGGAGAGAGGTTTATTTTAGAGCAGTGAGGTCAGTCACTATTACTATATAAACAGATGAGAGAGCTGGGCCAAAACTAACAAAATGCATCTCTCTCTAGGAATCAATAAACCCTTCAGTGCAATTCTTCTGGTTTAAGTTGACTATAGAGTCACCTTGGAGGTCTTAAAAATTCCAAGAGAGGTGTTCAGTTTTTTAAAAATGCAGATTGTTTTATTCGTCCCTTTTTTTTAACTTTTATGGCGGTGCTGTGCCCCTAACCCCAATTATAGTAGATATGTGTGTGTGTGTGTGTGTGCTATCCAATGTTTCCTTCAACCATGCAGTTAATAAAAACAGTATAGTCATTTTCATTTGAAAGTATAACTTTCTCTCTCTCTCTATATATATATATAGCACAGAAATAAAAAATATTCATTACTTAGCAATTTTAAAAGAGTAAACTTACGCTCAATAAATCAGCACTAATATATTATTTTTACTCCCTGTTAGGGATATATAAAAGTTATGTTTACATAGCAATGCTGTCTCTACACCTGCGTTCACTCATCTGTTTTAAATTACAATGTGTTGGAACAGAGCCAAGTCTCATATTGATATATGAACAAACATCAAAAGATACTCCCATCCATTCATATCACTGAAACCAATCTAAACATTTGATATTGATCAAAAAAATATATAAGTTAAGGCATCAATAGAAATGTAGTTTTTTTAAAAAAAAACCAACAACAACAATGGTAGCAAACCTTTAACATAAAAGGAAAGGATTGATTGTTCTGGCATGAAACTGCAATTACTTATAATCTTCCTTCCTTTGATCAGATGACATTCCATTCCTACAGCACAACATTAAGAGCTTATATATGGGAACTATGTCCCTAAAAAAAGAAAAAGAAAACATAGGGATTCAAACCCAGAGGTTATTTACACCAGGCAGTTTAGTCTCGTGCAAATGTGCCTCTGATCTGGCACATATGTGTCAAATCTGAGGCCATTGTTCACCTGGATGGGATGCATAGCTGCTTCACCATCACAGCTCCATGCAATCTCTTGGCCATTGCAGATGCATTTGCTGATTTTGGAATTGATATCAGCATGAAAGTAAGGGATAATCCCATTCTGACATTGGCAAAAATGACCAGGAAGAAGAAGAAGAGATTTCCTGGTAATGCGGGCATCTCTGTCAATGTCAAAACAGGGCATCCTGAAATACGATATAAGGAGGGACTGTCCCGTTCTTCATGTTGGTTGTGTGAGTTCCTATTGCTGATATCAGGAGAGAAGCTTGTGATGGCTAGAAGTTCACACATAACCCCATGTTCATCAAGACATCCAAGATATATTCTCTTTTCCTGCACTGGTGAGCATAGGGAAAGCATGATGGAATCAGTGTCTCTACTTGATTATGCCGTCACACCCAGACACTATAAAGTTAAAACTAAGATGTGCTTCTCTCTTTATCCAGGTGAACTACGGGTGCCTTACTTAGAAGCTTAGGATTCTCAGCAACTGTGGCCACTTCAGATTTGAACATCAAACAGAACATTTATTTCTCAAAGTCCTTGACAGACTTTCCTTCCCTTTTCCTTCAGCTGCTGAGTTAACTTCCCCCCAAACGGTAGAAAAATCCTGGGATTCTTTACTCTAACCCTGAGCTGCTATTTTTAGAAAGAGCAGGTCTTTCCCTATCTAAGCTCAAGGTTAGTTCAAGGATGAAGTAATGGAGCCTCTCCCAATGGCAGAGAAATCCTGAGATATTCCCTGCCCCAGCGCTGAGCTGCTATCCTTTAGAAAGAGCAGGTCTTTCTCTATTTGAGCTCAGCACCAGTTTCAAAGGCAAGAGGGTAACCGTACTCACAATGGCCTGTCCGAGCTGCCAAGTTTGACCACAAGCACATCTGAGGCTTTTTCTAAACTGAAGAAGGCAGGAGAGCTTCTCCAAAATGGAGATCTCATCCCCAGGAAAAAGGGTGGTCTTTAGACCAAAATATACTTTTT
Source organism: Anolis sagrei ordinatus (assembly GCF_025583915.1). Lineage (NCBI taxonomy): Eukaryota > Metazoa > Chordata > Lepidosauria > Squamata > Anolidae > Anolis > Anolis sagrei. The sequence continues at coordinate 14,056,944 of NW_026847660.1, forward strand.
TAAGCCAATAACAGCAAAAGGCTTTTGCAGGCTAGCTTTAAGCCCCTGTTAATGGTTAACTTTCAGGGTGCTGCTGAGACTGTAGCAACCCTGGGGAAAATGCAAAAAGATGCTGTTCCAGAGTTTTCAGCAAACTCTGAAGTCTCCCTTGACTTTGCATGAATTGGGGGGAAATTGGCACAAAGAAAACAAGCAAATAAAGAAAACAAAAACAACCCAGGATACTTGCCAGATGTAGCTGTGCATCTTCAAGACAGCTAGACTTCCATTTGAAATGAGTTCAGGAGTTAGCCATCCTATGAGGGATATTCATTAAAGATTTTATCACAGGATGCTGAAACTGCACACGTGTAATGATATAAGTCTCTATAGATTACATGCCAATTTACAACTCAGAACTGATAATGGTCTTGATTTTACAGGTGCTGAAGTGGTGTAAGGTTTGATAATGGAGCCAGGAGAATACAGAGCAGTCATCAAGTTCCTTTATTTGAAAGGCTGCACACCAAAAGAGACATTTGATGAGATGAAAGAGGTTTATGGGGATGATTCCCATCATATGATGTAGTCAAGAACTGGTACCATCAATTCAAATGTGGTCAGACTTCAGTGGAAACAGCTCCAATTCCAGGGTGATCCTGCTCTGCTATTGATGAACACACACTCCAGCAAGTGGAGGTCGCCATTTTGGAAAATCTCTGTGTAACCATTCGCCACCTAGCACAAAATATCAAGTTTAGTGTGGGGTCCATGGAAAAAAAATCATCCAAGACTCTTGTATATCTTAGTTTGTTCTTCCAAACATGTTCCTACTCCTTTAATATTATTGAGTGTCCAATGTCTATCGCCCATTTAACCATGTTTACTTTTACTAAATCTCTCTCTGTATCCCATTCTAATAAGCTTTGGAAAAGTATTTTTATTAGTTTTTTCTCTTTATGCATCCCAGCATATCTTTTGTAAGTTGAAGCCTACCTTTTTATCCTCTTTAAAGCAATCATTGGTGCTGATATTGAATAGCAGTGGGCCAGAACTGTGGCACCTCACTACTCACTTCTCTCCAGGATGGGGAGGGACTATTAGTAAGCATCTTTTGTTTCTGAGCCTTTTAGAAAGTTTGGAGGAGATGTATGACACTGTGAATTCTCTGGGAGGTTGGATTAGATCAGGAGTAAAATTTAAAAAAATGGATGCAAGGAAAGAAAACATGAAAAAGGTTAAAAGGTCCAGGAAGCTAAACTAGGGAGAGATAGGAGTTGAGCAACACCAAGTCATCTTATTTTTTTTTTCCCTATGGAAGGAAAAGCTGATTGAGTAAAATTAATCTGCAGAGTGAAAATATTCTGACACATAAGAAGCGGGAATCTATTAATGCACAACGAGTTCAGTAAAATATAAAATGGCATAAGAGTTCTAGCTTGCAAAATATTGGGTGGATGTTCCAATACTTAATGGTTTAATTGTCTTCTAAGAGCATGTTTACAGTCAGTTGCAGTGATTCATAAGGGAGCATTTACCTTCCAGGACTCTGAAATAACTAATCCATTGTCTGCATTGAGCAATGTGGGAGTTGTTTCTGTTGCGTGTCTTCAAGTCATTTCTGAACGATGGCGATCCTAAAATGAAAATATCGAGGTGTTATTTTTTGTTTGTTTGTTGTTGTTTTTTTGCAAGATCTGTTCAGAAAATGTTTGCTGTGGTCTTTCTGTGAGGCTGAAATAGCATGACATGCCCAAGCTCACCCAATGGGTTACATCAGGGGTCCTCAAACTAAGGTCCGGGGGGCAGATACGGTCATTTACCCGGCCTTTGCTCAGGGTCAACCTAAGTCTGAAATGACTTGAAAGCACACAACAACAACAACAACAACAACAACAACAACAATCCTATCTCATCAACCAAAAGCAGGCCCACACTTCCCATTGAAATACTAATAAGTTTACATTTGTTAAAATTGTTCTTCGTTTTAATTATTGTATTGTTTTAACATGTTTTTTTTGCACTGCAAATAAGATATGTGCAGTGTGCATAGGAATTCATTCATGCTTTTTTCAAATTCTAATCCAGCCCTCCAACAGTTTGAGGGACTGTGACCTGGCCCTCTGTTTAAAAAGTTTAAGGACTCCTGGGTTACATGACCAAGTTATTAAAACTCTGGTCTCTGGAGTCATACATAGTGCAGTACTCAAACCAATACATCACACTAACTCAGTGATGCAAGGGTGCAGGTAATTTGGAGATGTTGATTAAGAAATCTGAGAGACATTTGTAGATTCTAGACTTACAACACAACATTCCCGTGGAGTTGTTCCTGGCAATGTAATAAAGATCGGAAAGCACAAGAAGCAGCTGTTGAGCCATACCTGATCCTTAGTCCTTGCTAAATCATCTTCTAAAGTAAAATAAAATGAAGATTTCAGAGTCAAGGTCATATGTAAAAAGTAGTGGGACAACAATGCCCATAAGTCTAACTAGTACAAAGAATCTGTTCTAAAAAGAGAAGGAGAAGGAGAAGGAGAAGCTTTATTTATACCCCACCACCATCTCCCCAAAGGGGACTCAGGGCGGCTTACATGAGGCCAAGCCCAGAAGTGCATTACAATAACATGAAAAGCATAAACCAAACAACACAATAAAACAAATCAGGCATAAAATATAATAATAAACAGTGCAAAGTAATACAGTAGAAAATCAAACACAATCAAAATGAGCGGGCCACATGTGCAAGATACAATGATAAAACTAAGGATGAGATAGAAATAAAAGCCTATATGTTTATAAGGGAGACTCATGAACGGAGTAGTAGCAACAATCCTTCATGCATGCAATGTGAGGACACCCATTATAGGGGAGCATGACAAAATCACTCTCCAAAGACACAACACAAAAGCCACGTTTGGAGGTGCTTCTTGAAAGTTTCTAAGAAAAAAAAAGGGGGGGGGGGAAGCTTCATAATCTACTCAGTGCTTACTTTATTAGATGAAGCACAATGTAGTGTATTCATGCATTAAACCCTTGTGCCAGCAGGACTTAAGACCGACAGGTCGTAGGTTCGAATCCAGGGAGAATGCGGAGGAGCTCCCTTTGTCAGCTCCAGCTCCCCATGCAGAGACATGAGAGAAGTCTCCCACAAGGATGATAAAACATCAAAACATCCGAGCATCCCCATGGCAGTGTCCTTGCAGATGGCCAATTTTCTCACACCAGAAGCAACTTGCAGTTTCTCAAGTCGCTCCTGACATGAAAAAAAATTCATTAAAGAGTGACAGGTTTAAGATTCAAATTTATGTAATTCCTGGTCCCGTGAGAGATATGGTTAGAAAGTCAGTGTAGTGTAGTGGTTCGGGTTTTGTATGGAGGAGATCCAAGTTCAAGACCCTTAGAACTCACTGTGTGATTCAATTTCTCTTTGTGATCAAGGATAAAAATGGTGAGAAGTGAAATCATATACACTACTTGAATGGCAGGATGTAAAAGTAACTAATATGAAATTTTAAAATACAAGCCTATCTATTGATGTGGCTGTTGTTGGCTACATCAGGATCATATCCCTATGGAAAAAGTTAAATTCTTACTATTAAAAATGTAATGACCAATGAGGAGCCAGAATGGTGTGAAGTGATACTCCAGGATATCAAAAGTGTGAACTATGGCTCAGTCATGGAAACCAAATGCATGACCTTAAGTGAGTCACAGTGTCTCAAACTCAGAAGAAAAAAATGGCAAACCTTTTAAGAATAAATAGGAAAATACAAACCTAAAAGAAGGAGAAAAGGGAGAAGAGGTTTTTATCTTTCCTTTTAGAACAATCAGAAATATTTTGGATACTAAATATGTTGTAAATTAAGGTGTTACATTTGTGTCAAACCTGAATGTCTGCTCTCACATTCCTTTGGATTGGATGGACTAAGACCCTCAGGCAAAGCAATGCACTGTGTCCTGCCTATGCAACCACTCATGGGAAAAAATGTAAATTGTTGATAAAATACGTGTAATATGGCTACAGTTACTTTTTCCTTGCTTCACTTTCTTGCTCTTCCTCTATCCCTTCACCATATGGATAGACTAGAACACAAACAGAGAAGCTCTGCTTCCTATAATGGAAATGCACACTGTCAGGAGTTGTGGTCCCCCGTCATTAATTGCCTCCCGTTACACTATTCTGCTTCCATAACATTTAAAGCAATAAAAATGGTAACATTTTCTCATGAATGCAAATGTACCAACTCTGCTCTACAAATCATAAGTTTTCTCCTTCTACCAAGTTAGTGGAAGGTTTGAATGATTGGAAAAAATGTGAAATTCTGGTCTGTGTATAGATTAGAGTTGTGCGCAGGATTCATTTCTCTGGTTTCATTAGTTTCTTTCGTTCCTTTGGAAGCACAGAACGGGAAGGTCCCTCCCGGTACAAAAATCAGTTCGACACGAAAGCAAGAGGGAGCGGGTACCAGCACCAAGCCTTCTTTTTGGCATCACAGTTTAATCTTTTTAATTAATCTCCCAGCAAACAAAAAGTAAACCCTCATTCCCTGAAAACTTCTTCCAAGAGATCATCTCTCTTCCTTACCTGGAAGTGGGAAACCTCCTTAAAATGCCTTAGAGAGTGCATGGCTGGCTGGCGTGGTGTAGCCCGGGAGAGAAAGCATGCACACCTGCAACCAAGCGCCTCCCAGAACTTGCCTCCTTACCTTGGAAACAGATTGTGTGCATGGTGTGCAGGCCCAGAAAGTGCCCACACTTGTGAGTGCCTGCAACTGAGTGCCTCTTACTCTAGAGTAAGAGGTGTTGGCTGCAGGCACTCACAGATGTGAGTAGTTTCTGGGCCTCCACATCACACACACATTCTCCTGTGTGTGTGGCATGCAGAAAGCACCCACACCTGCAGTGCCTTCAACTGAGTACTTCCTCTAGAGTAGAAACAGCAGCATGTAAGAAGAAGCCTCCTTAAAGCGCGCGCTGGGAAGGGGAGCCTGGGTCGGAAGACCCCCCCCCAGCCCCCTTCCCATAATGGGCCAATAGAAAATAGATATTTCAGCACCCCAGCACAAAAACAGATATCTGCCTTCCCAATTTTGGGATGCTCCCTAAAAATGGATTTGGGCCAACACTGGAAGCCAGGACATGAAATGGGTCATGGTTTACCCCAAATGCACAAACTTAATAGCATGGGGCCCCTAACTATGGATAATGATGAATTTCATTGAAACGAATAACTTTTAAACAAAGCTATCATGGAGAAGACTTATACAAAAGTATAGAATTTAATATTTTTAATTCAATGCAAAGATTCAACATATCCTCCAGTCTTCTGATGTCTTCTGCTACTTTGAGGATCCAACAAAATGTTATGGAAAAACACATTTCCTGTGATGAATGCCAATGTTCTCCAGTCATGACATTTACTCTGAGATATGTGGCTCAACAGCTAGGCTTACAAAGAAACCTTATGTTTATTTTGTGATGTTCAGTCACAAATCTGATCACAGATAAATGCAGTTATGGACATGCGGGAAGTCATGTGTTATGTCAGATAGATACCTCTCACGCTTGAGAAAGCATTGCTTCAAGATCAGTGCTATGTAGTTTATCTAGTTTGAACCTCTTTCAGTCCAGGAAGGTTGAACATATGCAAATGTTGGTGCCTCAAAAACTGTGACATAGCCAGGAAGCTGCTTTATTGGGATATTTCCAGAATAGAAAGTGAGGGAAAGGCTGAATTTCATACAGGTGTATGCAGAGGCATAGATCCCTTCTTATTCTTCCTGATTGCATAAAGAAGGATACCTCTAAGCAAAATTCTCAGTATTTTTCATATTTTTGAGCAGTGTATTGTTGAAGGTTTTCATGGCCAGAATCACTGGGTTGTTGTATGTTTTCCAGGCTGTATGGCCATGTTCCAGAGCATGTTCTGGAACATGGCCATACAGCTTTTTATTTATTTATTTATTTATTTATTTCCGTCACTTTTACCCCGCCCTTCTCACCCCCAAGGGGGGACTCAGGGCGGCTTACAGAGGAAGGCACAATTCGATGCCTTTATCACATATACATACATATATAAAAGCAATTAAAACAGTTACAAATTAAATTAAATCATCAATACAAAACAGTGCAATAAACAGTAGTAGGCTAGTGTTTTCCACTTTGAAGCTTATTCTGAAAAATTCCAGTGTTATCAGCTGAGATCCTGCATCAAATGCATTATTACCACATGGGACAAGTTGGGCCCATGTGGCCACTGTGGCCATTCTTGCTAATTATGTAGGTGCCTTTGTTGATATAAGTACCAAGATGCCACCATGGTAAGTAACTACCACGGAGTTCTATTATCATCTGACAGTTGTGATATTGGCAGGTGGTGGTCCAGCAGGGCCAAAATGGTCTTGACCTGATTGGATACCATCCTGCAAACCACCATAGGTTGGGAAGATTGTGTGACCATCCCTGGGGCCAATCCAGAGCAGTAATGTGGTCAGTCTAGATGAATCCTAAGTGAAGTTTATGTGACGATCCTCTGCATTTGTTCCATGCAGTGTTGCTTGCTGGTAGGAGAGGTCTGGTCCCATCATCGTGCAGCAACCACATGTCAACAGCAAAGACTTCTGCCACTCTGACTGGTTAACTGCCTTCTAAGATGGATTACTGGGGAATTCATGGCAATAATGCCACAATGAAAAAATGGGAATACAAAGCAGTTCCAATGTCCAGTTTAGAACATTATAACCAACTAACAAGATGCCAGGCATTTGATTTTTTTAGTTTAAAAAGTGTAGACACAGTGGTTTTTGGTGTGCAAAATATACTTTCTGAGCTTTGTATCAAAAACCAATATTGAAACAAGCTGCAAATGCAAAATATCAAAAACATCTCATGGAACTTGACAGGTTTTGTTTTGGGTTTTTTTGGAGGGAGAACTGGCATCACTGTAAAAAAGTTGTTCCTTGGCCTCACATGACACCTTCTCCTACTAATAAGACACAGTCAAAGGTCCCTCTGAGCAACCTTTGCTTTTAGGCCATCATATATGCGGTGGGATGTGCTCCTTCATTTTGGGAAGCCCTGGACTGTTTACGGCTGTAATTGTCATTGTTAGCAACCTAAATCCAAGCCAGAGCTGTAGTGGTTAGGTGACCAAAAAAATTCCTCCAAAACCAATGTCTTATGGTCTTCATAATATGGTTGACATTGCACTTTATGAAATGGCCTTTTCATTGGAATGCATAATCCCAGCAACATAAGGCTAAATGTTTGAGGAAATAGATGAACCCTCAATCAAGAGAATTATAGCAAACTGAGCAAATTTTAAAAAATAAAACACAGAAAAGGTGTAAATGAAAGCTCCGGTTTCAGTGGTGGCAAGGAATGCATTTGCACAGTTAAAGTTTGTCCACCAGCTATGCCCCTTTCCATTTCCTGGTTAGTACTTGCCTCTGGTTTGGGAACACCATTTGCAGAGAGGGAAGAAAAGAGGGAAAAACTTAAGTAGCTTTTTGCAATGTGAACCAAAGCTATTTCAGTGTGATCTTGTTCCTTTTTGGGCCTCTTTCTCTGCACTGCCCCCCCCCCCCCCATGCCCTTCTGATTCTGTGTAAGACTACCTGGGTATCCTAGGGCCCTTCCACACAGCCATATAACCCAGACTATCAAGGCAGATAATCCACAATATCTGCTTTGAGCAGGGTTATCTGAGTCCACACTGCCATAAAATCAAGTTCAATGTGGATATTATACAGCTATGTGGAAGGGGCCCTAGAAGACTGAGTAGGAATTTTGGGTCTATTTGTGATTTGCACTTTCTTCTTGTTGGCTTGCTCCACATAAATTATGGCAACCATTGTTGTTGTTCATTCGTTCAGTCGTCTCCGACTCTTCGTGACCTCATGGACCAGCCTATGCCAGAGCTCCCTGTCGGCCGTTACCACCCCCAGCTCCTTCAAGGTCAGTCCAGTCACTTCAAGGATGCAATCCATCCATCTTGCCCTTGGTCGGCCCCTCTTCCTTTTGCCTTCCACTTTCCCCAGCATCATTGTCTTCTCTAGGCTTTGCTGTCTCCTCATGATGTGGCCAAAGGACTTCCGCTTTGTCTCTCGTCTCCTTCCCTCCAGTGAGCAGCCGGGCTTTATTTCCTGGAGGATGGACTGGTTGGATCTTCTCGCAGTCCAAGGCACTCTCAGGACTTTCCTCCAACACCACAGCTCAAAAGCATCGATCTTCCTTCGCTCAGCCTTCCCTAAGGTCCAGCTCTCACATCCGTAGGTTACTACAGGGAATACCATGGCTTTGACTAGGCGGATCTTTGCTGCCAGTCTGATGTCTCTACTCTTTACTATTTTATCGAGATTGGACATTGCTCTCCTCCCAAGAAGTAAGCGTCTTCTGATTTCCTGGCTGCAGTCTGCATCTGCAGTAATCTTTGCACCTAGAAATACAAAGTCTGTAACAGCCTCCACGTTTTCTCCCTCTATTTTCCAGTTGTCAATCATTCTTGTTGCCATAATCTTGGTTTTTTTGACGTTTAGCTGCAACCCGGCTTTTGCGCTTTCTTCTTTCACCTTGATTAGAAGGCTCCTCGGCTCCTCCTCGCTTTCGGCCATCAGAGTGGTGTCATCTGCATATCTGAGGTTGTTAATGTTTCTTCCAGCAATTTTCACCCCAGCTTGCATTCATCAAGCCCCGCACATCGCATGATGTGTTCTGCATACAAGTTAAAAAGGTTGGGTGAGAGGATGCAGCCTTGCCGTACGCCTTTCCCAATCTTGAACCAGTCTGTTGTTCCATGGTCAGTTCTGACTGTTGCTACTTGGTCCTTGTACAGATTCCTCAGGAGAGAGACAAGGTGGCGTGGGATGCCCATCCCACTAAGAACTTGCCACAATTTATTATGATCCACACAGTCAAAGGCTTTAGAATAGTCAATGAAGCAGAAGTAGATGTTTTTCTGAAACTCCCTGCCTTTCTCCATTATCCAGCAGATATTGGCAATTTGGTCTCTCGTTCCTCTGCCTTTTCTAAACCCAGCTTGAACATCTGGCAACTCTCGCTCCATGTATTGCTGGAGTCTTCCTTGCAGGATCTTGAGCATTACCTTACTGGCATGAGAAATAAGGGCCACTGTACGGAAGTTTGAGCAGTCTTTCGCATTTCCCTTTTTTGGTATGGGGATATAAGTTGATTTTTTCCAGTCTGATGGCCATTCTTGTGTTTTCCATATTTGCTGGCATATGGCAGGCATCACCTTGACAGCATCATCTTTTAAGATTTTAAACAGTTCAGCTGGGATCCCGTCGTCTCCTGCTGCCTTGAGGTTAGCAATGCTTCTTAAGGCCCAATCAACCTCACTCCTCAGGATGTCTGGTTCTAATTCATTCACCACACTGTCAAAACTATCCTCGATATTATTATCCTTCCTATACAGATCTTCTGTATAGTCTCGCCACCTTCTCTTGATCTCTTCAGCTTCTGTTAGGTCCCTGCCATCTTTGTTTCTTATCATACCAATTTTTGCCTGAAATTTACCTCAAATGTTTCTAATTTTCTGGAAGAGGTCTCTTGTCCTTCCTATTCTGTTGTCTTCTTCCACTTCCATGCATTGCTTATTTAAAAATAGTTCCTTATCTCTTCTGGCTAACCTCTGGAACTGCGCATTTAACTGGGCATATCTCCCCTTTTCACTGTTCCCTTTTGCTTTCCTCCTTTCTTGGGCTACTTCCAGTGTCTCAGCAGACAACCATTTTGCCTTCTTGGTTTTCTTTTTCTTTGGAACGTACTTTGTTGCCGTCTCCTGAACAATGTCGTGGACTTCTGTCCATAGTTCTTCTGGGACTCTGTTTACTAAATCTAGTCCTTCAAATCTGTTCTTCACTTCCACTGTATATTCGCTAGGAATGTTAGTGAGATCATATCTAACTGTTCTGTGTATTTTCCCTGATCTCTTTAGTTTTATTCTAAATTGGGCAATAAGAAGTTCGTGATCTGAGCTACAGTCAGCCCCAGGTCTTGTTTTCACCGACTGGATGGATGTCCGCCACCTTTGGCTGCAAAGGATGTAGTCAATCTGATTCTGGTGTTGACCATCTGGTGAGGTCCATGTATAAAGCCGTCTTTTAGGTTGTTGGAAGAGAGTATTCGTTATACACAGCGAGTTTTCCGGGCAAAATTCTATCAGCCTGCGTCCTGCTTCATTTTGTTCTCCCAGACCATGCTTGCCTCTGATCCCAGTTGTCATTTGACTTCCCACCTTGGCATTCCAGTCTCCTGTAATGAAAATAATGTCTCTTTTTGGTGTATTATCCAGTAGGTCCTGCAGATCCTCATAGAACTGATCTACTTCTGCTTCTTCAGCAGCTGTGGTTGGGGCGTATATTTGGATCACTGTAATGTTGAAAGGCTTTCCTTGCACTCGAAATGAGATCATTCTGTCATTTTTTGGGTTGTATCCAAGCACCGCTTTAGCGAATTTCTTATTAATTATGAAGGCTACTCCATTTCTTCGATGTTCCTCTTGTCCGCAGTAGTAGATCTGGTGGTCATCTGATGTGAAGTGGCCCATTCCAGTCCATTTCAATTCGCTGACCCCCAGAATGTCTATCTTTAGTCTTGACATCTCACCAATAACAACATCCAATTTGCCCTGGCTCATAGATCTTACATTCCAGGTTCCTATGGTGTGTTGATCTTTAGAGCATCGGATTCGTCGTTCACCTCCACTACCGTCAGCCGCTAGCCTTCCTTTCAGCTTTGAGCTAGCTGCGTCATCACATCTGGGGCTAGTTGAACTTATCCTCTGCTCCTCCCCAGTAGCATTTTGGCCATCTTCCGACCATTAGTTAATGGCAACCATTAGTTGCTTTAAATTGCATTAGGTGCTATTTTTCATGTAAATAGGTTCATGGGTTATAATTTGACAGAGATTAGGAACATGTTCATGTATTCCAGAAGGCATAGTTTCAGAGACAGATCAAGCCAAAAAACTGCACCCTAGGGTTATGCAACCTGTGTGCATATAATAGCTGGATTTTTGTGGTGAAACATCAGCAGCTCCACAGAGTTGCACAGCATGGGGGGGGGGGGGGGCGCTTCCTAATGCCGCAACTGTTTAATACAGTTCATATTGTGGTGACCCCCAACATTATTTTCGTTGCTACTTCCTAACTGTTATTTTGCTACTGTTATGAATTGTAATGTAAATATCTGATATGCAGGATCTATTTTCATTCACCAGACCAAATTTGGCACAAAAAAAATGATACACCCAAATTTGATTACTGGTGGGGTTGGGGGAGGGGGGGAGATTGTCATTTGAGAGTTGTAGTTTCTGGGATTTATAGTTCATATACATTCAAATAACATTCTGAACTCCACCAACGATGAGACTGAACCAAGCTTGGCACACAGAACTTCCATGACTAACAGAAAATACTGCAAGGGTTTGGTGAGCATTGACCTTGAGTTTTGCTGTTGTAGTTCACTTACATCCAGAGAGCACTGTGGACTCAAACAATGATGGATCTGGACCAAACTTGGTATTCATCCAAATCTGATGGGCTTTAGTCCTTCAGCTTGGAGTAGGTTGCCACCACACATCTCTTTCTCCTCTGCTGAGTGTTCCCATTAATAAATGGTGGTCTTTATGTGTGCTTCCCTCCCCCACTCCCACCCCCACCCCCAATCTCTCTATGCAGTTCATGAGATGTCAGATTTGCCCATAAGGTCATAAGCTTTAGTTAAACTCTAGCTGTATATGTCTTGGAAGCATACTCAGAAACTTCAGCTGATCCAAAGAACTGCAGACCGATTGTTAACTGGAGCTGGCTACAGGACACACACATCTTTTTCATTTCTACAGCTCCACTGGCTCCACTCCATTTCCCGAACAGAACTCAAAGTAGTGGCTTGAACCTATAAAGCCCTACATGGCTCAAATCTAGATTATTTGGATGTCCACATTATCCCTTACAAATTGGCCTAGAGAGGCCTTTCTCTCTGTTCCCTTAACCTCACAGGTACATCTGTTGACCCCAGGTTCTGGAACATCATTCCCAGAGATGCAACACTGGTATCTTCCCTACACTCCTTTTGCTTCAAGGAGCTTTGCACAACTGATTGTTTACTTGGGACAAGCCTTGTATAATGTGCTGTCTTTTCTATGTCTTATTTTCCAAATCTCTGTTGGAAACCACTTTGAGTCCCAAACTTGGAAAAGGAAGATAAAGTAATAATAGGGCAGTGGTTTGTGTGAAATGTGTGGTAATGTGCGATAAATGAGGGGCATGGCACGCATTTCTAAAGCACATGAGGAAATATTCACAACAGCTATAAGACTAATCAATGGCAAGCATGTTGTAGACTTCACCTTTGTGAGTTCATATCTATAGATTGAGAAACAGGAAGGCACCTGCAAGTTGAAGGAATGGGGACCATTTCGGAGAACTCAGAATGTACTGGCAAATGGATTAACCAATTTACATAGCATGGTTTCAGGTGTTTGGAATTTCCCGTAGGATCCCATAACAATTTGTTCATCAGATAATAGGATGACACCCTGCCTGGCGTTCTATATATAAAGCAACCATGGCTAGAGGCTTTTCAGAGAGATCCAAAGACATTTGGATCCATCCGTTGGGAGACAATCTCAACATTAACCCAGGTAAGAGCAATATGTTGTTATTAGGCCTGGGTAACAACGGAAAAATTTGTTTCTAAAATCGATTTGTATTTGGGGGGTTTTTTGTTTCGATATTTAAAATAATTACAAAATTTTCCTTTTAAAAAGTTCGATATGTACGAAATTTCGTAAATGGTAAAAAATTAACGAATCGATTTCCGAAACAATAACGAATCGATTCGTTAATGGCGGACGCGACCGCGAAATACGCTAAAAAACCTCCAAAACCTTCTGAAGCTTCCCTCTCCCTCTGTTGTTGACTGTTGGTGTGATATTATAATTTTTTTTCACTAATTAAACCATAAAACTGGCCCAGACATGCGGAAATAATAACGAAACGACCTCAAAACAATAACGAAACGAATACAATATCGAAATACGAAGCATTTACAAAACGTTTTTGAAAATTCGTTTTTTTAAATAATTGCTCCAGAATGGTTCGTTATCGTTTTGTAATTGAAAAAATTAACGAATTATTAACGAATTACGAATTAACGAAACGAAACCGCCCAGCCCTAGTTGTTATGCTTTTGTAGGAACAAACTCCAGTGTTCAAACAGTATGTGGATGATGTTCGGTAAGTCATCAGAACCACTTTGTTTGGAAGGTCACTGGAGGATTTTTAGGCTAGCAGGAGAGATGAACCTGTTGTAGATACACAGGTTCATCATTCCTGTTGTTGAACAATATGTCCCACCACCCTTGTCTGTAGTTGATTTTGCCTGATGAGAATCAATAACTTCTAGAGGACTAAGGATTTATCACTTTCTAGTTACTTCTGAGTATGTATGAATGTACTTTCTTACAACTTAACAACTGTATCCTTGTGGGAAAGATTGTATAACAGTACTGGTATCACTATCCATACTTTACTAATCTACCCTAGAGCTTTCCAGACATTTCAGGTTGGTGACTCACTTTTTAGATGTGCATCATTTCGCAACACAATCAATCAGTTTTACTACCAAACCGGAGGTAGAAGAGATAAAGAAGCATAGTAAAAGTAAAGTCTAGTTGTGTCCGACTAGACATTAAGTCTAGTAGTGTCCAACTCAAGGGGGGGGGGGCGTGCTCATCTCCATTGCTAAGCTGAAGAGACGGCGTTGTCCATAGACACCTCCAAGGTCATGTGGCCAGCATGACTGCACGGCGCACTGTTACCTTCTCACTGTACCTATTGACCTACTCACATTTGCATGTTTTCGAACTGCTAGGTTGGGAGAAGCTGGGCTTAAAAGCGGGAGCTCACCCCACTCCCCAAATTTGAACCACCAATCTTTCAGTCAGCAAATTCAGCAGCTCAGTGGTTTAATTATATATGCTGATTATATATGCTTATATATGCTTATGTTAAGAAGCATACATAAACTGAAATAAGGAAATCCATGTGAACACAACATATCTCATGAAAACCTTTCATTTATATATTTAAGAATAGATGATTTGTAAGAAATAACATCTAATTTCCAAGATTTTTTTGACATTTCTTGCTAAATTTGTGCAACACACCTGCACATTGCAGCCGACATATTAATGTGTTGCAATGCATAGTTTTGAAAGCTGTGGTCTAACCCTTACTTCTCCCCACAAAACTCTACAAACCTTGCTTGCCGTGTCTTTTCCACACTTACATTTTCGTTTAATCTTTCCACAACCCTCCTCAACAAGTTGATTTCCAAACATAAATCTGTGTTTCCTCCTGTGTTTAGTATGGGGAAATTCATCTGATTTGTGAGCAAGTAGAATGCTGCACACATATGATTTGAACTCTCTTCTTGTTTCCTTGCTATGGGATTAGGAACTTCATTACTGCAACCTCTCATTACCACTGGTTTAGTGACTCCTACTGGGTAATTTTTGTTCTGCTCCTCCTGACTGTGACTGAAGGAGCTCATCACTCTAGAGAATGAATCTACTTTAAATCCGGTTTCTGCCTCCTGCAGAATTCTGGGGTTTGTAGTTTAGGGGGGAGCCTTTAACAGCTTCACTAAACTACAAACCCCAGAATAATGCAGGAGACAGAAACTGGATGTATTCTTTCGTATGATGAGGTCCTGTGATGACCATGCCTGGGACATTCTGATTGCCTTTGAAACAACACCCTGATCAGGGATCACCATTGACCTCCAGATTCAGAATAGTGGATAGATAATTAAGGGTGCATGTACACTGCAGAATTAGTACCATTCTGCACCACTTTGACTGCCATGGGACAGTGCAATGAAATCTTGGGTCTGCCAAAGCGTGCTGGTGCCTCATCACACTGAAACCCCCAAAATTCCATAGTTTTAAGCCAAGGCAGCTAAAGGGGTGTCACACTGCAGTAATTCTGCAGGATATGTATGTCCTATTTTTTTTGCTTATGCAATGCTCAGAACCCCAGTGTTTTGAGGGGTCCCCATGAGTGAGATCCAGACATAGGAAAACCTGACTATGTGTGACTTGAATGACTCAACATGGATTCTGATTAGCTTGAGAATTTTCCCCCCTTCATATCTGAATCAGATTATTCATTCTGACTCCTCTATAATAAACATCTCTCCTGCTGAAGCATAATACTTTGGGACCACCCTACCTGCATGACCGTATCGCTGTCTACGAACCCACACGTTCACTCCGGTCATCTGGAGAGGCCCTGCTCGTGATCCCACCGCGTCGCAAGCGCACCTGGTGGGGACACAAGACAGGGCCTTTTCTGTGGTGGCCCCCCGACTCTGGAACGCCCTCCCGAAAGATCTCAGGCAAGCCCCTACGCTGGCAGTCTTCAGGAAGGAATTGAAAACCTGGCTGTTCCGATGTGCCTTTTCAGATTAGGAACCTCCAGTACCAAATCCTAGAAGCACCTTAGTAGAACCAAGATCACTGCACTTCACACCGCACTTATATTTAATCCCACATCCCTCCTGTCACATCAGCACTTTTAACCCTGTACCCCTATTTCGGCCGGCCCAGTTTTAATAGTGTTTGTTGTATTGTCACTGTTATTGTTTTCCTGCTTAACTGTTTTTAATTTGCTTGGGCATTGTATTGTTGTATTGTGTTTTTTGAGGCTTCGGCCTGTGTAAGCCGCATCGAATCCCTTGGGAGATGCTAGCGGGGTACAAATAAAGTTATAATAATAATATAATAATAATAATAATAATAATAATACTCTCTTTTGTCCCTGTTAGTCTTCCTTCTGCCCTTCAGTTTCTTCCTCACTCAATAGTAGCTAAGGAGATCTCAAGAATGTCTGAAAAATCAAATTGGCCCTCCAAAAGTGGGAAGTAAGATGGAATTTGACCTCTCTTTAGGTCAGCATTTCTCAACCTGAGAGTCACGAGGGGGTGTCAGAGGGATCGCCAAAGACCATCATAAAACACAGTATTTTATGTTGGTCATAGGGGTTCTGGCCCAATTCTATCGTTGGAGAGGTTCACAATGCTCTTTGATTGTAGGTGAACTATAAATCCCAGCAACTACAACTCCCAAATGACAAAATCAATCCCAACCCCCACCAGTATTCAAATTTGGGCATGTTGGGTATTTGTGCCAAATTAGGTCCAATGAATGAAAATACATCCTGCCTATCAGATATTTACATTACAATTCATAACAGTAGCAAAATTACAGTTATGAAGTAGCAACAAAAATAATTTTATTGTTGGGGGTCACCACAACATGATGAACTGTATTAAAGGGTCGTGGCATCAGAAAGGTTGAGAACCACTAGTTCTCAATGCAGTTCTTGCAGTGTCTCTGGAAAACGGTCAGGTTAGATTTTCTAATCAAGAACCATCATTGATTTTACTGTGACAATTAGAAAATGCTGATACCTTTATGAAGAAAATTGTGTGTGTGTATACACACACACACACATACACATATGAACTCTTACTATTGGAAGGAATGCAAGATCTTGTCAAATGCCTACATGATCTTGTTAGCCTGTTATTGACATTATCCTGCTACTCCCATTCATAAAGTAGTTCCCTTTGCCTGGAAAACAACATATAATTATCAGAGTTTTGCAGTAATTACATGCAATGTTTTTCCTTAGTCATGAGCCATACAAAAAAGGTATCTCGATGCAGCTTCATTTAGAACCAAGGAAAGATATGGAAGTTGAAGTCATCCTGGAGGATCTGGAGATTCTTAGAGATAACATTCTTAGAGATACAATCCACGAATAATCAGATTTGAGAGATGAAAACTGCAAATATGAAGTATAGTAAATACTAGAATTTCTTCACAAACCTTTGAGTAGGAGAGTGAATTGACTGCCCTTGTAACATTCAGATATGTCCAAATACTAATATAATGTTTTGGATAATACAAATGGAGACTATGGCTGGAATCCATTATTGCAATTACGAATTTGTAACTGAGGGTTGTGCATCAATATCTGTATTCAGTAAGACTATGTAGTTTCATAGGAAATTTATGTAAATTCAGTCCAAATCCATCTTAAGAGACATCCATTGGATCAGGTGAAGGAGATCCAGTCAACTTCTGATTGGGCCACAAGGAGGAACATGTTTCTACTTCCTCCCACCAATGAGTAAGGCTGTGACAAGGACCCGCGATTGGGGTCCTGCTACTGATTGTGAAAGGTCCCATTCAGTGGTGGAAGGAGAATGGAAATATCCCATCCTTGCAACCCAGTCAGAAGTTGCACAGACGTCCTTCACCTGGTTCAGCAGCTGGTTCTTAAGGTGGACTGAGGCAATAAGCCAGGAGATCCTGCTGAGGGCCCTTCCACAGAGCTGAATAAAATCCCACATTATCTGCTTTGAATTGGAATATATGACTGTGTGGACTCAGTTCAAAGTAGATATTGTGGGATTATTGAGGGGTGTGCATCAATAAGTGTCTATATTTAGTAAGACTATGTAGTTTCATGGGAAAGTTATGTAAACTCAATCCCAATCCATCTTAAGAGACAAGAACCTGTGATTGGGGTCCTGCTTCTGACTGTGAAAGTCTCCACTCACTAGTGGGAGGGGAGTGGACACTTGCAACCCAGTTAGAAGCTGAACAGGCTTCTTTCACCTGATTCAGTAGCTGGCTCTTAAGGTGGGCCGAAGCTATAGGAGATCCTACTTAGTTATGCATACTTAACAAATAACTGACCTAGGCTAACATTTCAGGTGTTAGCAGTTCCAACACTGAAGGGCTCTGTTATATATATGGAACTGGGAGCATTAAAAGGACATCTCCCAAGTCTTCCAAGGAGAACTGCAAATCATGACAAACTTTCCACATCTTCTCTGCTTCCTTCCTCCCAGGCTCCACTTTTGCCAGAGAGGCCTGACCATGTATTTCAAGGGAGCTGGTCCTGTTCTCTTTGCACTCCTAGCCATTGCCTTCATCGTTGAGACCTATGCCGCCGACTACAAGACCTTCCTAAGGCAGCACTACGACCATCCCAAGAGTAACATGGGGAAGAATTACTGTGATGCCATTATGCAAAGGCGTGGGATGACCAAACCCAACTGCAAGCCCCTGAACTCCATGATCCATGCCCCCAAGAAACAAATCCTCGATGTGTGTGGCAAAGGAGGGAAACCTTACAAGAACGGGTTGCGACGTAGCATCAAGAAGTTCTCTGTCACTACCTGCAAGCACCACGGTGGCTCAACTCGCCCACCTTGCAAATACAGAGAGAGCAAGACCAGCAGATACATTGTTGTCCGTTGTGCAGGGAATTATCCTGTTCATTTTGATGAAGGCATAATCTAACCATGTGAAGCTGTCAAATGTTACTTCATGCAAGAATGATTGAGCCATTTCCTGCCAATTCATAGAAAAAATGATCTTGGTTTGTAAATCCAAGATATTAATTTAACCAATTTTGATTTTCTGTATCCTTTTTCCTGCTTCTCTATTTCTGTGCCATCTTTGCTTCCATTTCATTTTTCCATACTGAAACCAAAAAGCATACGAAAACAAAGCCATCAGCCTATGTTTCCTTTTACTAAGCCATCCCTGTTATCCTGTCAATTGCTATTAAATAAATTAACTAGGAAAAGCCTTTCAATTGTATGGTGTTTTACTTAAGCACACTCTTGCTCATGGATACAGAGGGCCAACTATATAAATATATTTCCATAATGATTGGTGCTCTTTAGTTTTTACCCAGTTCGGGTCCCCAGATGTTATTGAATGACAACTCCCATCATTTCTGATTACCCATCATGGGACTGGGGATAATATGAATTACAACCCAAAAGCACTTCTGGCTCTGACGTTGAGGAAAGATTAAATGACATTTTAAAGTCAGACCTCTTATTCACAAGCCTCGTATCAGAATTCACACCTCCAACTTTCCAACTAAACAGAACAAACTGCAGTCTTCCATACATTATTGCATCCCAACTCCCATCAGCTCTAGTCATGAAGTCGAATGATGAGGAATACAGGAGTAGTATTCTAACATCTGGAGGACGACATAAAATGACATGGACCAGATTCAGCACATGTGCTGTTAGTTTGACACATATGCTCTAGAATTACCCATTACATAAAGTTATGACACTATATATAATTATAAAAAGTCTTAGATTTGGTACAGCCTCTGTTTCTGACAAAATCTAAAGTAATATAAGTTTTGGTCCAGTTAACTATTCTCTCTTTTTTGTCCAAAGCTTAATTATTACGGGTGTGCAAATGTTTGTTATTAATTTGTTTTTCGGATCAAATTCATTAGATTAGTGCATACAAATCGATATTAAAATCATGCAGGAAGGTGTGAGGGGTGGTGGTTAAGAATCAAAACACTCACCTATCATTTTTGTTCAGATTCTGTAACATTCAGATGCCTCTCAAGGTCAGTATAAGCAATAAGCAACTTTGGCAAAGCCAAGAGAACATAAAGTGCTTTAAAAACTGATCCTTTTTCTTTGGCCCAAGTGTCATAAACGAAGGCACTGGGGGCAGGACTAGCAAAGTATTTTTTGTCATGTCAGGAGCAACTTGAGAAACTGCAAGTCGCTTCTGGTGTGAGAGAATTGACCGTCTGCAAGGACGTTGCCCAGGGGATGCCCGGATGTTTTGACATTTTATCATCCTTGTGGGAGGCTTCTCTCATGTCCCCGCATGAGGAGCTGGAGCTGATAGAGGGAGCTCATCTGTTGTCTCCCCGGATTCGAACCTGCGACCTGTTGGTCTTCCGTCCTACTGGCACAGTTAATGGGCGGGAGACTGAGAACACAGAATTCTTAGAAATGTAGTTTGGGAATGGAAGGCCCCCTGTGGCAGAAAATGCAAAAGTCCCTGTCCTAAACTACATTTCCCAGAATGCAGTGCTCAGCATCTGAAAGCCCCAATGAGGGTTGCAGCAGCTAGACTTTAGAGCAGTGTTTCTCTACCTGGGGGTCGGGACCCCTGGAGGGGTCGCGAGGGGGTGTCAGAGGGGTCACCAAAGACCACCAGAAAACACAGTATTTTCTGTTGGTCATGGAGGTTCTGTGTGGGAAGTTTGGCCCAATTCAATCCTTGGTAGGGTTTGAATGCTCTTTGATTGTAGGTGAACTATAAACCCCAGCAACTACAACTCCCAAATGTGAAGGTCTATTTCTCCCAAACTCTACTAGTGTTTACATTTGGGCATACTGAGAATCCGTGCCAAGTTCGGTCCAGATACATCATTGTTTGAGTCCACAGTTCTCTCTGGATGTAGGTAAACTACAACTCCCAAAACTCAAGGCCAGTGCCCACCAAACCCTTCCAGTATTTTCTGTTGGTCATGGGAATTCTGTGTGCCAAGTTTGATTCAGTTCCATCGTTGGTGGAGTTCAGAATGCTCTTTGATTGTAGGTGAACTATAAATCCCAGCAACTACAATTCCCACAGGACAAAATCAATACCCTCCCCCAATCTGTTACTATTCATAACAGCAGCAAAATGAGTTATGAAGTAGCAACGAAACTAATTTTATGGTTGGGGGTCACCATAACATGAGGAAACATAGTAAGGGACCGTGGCATTAGGAAGGTTGAGAACCACTGCTTTAGAGTCAGTTTAATTGTAGTGGTTCAACCTGTGATTGTTTCATTGCCTGAGGTTTCAGAGAATACTGACCAAGATCCTGCAGGCCCACAGGGGTTTAGAAATGGGAATTTTGGACAGGAGAATGATGTTAGCCATGATGAAGCTGAGGATTCTGGGATGGCCAAGCCTGCTTTAGATGTTCAGTACAGACCGAGAAAGAGGCGGGCAGGTTTGTGTTCGATTTCCCAGGGGAATCAAGGTCGGAATGAGAAAAAAATGTCTTAATTGGGGAACCTGAGGAGGATACCTCTTTTGATAGAAGGAGTTAGATTTGTCAAGACAGACATCTGGCCGAAGGGAGGCATTGCTCCCAAAGATTAATTGCCAAGCAGTGTCCTCCCCAAGTTTCTCAAGGGAAAAGGCATGGTGCATTATTTAAACTGTTATGTTTATTCATATCATGATCTGATCACCATACTCAATATATCCCATATGCATGGGGGTATTGGGGTAATGATACAAAAGGTTTGCTAGGCTAGACCCTCTTTCACTCAGACTCAGCCCCCCCCCAAAACTCAGCCCCCCCCAACCCCCCTGAAAAAAATTCAGTGCCCCCCCCCCCGAAACGAAATCCTGGCTACGGGCCTGCGGACTCTTGTTAGTTTTGGATCTTTGCCATGGGTTATGCCAGTGTTTCTCAGCCTTCAAAATGTGGCGACCCGTTAATACAGTTCCTCATATTGTGATGACCCTCAACCATCAAATTACTTCGTTGCTCCTTCATAACTGTAATTTTGTAACTATTATGAATTGCAATGTACATAGCTGAAATGCAGGATGTATTTTCATTCACTGGACCAAATTTGGAACAAATATCTGACACGTTCAAATTTGAATCCTGGTGAGGTTGAGGGGGATTGATTTTGTTATTTGGGAGTTGTAGTTACTGGGATTTATAGTTAACCTACAATCAAAGCTCATTCTGAACTCCACCAATGATAGAATCAAACCAGACTTGGCACACAGCTCTCCCATGACCAACAGAAAATATTGGAAGGGTTTGGTGGGCATTGACCTTGAGTTTTGGAGTTGTGGTTCACCTACATCCAGAGAGCATGGTGGACTCAAACAATGATGGATCTAGACCAAACTTGGCACAAATATTCAATATGGCCAAATGTGAACACTGGTGGATCTTGGGGGAAAATAGACCTTGACATTTGGGAGTTGTACTTGCAGGGATTTACAGTTCGCCTACAATCAAAGACCATTCAGAACCTCACCAACGATAGAATTGGGCCAAACTTCCCCCACAGACCCCCCCCCCCCATGACCAACAGAAAATACTGTATTTTCTGATGGTCTTTGGTGACCCCTCTGACACTCCCTCATGACCCCCCAAGGGTCCTGACCCCCAGCTTGAGAAACACTGGTTTATGCAATCCTGTTTCTTGATTTTGATGTGTGGATTCCTGCTTTCTAAGTTTAGGTGACTTTTCATGGACTAAATTCTAAATTGCTTTTGATATTTTTTTTAACTTTTTGCTGAAACTCTTTTTTATTCTTCAATAAATTGCTTTGCTTTACTGAACTCTGGAGTGTGTTTGGTTCAGAGGTGCCTTTCCAGCTGTGGTGTGCAACTGTCTAATAATAATAAATAAAATTACTGAATCTGCAAAGAGGACTAAAGTAAGTCAGTAATAGTATAAATCTGTGCTAAATTGAAGTTGTGTGGTTGTGTGTCATAAAGACAGACAGACATTCAGGGGGATTGCTGTTGTTGCTTTTTGGAGGAATAATTTTTTTTTCTAAACTTTTAAAAATCCCCAAAAATCTGTAGATGTGTGAATCTTTCTGAAACTTCTGGGGATTGATGCCCTGGTCATCTTGGACACTGTATATAAAATTCAAGTAGATAGCTATTGTAGTTTTTTTAAGTTGTTTATAAAACTTTGAAAATTCCCCTAACAATCCGTGGATAAGCAAAACATTCTGAAAATTTGGTGGGCTAACAGTGGTAAATGTGTTCTACCATTGTAGCAAGTTTCTCTCCAATAATTTTTAAAATGTGGGAGAAAGGAGCCCCTGAAGTTTCCCCAATTATAGTACTTATGCACAATTACTATAACGAAATAGTAATGAAATCTTGTTACTCTCATTATAGTAATGAGTTTTCAGTAATTATACTTTAGAAACACTTTAGAAAGAGAATGCCGGCACCCCCAGTTTTGTAATGAATTTTGAACCATTTTTAATGGATCGCACATCCCTATTAATTATTCTAAATTCAACAGGAATCCATCCAGACAGTAGCCAGTTATTGTCTGATGTCCTGTAATATCAACAAAGAAAACAAAACAAAACAAAAACTCTCTCTGACTCCAAAACAAAACAAAATGTGTGATCAATGGCAATGGGTTCTGCAATGGGTTTTCAGTACCTGGAGCACATGTGAAAGAATTAGCATCTAACAAGTCATGATGTCTACCCTCCATAATATTTCTACAATAGGTATAATAGTTCCTGAGCTGTTACATTCTCCACCACAATCCAGGCAAGGATCCAAATTAGTTGAAAAGGAAAATATCCTGTTATGATCATGATTTGCCATATCCTTCTGTGTTTATCTCTTTAAAGAACAACAGATAGAAAGTAAACAAGAAAAAAAGATGGAAGGGGCAACATCACATCCACAAGAAATCATGTCCTGTAATGCTGAAAAGGGGATGGAAGTAGGTGGGATGCCATCCCTCTTATTTTTGGTAGCCATTACACGATCTGGTTCAACTATTTTTTTTATTTTTCATTTCCTCAATAATATCAAACATGTACATTCATTACTGCTAATAGTTTAGCATACTATCTGGTAAAGGGGATGGGGGCATGGAATTGAACCTCCCATTGACTTTTCAACCAGTAGTTATGGAATACTGAACAGAAGGTGCAAGTGAACTTTCCCAAGCCATTGCAGTGTAAGCACATCATGTTTCTGGATTTTTTTAAAAGTTTTTCCCCATTCTCTTTCTTGCAATCTTGCAGACCAGGGCAGAACATATGAAATCATCAACAAGAATGTCATG
>NW_026847660.1:14085658-14356477 GCF_025583915.1 Anolis sagrei ordinatus
TTCCACAATGCTAACTCAGAGCATTATACTGTGATACAGAAACTAGCCTGATTTTGATTGGATTAAACCTGACACAAGCTCAAGCTCAGTCGGATTGCAAACAGTCAAAGCATTTCTGGCAAAAGCTCAGGTTGGGCTTCTTAATCAAAGAGCTAGGAATGGAGAGAACATTTTAAAATAAGGAAAAATGGTTGAAAATATGCTTTTCAATTTTTGGAAAACTCAAATGAAAAGAATCCTGCAGTGATCAGAATATTCACAGTTTGGGACTAATTGTGTGCAAAATTCACACATGGTTGTTTCTGCATAGAAATCCTGTTTCCTGTGCAGAAAATGATATAGGTAAAGGTTTCCCCTGACATTAACTCTAGTTGTGTCTGACTCGAGGGGGGGGGGGCGGATCTCATCTCAATTTCTAAGCCAAAGAGTCGGTGTTGTCTATGGACACCTCCAAAGTCATGTGGCCAGCATGACTGCATGGAGTGCCATTACTTTCCCACAGAAGCGATATATATTGATCTACTCACATTTGTATCTTTTCAAACTGCTAGATTGGCAGAAGCTGGGTCTAACAGCAGGAGCTCACCCCACTCCCTGGATTCGAACGGCCGACCTTCGGTCAGCAAGTTTAGCAGCTCAGTGGTTTAACCTGCTGTGCCACCAGGGGGGCCTCCAAAAATATAGCCTCTGAAAATGCACTTTTATCCATATTTGAATTTTGGACATAATTAGTCCCGAATTGCTAATATTCAGGTAGATTTAAGGTTTTGTCAAAAATACTCACAGTACGCATTCATGGCTTCAACTCCTCTCGCACTAATTCTTGTTGGTTAGACTCAAACAATTGTTGAATAGTAAGTCAATACATAATAGGTCCAACTGATCCAATATGTTTACTCAGGTTAAGATTAATAACACAAACTAGACCTTAGAATGAATTCCAAGCTTATCTCACCACAAGCCTATAATTATCAGAGTTATTGCAGACATTAAATCTATATTATTATTATTATTATTATTATTATTATTATTATTATTATTTGGTCATAAGCCAAAACAAATTAGAATCCAAGCAAACACAGTACCACTTAAATGAGAACTGAAGGAAGATAGTCTAATAACTAATTAACTGTTCAACAGCAGTCTCATTACTAAATAGTTTATGACATTTCGTAGCTGCTGCATAAGACAGAAACATCTCTATTATTATTTGCTGTAAAGCTATTCCAGTTTTTGCTAAATCTGCCCACTAATTCTTACTCTGTGTTGGTGATGAAAGGTCCTGTGCTTTTCTTTTGACTTTACTTTAGCCCAGGAAGGGGGGGGGGGGTCATGTAATATATATATTCATGCACAAGTTGACCTCATGTATAAGTTGAGGGCAGATTTGGGGGGCACAAAATATGGGTTTTAGTATGAACTGTTGGAGCCCCCTGTTGCGCAATGGGTTAAAAGCTTACGCTGGCAGGACTGAAGACTGACAAGTTGGAGGCTCGAATCCAGGAGCGCGGATGAGCTCCCTCTGTCAACTCCAACTCCCCAGGCGGGTACATGAGAGAAGCCTCCCACAAAGATGGTAAAACATCAAAACATCTGGGCGTCCCTTGGGCAACTCAAAATGGCCAATTCTCTCACACTAGTAGCAACTTGCAGTTTTTCAAGTCACTCCTGACATGGGGAGAAAAATGAACTGTAAATAAATCAAGTGTCATTTCATGGAAAGGGGATTTAGGAACAGTATTTGCACTGAGCAAGCTTTTGGGGTCAATTTTTTGACCAAATGTCTTATACATGAGTATAGGATAGTTTCCCGGACATTTTAAAATGCATCTGAAAGTTTGAATAGGGAAATCCATTTTTCTCCAACTGTTCCATGAACAGCAGACTATATTTTTTCACCCAGAGAGCTCTTTTGCCAGGACATAAATTTCAAGAGATCAGGACCCATCTTCTTTGAAATAATTGTGTTCTCGGAAGTGTCTGCCCTCATCAGTTCTACCCATAACTCCAGAGCTTCTTCCAAGGTCCATAATATAGCTGACGTATCCAAATCAGTTGCAGTCACTGTTTACACATCTCAGAAACCTCTTCTTGCCCTCTTTATATGGATAATCCTTACTCTACAATCCTTCCTATTCTGTTGCAAATGATCTCTTGAACCATCTTCTGACATTTTGCTTTCTTCATTGTTTGTTGTCACTGCAAAATGGTCTCCAAATAGATAAAGGAAATTATTAACTGTATATAAAACCAGCTCTGAAATACACGATGTCTGGGTCCTCTATCAAAGATGTGAAAAAAAATGCCTACATTATTTGTAGGATTCCCATAAATCATGCTGGTGAGGTATAGACTTTGTAGAAGTTGTGGATTGTCCTTTCACTTCTGTTTGAGTATTTGTGTTGAGAATCAGCCTGTGTTTGTGTTTCAGGATCCTGATGTGGGAAATGATGAGGGAAATGATGAGAGAAATGATGGTGCCAAGGCTGAGGTACAAGAGGGAGATGGTTTGGTCAATGATTTTCATGCAGACAATGACAGAGAGGCCCCAGCGCAAAGGGCAGTTTCTCATGAGAATATCCCTGCTGAGCCTAGCAATGATGGTTCACTCCCTCTTTCTATGAGCTCTCAAGATTTGGGTTTGGAAAACAATCTGACACCTGGAATTTTAATGAGCAGCCAGATAGGGAGCTGAAAAATAGGCGGCTGGAGATTAGCCAGGATCGACAGCAAACTCCGTGCTCTGAATTTATGCTATTTCTGTCCTGTCCATATCAGCCTGAAGGCGACTCAGGGCTGATATGGGCGGGATAGAAATACTGGAAGGCTTCGGCTGATAAGGGGTAAATGTGGGGGAAAGCAAAACCAATTTCTGAGTTTTGGGATATAAAGTTTGCCTCAAGGGAAAACCTGTTAGATGAGGCATCGTTTGGAAATCAAGTTCATGTGTCATGGAAATCCTGTTCAAGGGGTCTTGTTCCTGTGGAGTTTTTTTAGCCTTTTGGATTGTCTTTGCATCCTGTTCATTCCTGTTTGGATTTATGCTGTCTTGGATATCTCTGGTGTGGACATTGCTTGGTGTTACTACCTTTTATGGACTTACTACTTTTTGGAACTTTCTCATTTTCTTACAAGCATTTATTTCTTCTGGCGACTTACTAAGCTTCAATTAAAAAAAGATTTGTTTCTTCACTCTTTGTGTGGTGTGTTTTAAAGTCAGAGGGCTCTTCCTGACCTGGAGTGCAACAATTTGGATCTTTGTTTTGAACTGAAAGCGGAATTGGCAAATACAATTAGGTTTTATCTCTTTTAAAAATATATTTATATAGTAACTTCCTTCAGCAATGTAAATATTGTTATACAATTTGTAAAATGACATCAGGGCTAACTGAGTGATAAATTGGCACCCCAACAGAGAAGACGAACATTTCCCTGCACTCAGGTAGGAAACTTTCTTCTTCATGCATACTGGATAGAAAAATACTGCCAATTCTCTCTTTAGGAACTATGGATGCATCTACACTTGCTGGTTATACAGAGAGCTCTGTGGTCAGCTGGAAGCAGTGGCAACAACACACAAGATGAGGCGATGTCCATTTAAACCCAAACAATCTGGACCATCTGTATATTGGCCCTAGATTCAATACATACATGCTGGATCCAGGGCTGCTCCAGGAAAAATATCGCTGCTTTAGCACAGCTGGTTAAACTGCCAGCAGTAAAAAATATTGCTGATTGAAAGGTTGGCAGTTCAAGTCCAGGTTAGGGTGAGCTCTCGCCATCAGCCCAACTTCTGTCCACTTGCAGATCAAAAACAGTAATGTGAGTCAATAAATAGTTACTGTTTTTAGTGGGGCGGTAATAAATGGCGCCCATAAGAACATGCTGGCAATTCGATTGGGAGGACATCTATAGACAACAAAGCTGCATGGAAGATGAAGCAACAGCACTACTTCTTGGCCAGAGTCAAGCACAACCTCCAGATGCCAGAGATGGAAAAGATGGGAAAGCCTTTACCTCTGTTTATGTATTGTCTGTCCTTGTTAATTGGATAATGACATTGAATGTTTGCCACATATATGTTCTGTAATCTGTCCTGAGTCCCCTTGGGGTGATAGAGTGGAATATTATAAATAAAGTTTATTATTATTATTATTATTATTATTATTATGACACAAAAACACAGTATGACACAGCAAACGAGATATATATGCTGGATTTTGTATTATTTCATTGTTGTTGTTGTTGTTTTAATCTACCTGATGATGTGAATGCATTCACAGTTCCTCATTTCAAAATGTGATATGCTATGCCATTTTAGAAGCCCTGCATGGTGGCGATGTGTGTTTCCCTCATCTTTGCTTTGACTTGACTTGATCTCCTTTGCAGAACCAGATTTAGGTGAGTAAAAATATATAGAGAATATTATCATCTTTTCTTGGGGAGTGGGGAGGAGTCAGACAGTCATTCTCCTGGTTGATCCTCAAATAGTCAGAAGCGCTAGGGTGGGTAACATGAAAGGAACATAGCAAGTTGTGTCACACATATCATCCCATATTTGGAGAACGAAATATAATAAAACGAGGCCGGGAGAGAGAAGCAACAACCCAACTATAAAATGAGACACCACACCATTAAAATAATTTGCAGTGGTTATATTTCAATGATTAGCAGATTACACATGGTTTAAGAAATGAAGCAAAGCCCAAAATGATAGTGTTCAAATCTTTTGAAGCTTTTTGAACTTACATAGAAAAAGTGAAAATGAAGGCACAGAAATGGAGAATTAAATGAAAGTGGTTTTGTTTGATTTTTAAATTATTATTATTATTATTATTATTATTATTATTATTATTATTGAATTTCCATGTTATTTTTTCATTATTCTCCTTTGAGGCATTTTGAACATAGAAGTCATCTTAGATCAGACCTTCATCATAGTGTACAGGCAATTTATCACGACAAGCGATAACAATATATCTTTCTGACTTGTTCTCTCTATAGTTACAAGGTGGACGGGTCGAGCCTCCCTTAAGCTTGCAGGTGGTGACAGAGAACTGTTTCTTGCTGCGCCGCAACCTGTCCCCATAAGGTTCCCCTCCATTACCACATACATCTATGATGTTATTCTTGGTTTCGTGGATGAAGGAGTTCACCTCTTTGCATTGAGGTTTGGTCAGATCACGTTTTTGCATCATGGCATCGCAGTAATTGCTTCCGACACTGCTCTTGGGGTTGTCATAGTGCTGCCTTAGGAAGGTCTCATAGTCGGCACCATAGGTCCCAACGATAAAGGCAAAGGTCAGGAACGCAAAGAAGATGGGGCCAGATCCCTTGAAATGCATGGTCAACTTTGCCACGCCAAAAGGACACCTGGAGAGAAAAAAAATAAAAGCAAAGGGGATAGTCTTTATATAATAGTATAGAAATGAAATCAGAGCTAGGATACAGGGGAGAGATACAGCCTTTTCCCACCTGGTGCAGGGTCAATCTTGAAAAGGGGACACTAGTTTGTCCTCCTTCTTTTACTCATTGCAAACAGAAATTGGGTCTACTCAGTACAAAAGCAAAGATTATAATATTCTCCATATTCCTTTACTCACCCAAATCTGGTCTTGAAAAGGAAATCAATTCAAAGTATAGATGAGGGAAACACACGTCGCCACCATGGAGTAGAGATAAAGTAGGAAGTGTTGGTTGGAGTCTTTCCACACTTGGAAAAAGACCTGATATATAAATACTTTGCTAGTATGCGGAGGGGTACATGATGGTAAGAGGAAGCTGAGATTGCCACCTCACCACAATCACATAAGGAAGTAATGGGTAGGACAGGACAGGACCAATTTCACAACAGAAAACCTCATAGATGACCCAAGATTATTTTAAGAGCACTTCTTGCAGTTTAAGTGGCCTCAAGTTTTGAATTGTTGAAATGTTTGGGATTTGAACTCTCATAATTCCCACTATTCAGTTATGCAATCTGTATAGGATGGGAGTTGTAGCTCAGCCTGTCTGGAGTGATGACAACAGGTTGGCCAAGAGTGTCCAAAATGTCCTGAAAATCTGGGGCCCTTCCACACAGTCATATAACCCAGAATACCAAGGCAGAAAATCCCACAATATCTGCTTTGAACTGGGATATCTGAGATATCCCAGAATAATGAACTCTCAGCATTGTGCCCTCGAAATGCACTTTACACTGACTTAGGATTGTTGCATGCTCTCACCAACGCCCCACCTCTCCTATCATGTTCATGCCTAGCATTATTTTTTTAACTTTAATTACATTTGGCCCAGCCATAGATTTTAAATGTGTGTTGTATTATTGTCATTTAATTGCTTTTTTGTTTATGAGTTTTATTTTAATTGTTTTATTGTTGTTGTTATTGCTTGTATTGATGTATTGTGGGCTCGGCCTCATGTAAGCCGCACCAAGTCCCTTGGGGAGATGGTAGCGGGGTACAAATAAAGTTTTATTATTATTATTATTATTATTATTATTATTATTATTATTATTATTATATCCGAGACCACACTGCCATATATTCCAGTTCAAAGCAGATAGTGTGGGATTTGATTCAGCTGTAAGGAAGGCTTCTGTGTTCCTAAAGAACATTTTATCTTCCCACCAAAGTAGGAAGGTGACTCTTGCTCCTTGGGTTTCTCAGATTTTGGGGGGCCTCTGGACATGTCAAAAGGGTATCTTCTTCACTTAGTAGTATCCATATGCATCCTAGGAATTCCAAAAAATTAAAGCTATGATTTGCAGTCTTATAGCTACGAACATTTTGTGATGCTATTTAATCAGGCTGTTGAAAAGCACATCCACCATTTCTCCAAGATGGAAATCAGAGATGGCTGGTGGTAAATAGGCTAATTGAGGTCATTGCCTCAGACAGAAGATGCTAGAAGGTGACAGCAAAGTCTTGGAGGAGAATGTCCTGCAGCCCTGAAGGTAACCTGCCTCTTCAAGTATGGTAGAAATGGCATTTTCATCATCAGTGGCCTCTTCCACACAGCTGGATAAAATCCCATATTTCCTGCTTTGAACTGGAATATATATGGCAGTGCGGACTCAGATAACTCAGTTCAAAGCACATATTGTGGGATTGTATGCCTTGATATTCAGGGTTATATGGCTGTGTGGAAGGGCCCTGTGTTGAAAATAGGGTTAACAGCCCTATTAGCTTTTGCACATAGAATAGGAAGGCAGCAATATCTAGTTCTTTACTTCAGGCATCAAAAGTCTTGGGACAACTGTCGTGAACCAGATGCCTTAAAGGAGCCAGACACAAAGAAAAGGTCCAAACAAAGTTTATTAGCACAACAAAAATAGCTTAGAAACACTTAACTCAAACTGCAAACTGCTGTGCAAAAAAATGTAATTTAGCAGATAATCCGGATTATACTTTAATATAATCCGGGATAACAAAAAGTTCTAGCAAATTGCTTCAAAAACACAGAGTTCAGTAAACACAAGGAAACAAGGTAGAAGCAAGCAAAATCGTCATCAAAAAACAGTCCCAAGTCAAAGCACATCCAGAAGAAGATGGTTAAGTCCAAAATGCGATGTCATCATCCAAAAACAATCCGAAGTCAGAGGGGAAGTAGAAATCAGCACTTACGAGATTCCAGTCAGTAGAAGCACGGAGATACAGCAACCTGCAGTTCCAGGACCCAAGCTCAAGAGTAATGGCAGCAACGAAGTCCCAAGCATGAATACAACATTTTGCCTACTGCGAAGTCCCCATAGTGTGATACCTACTTTTATCCTATAACTCATTATCAGATGATGAACTGCACTCCATCCTGTCTTCATCACTCTCAGCTGCCTTAGCTTCCAAAGCTGATCGCCACCGCCCGTCTCTCCAACTTTTCCATCTTCTATCAAGATTTAGATCTCCCCATGTATTACCACATTGCCAATCCCCAGAGAAACCTTCAAACTCATCACTAGATGTTGGTTGTGTACATATTTCTCTGATTTCCTGCACACGGGTCCAATCCAGCCCATCCTCCTCTTCATCAATACTCCCAGTCCCATCACTCCCTGTGAACCCCATAAAATCTTCCTCCTCAGTTGGAGCATTAAGTATTTCACAGATACATTTCCTTTCATGTTCTTCATCTGATTCTTGCTCCCGAGTAATCCGCTTTATACCTCTACCCCCATCTCCCTCCTCCTCCATTTCAGAATCTGAGAAGCCTTCAAACGAGTCAGTATCTGTAGGTGTAATGAATATCTCCCTAATTCGCTTCCTTTGCTGCTCCTGCTCCAACACCTGAGCAGCCCTCTTTCCTCTTCTACTACCAGTTGTAACGACCAGCACACTCTACTGCAACAACAACTCTGTCCACAGGGTCTCCCTCGCAAGCATTTTGCTATCTTGTTTAGATATTTAGAAGGTTTGTTTCTTTTTTTAAACTGCATTTTGCTCAGAGATATCCATGGTAGTTTGCAGTAAACATTGAAAATTGGGAATTTCTATGATGCTTGATTTTTGATGCTCTTCTTTTTCTGCCGACTCTCTATTTTGAGTCCCTCCTTCCAGCTCGCTGGATATGATATATTACTCCAGTTAAATACTGGGAGACTCGATAAGATAACTTAATTCAGCAACAATACAAATTTACTTGAATCTGCAGCAGAGTTGTATTTATTGAACTCTCAAAGTAATAATTCTTCTTCCCCCAGTGGAATGTGCTTCTATCCCTGTATTTCTAACATTACAATAATGTGGCATATCCGTTGAGATATAGCGTAGGCATCCAAAGGAAAAGGGGTTTCCATGGCCGAGAAGGGGATGCAAAGCCTGTCCTTGAAAGTTGTAGTCCAACACTCAAGCATTACAACACACTGGTTCTCACCATGCTGCCTCTTAATTGTATATTTATGAATAATTTTATCTCTGTCCAAATGCAGATCTTGAGTTTTCTTTAATTGGGATCTCAGCCTTTCTTTCTGGCTTTCTGCACCACCCCTACTTATATTTTAAATATTCCTGATATTTTCCTTACAGGGAAAAGGAGGAGTGGAGCCCCATCTAGTTTCACCTCACTTGAAATATTCTGACTGGATTTTGGACTTTTAGGTCATCAACTTTATTCAAGACTTAAGAAAAATAGAAGGATGAATAATCCCATATCGGCCATCATTGAGCCCCATGGATTCTTATTAACCCCTGGGGAAATAGGATGGGTTACAAATAAGGTCTCCTTCTTTTTCTTCTTTTTCTTCTTTTTCTTCTTTTTCTTCTTTTTCTTCTTTTTCTTCTTTTTCTTCTTTTTCTTCTTTTTCTTCTTTTCTTCTTTTCTTCTTTTCTTCTTCTTCTCCTTCTTCTTCTTCTTCTTCTTCTTATTATTATTATTATTCCCCTTTTATTCATGGCAATACCTTGTTTTCCACTCTATCTTCTAGTTGAGGTGATTTGCTTCCATTTGTATCTAGTTTTAAGTGCCTTTTGGCCTCAATAAAATGAAGCTTTGCCTTGCTTAGGCACCAACTAGTACTTTCCTCTTGGTTTATCTGTAATCATGCAAGTGAATGATGGAATTTCACAAGATTAGGAGGAAGAATGTAAAGGTGTATCTGGATCTTTGTGAAAGATCTTGCTTTAACTGAATTTTCGACATTCTTGATTTCCTGAGACTATGTGGACAGTTAGATCAGGTTTTAGCTCAACCCTATCCAGAAAGACACAATAGTCATAATCCTTTCTCTGTGATGTTAAGCATATGGGAAAGGGATCACTCATCCTCATGTGGCCACCACTACCTTCTGCTGGCCATGAAGCTCTGTGTGAGCACCTGGACCAAGTTGTAACACCTGTTCATATCAACAACCCATGAAACCAGCAAATGAGAGGTCAGTTGACCCACTCCTTTCTGGCTACACAGTTCTCTGTCATCAGCAGGGAGCAGTTGTGGCAAGACACGAGATGAGGCGATGTCCAAGCCCATCTGGTTCTGGACACCAGTCGCAGATTCAGCACATACATTTCAGATCCAGGGCTGCTCCGGTGTTATGTGATTTCAGCTTCTGAAATCATGGGGTTTGGAGCCTGGTGTGAGATGAGATGGAAATGGGTTGGAGGCAACATCAGAGGCTTTATTCTCAATGCCAAATAAGAAGTCAGCAGAGACTGTGCTCTCAAAGAACTGAAAAACCATAATTGCAAACATACAGTTTTATTGATACAACTTCGACAGCTATTCAAAAATATCCAGTGATTCTGGCCATGAAAGCCTTTGACAATACCAAGCTGGATTCTGATTAGTCCAAAACATGGCCAACTAGGATATGCTCCCTGGTTGGTCCGGGACTCCATTCAACATAATTGCTGGTTTGTCCTGGCCATGGCGGGAAATTTAATAAACTGTCATTGAAGTGGGTTGTTGTAGGTTTTTTCGGGCTATATGGCCGTGTTCTAAAGGCATTCTCTCCTGACGTTTCACCTGCATCTATGGCAAGCATCCTCAGAGGTAGCTCACTACCTCTAAGGATGCTTGCCATAGATGCAGGTGAAACGTCAGGAGAGAATGCTTTTAGAACATGGCCATATAGCCCGAAAAAACCTACAACAACCCAGTGATTCCAGCCATGAAAGCCTTCGACAATACATATCATTGGAGTATTTTGAAGACTTGTGTCTGTTCATTGCTCTGCCCCAGAGAGGGGCACAATCAGAAAGGAATGTGGTGGGCTTAGAGATAATGGGCTAAAATGGGTTTTGATGTGCCAGCTCCAGTTAATACAATGGGTACCAGTCAGGTAAACAAAAGGGTGCTAAAGATGTTGGCTATCTCAGTGGGGACTCCTGGGAAGGGTCCAATCTGGTGATAGAGATGAGGAGATGTTCTCCGGATCAAAGCAGATCATATCAGGGGAAAACCAAAAAAAGACTCAGTGACTCTGTTGTAAGTCCATTTTGTGTTCTATGTGTCAGCCCGGGGGATTGTGCTAAGGTGTCGTCATCCCCTGAGTTCCTAGCTGTGTGCAACGTGTGTGCAACATTCCAGGGAGGTTTAATGAGCATAACTCTAAAACTAAAGGTTGGTGAGGTCTGTATGGGCACCCTAATTCATCCTTATGGGGTCGCAGACTTCGGGGTTTATCATTTTGGGAGTTTGATTTTGACAATACCAGTACAAATGTACACTGGAGCAATTTACTCAGTATAGATGTGTTCACAGTACTTCACTTCAACATTTGATATGCTGTGGCATTCTAGAAGTCCTGCTTGGTGGGATAGGGAAGAAGTCAATCCTTCCACTGATAAGCTTTAAATCAAAGATGTGTTGATGTGCACTCTGGACCCCCCCTGGACCTAACTTGGCACACAGAACCACCATGACCAACTGAAAATACTGGAGGGGTTTGGGGGGAACTGATCTTCATTTCTGGAAGTTGTAGTTCACTTACATCCAGAGACATTGTGACCACCACCAATGACGGATTTGGACCAAACTTGGCAAACAGAACCCCTATGACCAACGGAACCTACTGGAGCAATTTGAAGGGACTGACCCACCATGGTGGGAGCTGTAGTTTATGCTGCAGCCGGTGATCACCTTGAACCCCACCAATGCTGCATCTAGAGCAAACAAACTTTAACTACTGGTGGGGTTTCAGGGGTTTAACCTGGCATGAGGTGAGTTGTAGTTCACACACAACCTTATACATTTCGTAAAATTTTTAAAAATGACTTTTTCAAATAACCTGGGCAATGCTGGGTAAACAAGCTAGGAGTGTAATAAATTCAAATTCAGTTTTATTAACAGATTTTTTTTTATTTCCACATAACAATGGCCAAAAGAACAACTATTTGCTTTGCTTTTAGCTTAGCAGTGAGCTGAACATTCCATAAGTACATTCCTCACAATAGATGTAGGGAAGGAGGATAGCATAATTTTAGAGCAGGATGGGGAATAGTAATTTTGCAATGCAGGAGAATTTCTGGAAATATACAGCACAGCTGTCATCTTAGATTTGGCCTTCATCAAAGTGTATAGGCCTTCTATCTCTGCAAGCAATGACAATATATCTATTTGACCTGTTCTCTCTGTAGTTACAGGGCGGACGGGTGGATCCCCCGATATGCCTGCAGGTGGTAACAGAGAATTGCCTATTGCTACGGCGTAAGTTGTTCCCAAATGGTTTCCCCGCTCTGCCACACACATCTGTGATTTGTCTCTTGGAGCCATGGACAAAAGAGTTGACCGACTTGCATTGGGGTCTGGTCATGCCACGTCTTTGCATCATGGCATTGCAGTAGCGGTTTCCCACGTTGCTTCTGGGATTGTCGTAGTGCTGTCTTAGGAAGGTCTGGTAGTCGGCGGCATAGGTCCCAACGATGAACACCACGGCCAGGAGCACAAAGAGAACGGGGCCAGATCCCTTGAAATTCATGGTCAGATCTGCCAGGCCAAAAAGGCACCTGGAGAAAATAAAGTAGAGGCTATGTGAAAGGATTTGTTTACCAGCAGAGGGAGATATTTGTCTTGAAATAATTCAAAAATAATATGTGTTTCTCTTTGCAAGTTCTTAGCAGCATGTTCTGGGACTGATTGTCTCAGGACTGGGTTGACTGGAATAGTGGTTCCCAACCTTTGGTCATCCAGGTGTTTTGGATTTCAGGTCTACTATTCCTAATCGCCAGTAAGCTGACTGGGATTTCTGAGACTTGAAGTCCAAAATAACTGGAGGACCAAAGGTTGGGAATCACTAAACTAGAGAATATCTGATTTCCATGGTGTGATTGGGTGCATTATGCTGGCATTTGAATGTACATGATTGTAGAAAGGATTAATGCATTTTGAAATCTGTGCCTGGAACCCCCCGATGGCACAGTGGGTTAAACCACTGAGCTACAGAACTTGCTTACCGAAAGGTTGCAGGTTCAAATTTGGGGAGCGGCGTGAGCTCTCACTGTAAGCCTCAGCTTCTGCCAACCTAGCAGTGTGAAAACATTCAAATCAATAGGTACCACTCCAGCAGTAATGGTGCTCCATGCAGCCATGCCGGCCACATGACCTTGGAGGTGTCTACGGACAATGCTGGCTCTTAGCCTTAGAAATGGAAATGAGCACCAACCCACAGAGTTGGACACAAGTAGACTTAATGTCAGGGAAAAACCTTTACCTTATCATGTATCTAGCCAAGTGGTTCCCAACCTTTGTTCTCCAGGTGTTTTAGATTTCAATTCCCAGAAATCTCAGCCAGCTTGCCAGCTGTTAGGAATTGTGGGAGCTGAAGTCCAAAGCACCTAGAGGACCATAGGTTGGACACCACTGTAGAATTAATGCAGTTTGACGCCACTTTAACACCACTTTAACTAGCATGGTTTAATGCAGTGGTTTTTGACCTATGGGTTCCAAGATGTTTTGGCCTTCAACATCTCAGAAATCCTAACAACTGGTAAACTGGCTGGTATTTCTGGAAGTTGTAGGGCAAAACACTTGGGGACCCACAGGTAGAGAACCACTGGTTTAATGATACGGAGTCTTGGGAGTTATATGGCAGTGTAGATCCATCCATTGCACGCCAATATGAGAGGGACAATTGATGGATCCAGTCCATAGCTAACAACATAGCAGTTGCAATGGGTTTCAAAGCTTTGCAACACACACTGCAGTTGTGTTTTTGACTTTTGAGGATTTGATTATTCATGAATTTGTTTTAAAAGGATGTCTCTTGGAATATCTACATCCTCCAGTGTGATGTTATGATCAGCTTTCTCCAATCATAGTAGAGATTTCTAGAGATAACATTTTAGAAATCTCTAGGTCCTCCAAAGCAATTTTATGGCCAACTTCTAGGAGAGGTTGACCATGGAGCCATTCTGGAAGACCTAGAAATTACCAGATAGAAAACAACAACATTCACATCTGCCATTTTTCACTTTCACAGTAGTCCAATGCCCTTGATTTCAATGAATTTGGAAGACTGACTGTTCAAAGAAAGAACAGTTCTAACTTACTATAGTTGATTAGATCAAAATTCTCACAGAGGATCATAAATCCTAACCTGCAGAGGTAAGAATATCCACAAATATTCTCAAACAGACAGAAAGGGGTTTTGATATATCAAAATGCACACTTCTTCCGAATACATGAGAGTAACAGGAATAGGGTGCATCTACATCAGTGGTTCCCAACCTGTGGTCCGTGGACCACAAGTGGTCTGCAAGAACTAAAATATGGTCTGTGGCCTCACCATTACTACACCATTGCAACAAGAGTGACTGGTCTCGCGAAATCTTCTTATACTGTTGAGGCTTATTAAATATGGTTTTATGTAGGCAACTACTGGATGGCATATGTTCTGTCCCTAAAACTAGAGCTGATATGGTCTATCCAATGCAATTTTCTGAATCAGCACCCCAAATACTCAAACTAAATCTAAAGTTGGCCAAAACCTGATTTGTAACCCTTTTGGTGCTAATGTTGGAGAGTGGTTCCTGGTCAAGGTGGTCCCTTGTAAAAAAAAAAAAAAGGTTGGAAATCATTTATCTACACTATATAGTTAATACATGTTGACACCACTCAGGGATTCGTAATTTGGTAAGGTTCCATTATTCTTTGGTAGAGAAGGCAAATAACCTTTCAAAACTACAACAGTCATGAT
Source organism: Anolis sagrei ordinatus (assembly GCF_025583915.1). Lineage (NCBI taxonomy): Eukaryota > Metazoa > Chordata > Lepidosauria > Squamata > Anolidae > Anolis > Anolis sagrei. Next base: position 14,100,285 of record NW_026847660.1, read on the forward strand.
ACCATAACATTGAGCCAAGATGGTTAAAATGGTGTCAAATTGCATTCATTCTACAGTGTAGATGTACTCTAATCCCATATTTAATGTCTCTTACCTATACTTTACCAATGATACACAAAAGCAGTCAACCCAATATAGTAGCAACGATGATCATATTCTCCACATACCTTTACTGGTTGAAACCTGGTGTTGAAAAAAGAGATCAAGTTGGAAGTCTTCCTTGGAGTCCTTCTACTCGCTTTCAACAAGCCCATTATATAAGTACTTTCTTGATTTGGGGAGGGGCACATACTGGTAAAAGAAAGTGGAGCCCCCATGTCATCACACTCAAAATATGAAGTAATCCATCAAATTGAACAGGGCTAATTTCATAACAGAAAACCACAGAGGTGCTGCAAGAACTTTACTGCTAAGAGGGCCTCTTACAGTTTAAATCCCACCCCAACTAATCAGTTCATTTTGGGATTGTTGAAATGCTTGGCACTATGTTGAAATGCTTTGCACTTTGTTATCTGCAGGGGATGGTCGCTATAGCTCAATCAATCTGCAATTAAGTTGGGCAAGATGCCCTGAAAATCTGAACTCTTAAAATGTTTAACCTATGTCTTTATAAAGATGAAAGGGGACTCTCATTCCTTGGGATTTTTAATAACCAAGAGCCCCTTGGATGTGTCATAAAGGTATTTTCTCCCTCAAACAGTATCCACATTGGATTGTTTCGAGTTTTCAAGGCTGTATGGCCATGTTCCAGAAGCGTTCTCTCCTGAGGTTTCGCCCACATCTAGGGCAAAACGAGGTGGGCAAAATGTCAGGAGAGAATGCTTCTGGAAAATGGCCATACAGCCCAGAAAACTCACAGCAACCCAGTGATTCAGGCCATGAAAGCCTTCAACAATACATTGGACATTCCTACAGGGAGAAACTGTTCCAAGACACACAGAGATTGGAAGAGTTCTTTCTCCCACCCTGGACCTTCTACAGATAAACAAACCTCCCTTGTCTAGTTTCCAATATACCTCATAGCCTCTGAGGATGCCTGCCATCGATGTGGGTGAAATGTCAGGAGAGAATGGGGATATAAGTTGATTTTTTTCCAATCTGAAGGCCATTTTTGTGTTTTCCATATTTGCTGGCATATAGCATGCATCACCTTGACAGCATCATCTTTCAAGATTTTAAACAGTTCAGCTGGGATCCCGTCGTCTCCTGCTGCCTTGTTGTTAGCAGTGTTGTTTTTTAAGGCCCATTCAACCTCACTTCTCAGGATGTCTGGTTCTAATTCACTCACCACACTGACAAAACTATCCTCGATATTATTATCTTTCCTATACAGATCTTCTGTATAGTCTCGTCACCTTCTCTTGATCTCTTCAGCTTCTGTTAGGTCCCTGCCATCTTTGTTTCTTATCATGCCAATTTTTGCCTGAAATTTACCTCCAATGATTCTAATTTTTTGGAAGAGGTCTCTTGTCCTTCCTATTCTGTTGTCTTCTTCCACTTCCATGCATTGCTTGTTTAAAATATTACATGTAATATAAATATATATAATTATAATATCATATTATTTTATTAGTATTATACCATATTACATTATAATATTATAAATATTATATTTATATACAATATATTATATTATATTATATTATATTATATTATATTATATTGTTGTTGTTCATTCGTTCAGTCATCTCCGACTCTTCGTGACCTCATGGACCAGCCCACGCCAGAGCTCCCTGTCGGCCGTCACCACCCCCAGTTCCTTCAAGGTCAGTCCAGTCACTTCAAAGATGCCATCTTCCGACCTGGGAGTCCCATCTTCCAATGGCATACCGACATATCTCTGGTTGTACTGGTCCATTTAGTTTTCTTGGCAAGGATACTGGGGTGGTTTGCCATTGCCTTCCCCAGGGATCACGCTTGGTCTCACCTCTCTGCCACAACCGTCCCGTCTTGGGTGGCCCTTCACGGTTTTGCTCATGACATCATTGAGGTGCTCAAGCTCCAGGGCCACAACAAGGCTGGAGATTATATTATATTATATTATATTATACATTAGCATAGTACAGGAGACAAGGTGGAACTGTCCCCTGGCCTCCCCTGTCTTCACTCTGGCTCAGAGCGGTGGTTGGTGCTGGGTAAATTGATATCAAACTCAATCTGAAACAGAAAACTTTATCCCTGGGTCTGATTGACTCACTACAAAGCGGTTGGTGGTTGGGATGTTGGATCACGTTCCTACCTTGGGCCTGAGGTGAAGTAACAATTTTGTGTGCAAGCTTGATGTAGAGCAAGACTGATTTCCACAACTCTTGAGTAACCAAGGGTTTAGGAATCACCTTGAAGTAAAGAAATTAGTTCAGTAAAAATGGATTTGAACCAGAAGACCATAATATTGCTATTAAAATGCCATATAAGGTAAAGGGTGTGCTAAACAATAGAAATGTTGTTTCCAAACCATTTTATATAGTAATACATTTAGGATATTTGTAATGATTTGTCCTTACAGTCCAGAAAACTCAAACAATGTGAGATCAAAACTAGGTTCAAACTAGGGGTTTGGATAAGGTTGTGGGTCTTCTACAACAGGCATCATGCCAAATTAACCCCCTGAAAATCCATCAGTACTTAAAGTTTGTCATGTTGGGCAAGTTTGCTCTAGATGCATTATTGGTGGGTTCAGTGTGCTCTCTGGCTACAGGATGAATTACAACTCTCACCACGGTGAGTCAGTCGCATCAAATCCCTTCAGTACGTTCAGTTGGTCATGGGGGTTCTGTGTGCCAAGTTAGGTCCAGATCCATCATCAATAGGGTGCAGAGTGCTCTTTGATTGCAGGTGAACTATAAATCCCAGTGGCTACAACAAATGTCAAGGCCACCCCACCCAAAGAAACCTACTAGTATTCAAATTTTGGCATATTGGTTATGTGTGCAAAATTTGGTGCAGATCCATCGTTATTCGTGTTCACAATGCTCTCTGGATGTAGGTGAACTATAATTCCTATAAATCTAGGTGAATTTTCCCAAAGCCCTCCTGTATTTGTTGCTTGTCATGAGGGTTCTGTGTGCTAAGTTAGGTCCAGATCCATCATCGATAGGGTGCAGAGTGCTCTTTGATTGCAGGTGAACTATAAATCCCAGTACTTACAACGGCTATAAATCAAGGTGAATTCCCCCCAAACCTCTCCAGTATTTTTCTTTGGTTATGGGGGTTCTGTGTGCCAAATGGGGTCCACATGTGACTTGATACTGGGTGAACTATGACTTCCATCATGTGCAGTCAATCCCCCAAACCCCTCCAGTATGTTTAGTTGATGATTAGTTCGGCTCTGTTTATTATGCTGACAGAGTTGAAAAGAGTAGGGAAGGGTTAAGGGAGAGGCAGTGGACGAGATCATGCAAATTCCACACCAATAGAGAGAGTAAGAGAAACTGGGATGTTGTAGGTTTTTCGGGCTGTATGGCCATGTTCTAGAAGCATTCTTTCCTGACGTTTCACCTGCATCCATCCTCAGAGGTAGTGAGAATGCTTGCTATAGATGCAGGCGAAATGTCACTACCTCTGAGGATGCTTGCCATAGATGTAGGTGAAATGTCAGGAGAGAATGCTTCTAGAACATGGCCATATAGGCCGAAAAACCTACAACAACCCAGCAATTCCAGCCGAGAAACTGGGATGTCTGTGGTGGAGGAAACATGTAAAATCTAGAATGAAATTGTCCTTGAATGAAATCATTCTTGGGTGGTGGGCAGTATGGTATTTGGGGAGGACATTGACAGGGGTTGGGCTACATGCTCATGGCCCTCACTATAACCTGAAATGTCATTGGAGGGAGCGCTTTTGGTGGCTCCCACTGTGCATTAAGGCTGTCTGTGGAAGCAAGAGCCTGTCTGTGGAAGTGGACACCCCAGCCACACACATGTATACACATAAATTCACTTTTATCATGTATATCGATAGATAAACCTTCTTACTTACTTACTTAGGCGATCCCTCGTTGGACGAGTAAGATGGTCTTCCATTATGGATTTCCTTGTGGGTCCGTATGTGGCTGTGGAGCCCTATTCTTGCTCTGCATCTTCTTCCGCAGTGAGGGCATTGGTTTCCAGGTGGAAGGCGGTCCCGGTCGGGGTTGGCTTGACGCGCCTTCCTCCTGGCACGTTTCTCTCTTTCACCCTCCACTCGTGCCTCCTCAAATTCTGCAGCACTGCTGGTCACAGCTGTCCTCCAGCTGGAGCGCTCAAGGGCCAGGGCTTCCCAGTTCTCAGTGTCTATGCCAGAGTTTTTAAGGTTGGCTTTGAGCCCATCTTTAAATCTCTTTTCCTGTCCACCAACGTTCCGTTTTCCGTTCTTAAGTTCGGAGTAGAGCAACTGCTTTGGGAGACGGTGGTCAGGCATCCGGACAACGTGGCCGGCCCAGCGGAGTTGATGTTGGAGGACCATCGCTTCAATGCTGGTGGTCTTTGCTTCTTCCAGCACACTGACGTTTGTCCGCTTGTCTTCCCAGGAGATTTGCAGGATTTTCCGGAGGCAGCGCTGATGGAAACGTTCCAGGAGCTGCATATGACGTCTGTAGACAGTCCACGTCTCACAGGCATATAGCAGGGTTGGGAGGACAATAGCTTTATAAACAAGCACCTTGGTATCCCTACGGATGTCCCGGTCCTCAAACACTCTCTGCTTCATTCTGGAAAATGCTGCACTTGCAGAGCTCAGGCGGTGTTGTATTTCGGTGTCGATGTTGACTTTGGTGGAGAGGTGGCTGCCAAGGTAGCGGAAAGGGTCAACATTTTCTAATGTTACACCATTAAGCTGTATCTCTGGCATTGGAGAGGGGTTGGCTGGTGACTGCTGGAACAGCACTTTGGTTTTCTCAATGTTCAGTGACAGGCCGAGCTTCTCGCATGCTTCTGCGAAGGTGTTTAGAGTGGCTTGTAGATCTTCTTCTGAATGCGCACAGACGACATTGTCATCAGCATACTGGAGTTCTATAACAGCTGTTGTTGTAACCTTGGTTTTGGCTTTCAGTCTGCTGAGGTTGAATAGCTTGCCATCTGTCCGATAGATGATTTCCACTCCGGTGGGAAGCTTCCCATCAACAAGGTGAAGTATCATAGCGATGAAGATGGAGAATAGAGTTGGGGCAATAACACATCCCTGTTTGACACCCGATTCCACCTTAAATGGGTCACTTTGGGAGCCACTGCTGTCTAGGACTGTTGCCATCATGTCATCATGGAGGAGCTGCAGGATGTTCACAAATTTGTTTGGGCACCCGATTTTTTGGAGGATGGTCCAGAGAGCGCTGCGATTCACTGTGTCGAATGCCTTTGCAAGGTCGATGAATGCCATGTACAGAGGTTGATTTTGTTCTCTGCATTTTTCTTGGAGCTGTCTTGCAGTGAAGATCATGTCCACGGTTCCTCTGGAGGGGCGGAAGACCATTCTGGGATTCTGGGAGGGTGTCTTCTGAGAGGGGCAGAAGGCGGTTTGCAAGGATTCTTGCGAGGATTTTCCCAGCGGAGGTTAGAAGGGAGATACCTCGATAGTTTCCGCAGTCTGTTCTTTCCCCTTTTTTGAAGGAGGGTGATGATGGTGGCGTCCTTGAAATCTGCTGGGATTTTCTCGGTCACCCACACTTTTTCTATGAGCTGGTGGAGTTGGTGTGTCAGCTCAGGTCCTCCCTCTTTAAAGATTTCAGCAGGGATCCCATTTGGTCCACTGGCTTTGTTATTCTTCTGTTGGCTGATGGCATTGCTGACTTCTTCCAAACTAGGCAGTGCTGCAAGCTCATCCCTGGTTTGTTGTTGCGGGATTTGTGAGAGGACCTCTTCGGCCACATTGGAGCTGCGGTTCAGGAGGCTTTGGTAGTGTTCTTTCCAACGTAGTGCAATTGAGTTTTGGTCCTTCAGGAGTTTGGTTCCATCTGATGAGCGTAGAGGCTGTATCCCATGGTTTCTTGGTCCATAGATGACCTTTGTGGCTTTGAAGAATCCCTGAGCATCATGGGTATCTGCCAGGTGTTGGATTTCTTCAGCCTTCTTTGTCCACCAGATGTTCTTGAGTTCTCTTGTCCTTCTTTGGACCTCAGCTTTTGCACTGGCATAGATCTTTTTTTTAGCAGCACAGTTGACATCTCTCTGCCATGTTTGGAAGGCTTTCCTTTTCTTGTCAATTAGCTGTTGGATCTCGTTGTCATTTTCGTCAAACCAATCTTGATGTTTCTTGGCTTGGTATCCAATAGTTTCTTCGCAGGCTTGGATGATGGAGGTCTTCAGTTTGTTCCAATGTTCCTCAACATTTTCGGGGTGTACTGTGGGTAGATGGTCCTTGAGTGCTGTTTGGAGATGGGCTCGTCTGGAGGGCTCCTGAAGGGCTTGGGTGTTCATTTTGCGCCTTGTCTTCCTTCCTTGGAGTCTGCGCTTGGGGGCGATCTTGATAGCCATCGTGGATCGGATTAGCCTGTGGTCGGTCCAGCAGTCGTCAGCACCTGTCATGGCTCTTGTGAGGAGCACGTCACGGCGGTCTCTGGCACGTGTGATTACATAGTCTAAGAGGTGCCAATGCTTTGACCGGGGTGCTTCCATGATGTCTTGAACTTGTTTTTCTGGCGGAAGAGCGTGTTGGTGATGACAAGGTTGTGCTCCGCACATTTGGTGAGAAGCAGGATGCCATTTGAGTTGCTGTTTCCAACCCCGTCTTTTCCTATGGTCCCTGGCCACAGGTCGAAGTCTCGCCCGACTCTTGCATTAAAGTCCCCCAGGAGGATGATTTTGTCCTCCTTAGGTATCCCTGATAGGACGGTGTCCAGCTGACAGTAGAATTTCTCCTTGATGTCTTCATCAGCATCTAGTATTGGTGTATAGGCACTTATGATGGTTGCCTGTTGGTTTTGGGCAAGTTCAGTTCAGAGGGTTGAGAGTCGTTCATTGATGCCAGTGGGTGCTTCGGTCAGACATTTCACCAGATCATTTCTGATAGCAAAGCCAACTCCATGTATTCTTTGGTCTTCTTCAGGCAGTCCCTTCCAGAAGAAGGTGTAGCCTCCTTTTTCTTCCTTCAGCTGTCCCTCTCCTGCTCTTCGGGTCTCCTGAAGCGCTGCTATGTCAATGTGAAAGCATCCCAGCTCCCTTGCAATGATGGCAGTTCTGCGTTCGGGGCGTTCACTGCCGCTGTTGTCCATCAGAGTCCGGACGTTCCACGTACCGAAGTTCATTTTCCTTTTTTGGCCGCAGGGTGGTGACCCCACTGGACGCGGCAGTCCAGTCAGGGATAAGTGAGGCAGACTATGTTTAGGGCACCTTTTCTAGCCCCCTCCCCATGTGGGGTGAGCAGAGTGGTCCTCAATAGGGCTGCTCAGCGGATACAGCTGCCCAACTACTCAACTGCCTCAGAACTTGAAGTAGAATGACTGAGTCCATATCCACCGCCTATGTGCCAGTCTGTGACTAGGGGCTTCCAGATTTCACAGTCCTGCCCCCGTCGCCACTCGCTGATCGCCATGGGACTTTGGTTGGTTTGTTTTTATTTTCTTTGGAAGACGCCCGTGCGTGGGTTTTTTTAATGTGTGGAGGTCAGTGCACAACTGATCAACACACAGACTTCACAGAGTGAGGTTCCACTGGTGATGTAGTTTAACACAATGACCGTGGCTTCTCAGTCTGTTGCAGCCTTCTTCCGCCTTCGCAGCCGTTGTAACATGTGCCATGTTATCCTCTGCCTGCTCCGTTGAGGTCTTTGGGTCTTCGGACTGTGCTTGGTCTGGAACCTCCCCCGCGGCCACTCCTGGGAGTGCACGACTCCAGTTGTTGTGCCTACAGGTTCATCGGAACGCGCAAGCCCCCTCACCACGACAAGGTGACAGTCCATCGAGGGGGAGTATAAACAATATTTTGAATCATTTTGTGCATGAAGCAAATGTTGTGTATTTACCACTTCAACTGCCATGTTTCTTTGCTCTGGTATCACTGGAGGCAAAGTTTTCTGAGTTGCCAGCAGTCTTGGCAGGGAAGACTAAAGATAAGATCTTGTCAAACTACAACTCCACTGATTCCATAGCATTGAGCTAAGATTATTACAAGTGGTGTCCAACTGCATTCATTCTAAAGCAGTGGTTCTCAACCTTCCTAATACCGCAACCCCTTAATACAGTTCCTCATGTTGTGGTGACCCCTGACCATCACATTATTTTCGGTGCTATTTCATAACTGTAATTTTGCTACTGTTGTGAATTGTAATGTAAATATCTGATATGCAGGACGTATCTTCATTCACTGGACCAAGTTTGGCACAAATACCCAATATGCCCACATTTGAATACTGGTGGGGTTGGAAGGGGGATTGATTTTGTCATTTGGGAGTTATAGTTACTGGGATTTATAGTTCACCAACACTCAAAATGCATTCTGAACTCCACCAATGATGGAACTGAACCAAACTTGGCACACAGAACTCCCATGACCAACGGATTTATACTGGAATGATTTGGTGGGCATTGACTTTGAGTTTTGGAGTTGTAGTTCATCTACATCCAGAGAGCACTGTGGATTCAAAGAATGATGGATCTGGACCAAACTTGGCACAAATACTCAATATGCCCAAATGTGTACACTGGTGGAGTTTGGGGGAAATAGACTTGACATTTGGGAGTATTACTTACTGGGATTTATAGTTCACCTACAATCAAAGAGCATTCTGAACCCCACCAACAACAGAATTGGGCCAAACTTCCCACACACAACTCCCATGACCAACAGAAAATCCTGTGTTTCCTTATGGTCTTCGACAACCCCTCTGATAGCCCCTCGTGACCCCTCCAGGGGTCCCGACCCCCAGGTTGAGAAACGCTGTTCTAAAGTGTAGAGGCACCCTGTTTCATCCCAAATTTACAAAAGGCCACGTTTCAAAGGTGCTAAGGTCAAAGGCATAAGGATGATACTGCTGGGATGACAACTGCAAGGCCAACATTTCCCATCCTGGCCTTGAAAGGAACGGCATGTTATATGGTTTCCAGCAATTACATTGCCTGGAAACAACAGAGAAAGAGAAACTGGCAATTGCCCAGATGGTAATCATGAGATTCAAATTTCATTAAGAAATCATGGAAGCCGCGAGAAATGAGCTAGGAAGTTTCCTGCTTAGGAAAAGAGTTGCCAGCACTGAATTGTTCTCATCTCAGGCCAAAGCCATGCCAATTACAAACTGTGCAGCAATTATCCCCCTGTCCAGGTCTGCATGACCTACATCTTCCTAGTTTGGCTGAAAGACAAGCTGAAAGTGGTTGTTAATGTTCACTCCTTCTTCCAATGCACTTCATAACTTCATCAATTCCAGATGTTCTCTTCTTTGCTTAGAAAAACAAAACAGTCCCTTTTTTGTTTATGCTAGATGTATTCACCCCAAAGGTCTTGGCAAATGTGTATCATTTCTGAAACTAAAAAAAAAATAATCTTGGACCAGATTCTCTTAGTAAAAAGCAACAACTCCGACAACCAGCCAATTTGTCTTTCTGTGGTTTATTGTTTATTATACCTCTCCCTCTTTTGCGAGCGGACCTCCCATTTTCCCCCCAGGCAGTCCAAATTGCAAAATATCTTGGCTATTCTGGATTTTCTGGGATTTGGATCTCCTCCTTGTTTCACAGCCTCAACCAAGCAAGCAAGCTCGGCGGATGAGGAAAGGCAGCTCAAAGGAAAAGAGGCTTGAGTTTTTTGCGCTGTTAAGACAGGTGTGACTGATCGAGAGTGAAAAAGATCTGGGATACAGGTGAGTCATGCAATGGATAGACAGCCAAGGCAATGATGATGTAGTTATAAGGAGATGGGAACATCTAACAGAGTTCGAAGGGGAATTGGAGATCATGTATTACAAGCAACGCATGTTCAATACAGGGTGCAATTAATTATGGGATACCTGCCACTTATCCAACCAGCTGCTTCTTAACATTCTCCACCAAAGGGAAACTTCCACATCCTGTGGGAATCTATTCCATAGTCAAATAGTTCTCATCATTAGATTCTCCTGATGTTATCTAAAATCTATCATATCCAGCAGCCATTTTCTTGAGCCTGGGCCCTGAGTGATATGTCCTCTGGTTCTTTCTCCTACCTTCATTACTTATAAGGTCCCTTCTACACAGCTGAATAAAATCCCACCTTATAGGCTTTGAACTGTGATATCTGGCAGTGTGGACTCAGAAAACTCAATTCAAAGCAGATATTGTTGGATTTTTCCTGCTTCTTGGCAGTGAGTTGGACTGGATGGCCCATGAGGTCTCTTCCAATTCTACAATTCTATGATTCTATGATTTTCTTCCTTGATATTTTGGGTAAAATGTCTGTGTGGAAGAGCCCTTTATCTACCTTCCTTCCCTTGTAGTCCTCTTATATCCCTTTATTTGCAATTTGTTTCAAAGGTTCTCTTCCAAACATCTTATAAAGAGCAGATGTGTTGCATTGGTCTTCCTTTTGTGGATTCTGGATGTTTTATTCCCTTCCGAGTTCAGTATGTGGTAACCGGTGAGGATCTTTCCACTATGGTGTCCCACTTTTGAGAATTATCCCAGCAACTCACTGGCTCCTCATACTTGTGTCCCACAGTCAAATGACTAAGACATTTTCTATTCTTCCTAAGGTTGAATGCATCCTCCAACATTTCACAGATGAAAACTGGGGTGAATGTGGCTGAGCATGATCAAAGTGTGCTCACAATGGGAAAAAAATATTGATGAGGAACTACAATGGAAAAAATATTAATGAGGACCTACAGAGAAACTAGGACAGGCTTCTAGAACATGGCCATATAGCCCGAAAAAAACCTACCACAATCCAGTGTTTCCAGCCATGAAAGCCTTAGACAATAGCAATAGTATTTTCAAAGCAATTGGAAAAGTGGGATGGTAGACTATTAATTAATCAAAATTGGGTGCTTGGAAGGTTTGCATGTACTGGCATCTTTGTCCAGCTTTTTCCTGTTTTATAATGCAGCCTTGGCTCAAAACCTTTTGAGGGCATGAAGAAACGATGCATTTCCTAAGGAACTGCACACTGCTTTTTAAAGAGCGTAAAAGGATATATAAGAACAGAGAGCTAGGTCTACTTGTAATTCTTTCCTAACCAGTTTCTCGACAGTCTGTCGCTTTCTCAGCTCCCTCCTCCGCTTCAGCTCTTAAGATTTCATCAGACAGCCACTCCCTGTTGGTTATGACTGGGATGCAAAAAAAAACAACCCCATATATCTCTACACCATGGAATCAAGGCCAGTAAAAGAACTCGTGAACTCATAAATAGATTCTCCAGATGGTATTTCCTTGTTGTCGGGTGTCATTACTGGAAAAGAATGGATAGTAAATTTTCTTTCCTGTGACTCTCTGTATTTTCTCAACTTCTTCTGCCTGGGTTTCTCCCTCCTTCCTTCAAAACGTTGAATCTCACTTGTATTCCCAGAAGAACGTGTGGTTTTAAAAACTAGGATGAACTTTGACTTCCTTCACAGAAGTTGTCCAGCTTTCTACAGCTGACACTTCCTCTCCCAGATTTTGGAATGTGTTCATGTATGATCCTTGACATCAGAGCAGCTCAACCAATATCTAGAGAGAGGCAGGGATACCAGAAAAAGGCTATAACCAAACTGTTTGTTTGTTTGTATTGTCAAAGGCTTTCATGGGTTGCTTTAAATTTTCTGGGCTGTATGGCTATGTTCCAGAAGCAGTCTCTCCTGATGTTTCACTTGCATCTGTGGCAGGCATCCTCAGAGGTTGTGAGGTCTGTTGGAAACTAGGAAAATTGGGTTTATAGATCTGTGGAATGTCCAGGGTGGGAGAAAGAACTCTTGTCTGTTGGAGGTAGGTATGAATTTTTCAAGGTGTGGCCTCTTACTGCCTGGAAGAAATTATTGCAAGTTAGGCAGACAATTCCTGGTAAAGTAAAGGGAAAGGTTTCCCTGATATTAAGTTTAGTCATTTCCGACTCTGGGGGTTGGTGTTCATCTCCATTTCTAAGTCGAAGAACCAGCATTGTCCATAGACATCTCCAAGGTTATGTGGCTGGCATGACTGCATAGAGTACCGTTACCTTTACACCGAAGCAGTACCTATTGATCTACTCATATTTGCATGCCTTCAAACTGCTAGGTTGGCAGAAGCTGGGGCTCACCCTGCTCTCTGGATTCGAACCACCAACTTTTCAGTCAGCAAGTTCAGCAGTTCAGCAGTTCAACCCACTGCACCACCAGGGTGCCCTTCGATTCCTGGCAAATTTCTAACAAATCTTTCTGTTTTGACTCCCATAGGCAGCATTGATACCATGGCTCAAAGTGCCCCCTGGTCGGCATTGCTGCTCCTGCTGGTTTTGCTGGGACCTATGCCAGCTTTGACCCAAAGGGAAAGCCGTCATGACAAGTTCCTCCGGCAGCACGTCGACTTCCCCAAGACCAACAGTGAGCTGGATGCTCGGCGCTACTGCAACCTGATGATGCAAAGACGTGGGATGACTGCCACAGTTTGCAAACCCTCCAACACCTTCATCCATGGAGCACACTCGGAGGTAGATGCCATCTGCAGTAATGGAGGGACCTACTACAGTGAGAATTACTATGACAGCACCACCTCCTTTCCCATCACTGCTTGCCGCATTGCTGGAGGTTCCCAGGGTCCCCCGTGTAACTACCGAGGCAGAATTACCACTCAGCGCGTTCGGGTGGCTTGTATTAATGGGGAGCCGGTTCACTTCAAAGCTCCTCTTTAGGAGGGAGTATCTGTGGAATCACTGTTTACCCATGTGATCAGTTTGGGATACTACATTTAAAGCCAATTTAGACTTACTTTCCATACATACTCTTAGTACATGTGCACATTTCAGTTGTATTTTGGTACTGCCAAATTATCACTTCTCTCTCTAGCAAATTACATGCTTTCTCATGCTTGTTCTTTGGTGATTTGTGCCATCAAATGCTGTTACATCAAGTAATGTAAGAGTTACCTATTGGGTATCTTTTTTTAAATGTCAACCTCACTTCACTTCCAAGATAAATTCATCCTTTAACTAGTATATATATTTCCCAGCTCCCAGAGAACTCAGGTATAAGGCAGGCAAAGGTAAAGGGAATTGATTGCTCATTAAGAATTGATAGTATACACAACAAATTATAGTAGTTCCATGAACTTGAGGAAAAAAACTATGATACGGAAGGTGATTTTTTGCGTGGGTCAGGAGCGACTTGAGAAACTGCAAGTCGCTTCTGGTGTGAGAGAATTGGCCGTCTTCAAGGACACTACCCAGGGGACACCCGGATGTTGTTTTTCTGCCTGAGCAACAGATGTTTTGATGTTTTACCATCCTTGTGGGAGGCTTCTCTTATGTCCCCGCATGGGAAGCTGAAGCTGTCAGAGGGAGCTCAACCTGCTCTCCCCAGATTAGAACCACTGATCTTTGGGTCTTCACAAGGGTTTAACCCATTGCGCCATCGGGGACTCCTCTCACTGAAAGTGATATAAACCATTTACAAATTTGTGGGTTGCTGTGAGTTTTTTGGGCTGTATGGCCATTAAAAACACCAGAATCAAAACAGTAAATAAAGAATACCACTGAGAAAGAGGATAACTCCACACAACAAGCAATCAAAGGGTAATTAATAAATAATAATAAAACCTTATTTGTATACAGCCCTATCTCCCCGAAGAAACTCAGGGCGGTTTCCAACATATAAGGCAAAACATTCAATTGCCAATAAGAATATCATACAAACAGATTAAAAAAAATCATAAACTCAAAAATCCTGCTAAAACACAACAATAAAAAAATTAACCAGTTGCAATTATAACTCCATCAGATAAGGTCATCAAAACCTATGGCCAGGACTACAGAATGGGCATGTCAACTATCATAGGGCTGAGCAAGGGACAGTTAACACATCTCAAACAAAGGATGCCCCCAGGCAGCAACAGCCAGAATTTGCAGCTGCAAGGCTACTCAATGCTAATCATGCTGGCTATCTGCAACATTCACACTTGCTTCAAAGAAAGAGTTCTTTCTTCCACCCTAGACACACTATAGATATATATACACCCCACTTGCCTCATTCCCACAGACCTCTGAAAAAACTTCTGAAGATATAGGTGAAATGTCAGGAGATAATGCTACTGGAACATGGCCATACAGCCCAAAAAACCATGAAAGACTATGAAAGCTTTCAACATTATATTTACAAATTTGTTTACTTCTCTACTAAAAACACAAATGATTTCCATTTGGAATATCGGGCTGTTTTTTGTTTCTTCTAGTAGTAACATGATGTCACGGCTATGTGATTGGGCAAAAGATATATGTTCATTTTGTGAAGAAACAGAGATGAACTGAATTTCTAGTGTTGCAGCAGATAGGAGAGATAATACCAAAAGAGATCCTTTTCGGAGAAAGAAAAGTACGGCTTTATTTCCATCTGGGACTCTGGAGTGGAGCTGTGTCCAAAAGCAACCAGAGTGAGGATAAAGGCATTGATTGTGCCTTTTATACCTCTACAAATGCAGGCAAACAAAGAAACATGCCTCTACATACATTGACATCATTCAATGCATCACTTTAGCATAATAGAAATATCAAATTATATCTTCCAACATACAAGAGGCATGTCTATATTTTTTCTAAAGAGCAGTTTACAGCTTACATCCATCAATCAAGGGGACTACTTTGACCCGTCAGGAGGGAAGGTGATGGGCTCCTTACTTTTTACTTATCTCTGTTGGTACTAGGGCGGGCTTATCTCCCCCCTTCCTTGAATGTTCATCCCCCTCCTGGCCGTGCCTTGGAGACAGATCTCCTTTAACATTCTTTCTAATACAGAAAGAGAACCTGATTTTTCTATACATTTCAGTGCTTGTAAAGTACATACATTTATGTATAAATAAATCTCTATATTTCCAATATCTCCCCATCACTAGGAGATACTATTTGCTAATACTATTTGCTAATATTGTTGAGTTCTGTGAGTTTGGAGGTGTTGTATAACTATCAGGTTTTGCACTTATACTACCTTTCCAATTTCTATGTGTGCCTTTGAATTTTGGCTGAAAACCTAATATGGCACTGCAGAGGGAAAATGCGGACACTAAAATTATTTTTTTTCTCCTTTATGACTGAAAACTCTTCCTGAATTCTTTCTTCTTGCAGCTTCATGTAATAAAATACCTTCTCTTAAAGTGATATGTACCAGAATTCTTATGTATCTAGAATGGAATTACCATTATTGCACCACCACAACAAGAATATTAATATTAACTAAAGAAGTGAGGCATACCCTTCATCTATGTTTCTAATCAAATTGGTCATATTCCTTTCCATCCCTTGGTAACAAGGAGCATCCCATGCCCACTTCAATGTTCAGTTTTCATTGGGCTGTATTATGGATCCCCATTTTCAGGGTTTTCCACTCATAAGTATTTTTGATTTTCCTTACGTCTGACAAATAACTCCTCAAGATGTGGATAGTGCCATCTGGGGCCTCTTCCACACAGCTAAATAAAATCCCACATTATCTGATTTGAATTGGAATATATGGCAGTGTGGACTCAGATAACACAGTTCAAAGCAGATATTGTGGGATTTTCTGCTTTAATATTCTGTCTTATATGGCTGTGTGGAAGGGCCCCAATTACCTATGAACCAACATTTAAAGATGTGTTTGCAAGTATTATTTTTTCCATATTGCTGTTAAGAACTGAAAGATGGGAAGCCTCCACTTATCTAATGGGTTACTGAACCACTGTTGGAAAATGGAATTGGTTGAAAAGTGGAACCTGTGGGGGTTTTTTAAATGTGCAAATACAAGATTAAACACTAAATGTCATCAAGTCAACTAAGAAACAGAAAAAACATCATGCCGAAAAAGCAGCAGCAGTTGTCAAAAGACCCGATTAAGGGTCAAAGGTGCAGAAAAATGGCTAAAATTTAGATTTGTGGAAACGGCAAAACATCCAAAAATGGTTCATTGAAAAGCAGGGAATAACTGTACAAGTATAGTAGTGTCAAATAACTCACATTATGCCTTGGCAAGACTCCTGGGAATTGCAGCTTTTGAGGTTTTTGACAGAGACCTTTTGGGCCTCACCAAATTACAAACCCCAGGATTACAGAGGATACAGCCATGGCACTTTTAAAGTAGCATCAAAGTGCTACAATGAATTATACAAAGTCAACAAGATCTGAGACCCTGGATCAGCTGTCAGAGCCAAAAATACTAGGAATATTGCCTCCAGGAAGAAGGCAGCTTCTCAAATCCTAGCTATGGTGACTACATATCTCCCATGTATACCATGAAGCACAATGGTTGCTTTGTGTTCATTTGTTGCGACAATTTCCAAGTATGTAGAAGTCTTTTGGAAGTAGTTTCTCTCCTTCAGTTTGCCCATGTCAAAGGTTTTCACATGCCTCTTAATGTTGATACTGAACCATCAACTGTGTCATTATTTCTGCCAGATTTCCAAACTTGTTACAAAAGCTTGTGAAAGTGCCCTTCTGTGGTTTCAGTGTCTACACACCTTTCTTCAGAAAAGAGGCCTACATTTAACCACAGGTGTGGGTTGGGTCTTTGGAAATGAGCCAGTGTCCAAATCATAACGTCTTTTGAAAGGGAAACAGGTGCAATAGAAAGTTGCAGCATGCCAGTTTGTAGATGCCTGGGCATAACAGGATTTACAGTGGTACACAGAACAGAAAGAAAGTGTTTTCTTTCTGCAGAAAAGAGGGGCAGAAATCCAGTGAGTTCTTTTTGAACTCACTGGATGGCTCACAAGGTCTCTTCCAACTCTATGATTCTATGCTTCTATGATTCTAGGATATGATTGACTCCTCTACCGAAATCAATGCATAAGATGGATAGCATATACCCAGAGGCGGCTCAACCCATTACGCAAATAACTATACTGCAAAGTAAGCATTTGCAGTATAGTTGATTTTGCCCAGGGGCGCTCTTGAGGCGCTCTTGGGGGAAAATAGACCTTGACATATGCGAGTTGTAGTTACTGGGATGTATAGTTCACCTACAATCAAAGAACTCCACCAATGATGGAATTGAACCAAATATGGCACACAGAACTCCCATGATGAACAGAAAATATATATCAGTGATTGGTTGGGGGGGGGGGGGGGGCAAAATACTGTTTGCTTACCATTGAAAATTACCTAGGGCCACATCAGCATATACCTTATACTTTTTAGCATCTATCGAGATGACAACAATATCCTATTCCAAATAACAGACACAATGCATAGAAACTTAGACAGTGGGAGAGTTTGACTCACTCATGAAATGTTTTTTTAAAAATACAATCGGGTTGTTGTAGGTTTTTCAAGAAATTGGGAAAATTTCCCAAAAAACATCTGTGGAAGGTCCAGGGTGGAAGAAAGAATTGTCTGTTGGAGCTAGGTGTGAATGTTTCAATTGGCCATCTAGTTTCCAACAAACCTCACAACTTCTGAGGATGCTTGCTACAGATGAAGGCGAAACATCAGGAGAGAATGCTTCTAGAAGATGGCCATACAGCCCAAAACAACCTACAACAACACATGAAAGCCTTCAACAATACATTAAAAATACAGTCCTTGAAATTTATAATTTGGCCACTTATGGTATGTTTAAAGTTGGGTGCTCATAGTGCAATCTCTGGAGCCATTTGGAAAAGCCATTCAGGCTGTTTGTGAAGCCTGAAAAACACCCAGAAGTACTGGCTTTTTTGTCCTCCAAAAAGCAAATTGTCTGCCTTTGAAGGTCCCAAGAGTTGGATCTTCTGGCAGAGCAAAGTGTAGGTTCAGGCCTTTCCAATAACTCCTTTGCTTTGAAATATACTATGGCTGTAGCATAAGTTTTATTGATGGTAAATGATGTAACAGATGGTCCTCAGCAACACAGCATTTTAGTTCTTTTCTGATGGGGTTCAATATCCTCTCATACTTACAAGTCATTCTAAACACCTTTGCAGAATACAAGCAGCTCGGCCTCTCACCAAACACTGAGAAAACCAAAGTGCTCTTCCAGCAGTCACCAACCAATCCCTTTGCAATGCCAGAAATACAGCTTAATGGTGTAACATTAGAAAATGTTGACCATTTCCTTTCCCTTGGCAGCCACCTCTCCACAGAAGTCAACTTTGACTCTGAAATACAACACCACCTGAGCTCTGCAAGTGCAGCATTTTTCTGAATGAAGCAGAGAGTGTTTGAGGATCAGAACATTTGTAGAGGCACCAAGGTGCTTGTTTATAAAGCTATTGCCCTCCCAAGCCTGCTATACGCCTGTAAAATGTGGACTGTCTACAGACGTCACACTCAACTCCTGAAACGATTCCATCAGTGTTGCCTCCAGAAAATATTGCATATCTCTTGAGAAGACAGGCGGAAAAATGTCCGCGTACTAGAAGAAGCAAATACCATCAGCACTGATGTTCCTATGCCATCAACTCTGCTGGACTGGTCATGTCCAAATGCCCGATCACTGTCTCCCAAAGCAGTTACTATATTCCCAACTCAAAAACAGGAAACAGAATGTTGGTTGTCAGGAAAAGAGACTTTAAAATGGGCTTAAGCCAACCTTAAAAACTGCAGCATAGACACTGAGAACTGAGAAGCCCTGGCCCTTGTGTGCTCTAACTGGAGGTCAGATGTGACCAGCAGTGCTGCAGAATTTGAAGAGGCATGAATGGAGAACGAAAGGGAGAAACATGCATCAAGCATCAAGCCAACCCTGACCGGGACCACCTTCCACTTGGAAACTGATGTCCTCACTGCGGGAGAACATGTGGATCAAGAATAGGGCTCCACAACGGACCCACCGTCAAGACACTACACTTGGAGGACCATCATCCTCGAGCTATGAGGGATCACCTCAGTAAGTAAGCAAGCATAGTCACTGGTAGAGCTAGGCCCACAAACAAATATTATCAAGACATATCCCTTGGTCAGTGCTCAAATCAAATAATTTCTTCTGCTGTTTGTAAATTTTTGATACAGTTGGCCCTCCACATTTGTGGATTCCACTTTTGCAGATTTTATTATTCATAAATGAAGCCCCTCCTACACTGCCAAATATGATCCAGATTATCTTCTTTGAACTGGATTATATGGCGGTGTAGACTCATATAATCCAGTTCAAAGCAGATGTGGATTATCTGCTTTGATAATATGGATTATATGGCAGTGTCGAAGGAGCCTGAGTATGTGGCAATCATTCCTATTGAACAAATGAGTGTATAGTCTGTAATGGCTAAGAAGAAAACCAAGCCCAATGAGGAATGGCTAAGGAAGCTGAGTATGTTTCGCTTGGAGAAAAGAAGGATGAGGGGGGACATGAGAGCCATGTTTAACTACTTGAAAGGATGTCCCATTGAGGAGAGGGCAAGCTTGTTCCCTTCTGCTCTACAGACTAGGGCAGGAAGCAGCAGATCTAAACTACAGGACAATATATTCCACCTGACATTGGGAAGATCTTCCTGATGGTAAGACCTGTTTGACAGTTAAAGATACTGCCAAAGAGTTTGGTGGGGTCTTCTTCTCTAGAGGTTTTCAAGCAGAGTCTCAATGGTCATCTGTCAGGAGTGCTTTGATTGTGTGTTCTTGCAAAGCAGGGGGTTGGAAGAGGCCTTTGGGGTCTCTTCCAAATCTACGATTCTATGAGGTTCTATCACCATTATTTTTGGAAGCACAATGGGACCCTATATAATAGTATTGGTTTACACTAGCACAGTGTTTCCCAACCTAGAGGTTGGGACCCGGGGGGGGGGGGGGGGGGGGGTCGTGAGGGGTGTCAGTGCGGTCACCAAAGACAATAAGAAAACACAGTATTTTCTGTTGGTTGTGAGGGTTCTGTGTGGGAGGTTTGGACCAATTCTATCATTTGTGGGGTTCAGAATGCTCTTTGATTGTAGGTGAACTATAAATCTAGCAATTACAACTCCCAACTGTCAAGGTCTATTTTCCCTAAACTCCACCAATGTTCACATTGGGCATATTGAGTATTTGTGCTAAGTTTGGTCCAGATCCATCGTTCTTTGAGTCCACAGTGCTCTCTGGATGTAGGTGAACTACAACTCCAAAACTCAAGATCAATGCCCATCAAACCCTTCCAGTATTTTCTGTTGGTCATGGAAGTTCTGTGTGCCAAGTTTGGTTCAGTTCCATCGTTGGTGGAGTTCAGAATGCTCTTTGATTGTAGGTGAACTATAAATCCCAGCAACTACAATTCCCAAATGACAAAATCAATCCTTCCCCGCTCCAACCCCACCAATATTCAAATTTGGACGTATTGGCTATTTGTGCTGAATTTGGTCCAGTAAATGAAAATACATCCTGCATATCAGATATTTACATGATGATTCATAACAGTAGCAAAATTACAATTATGAAGTAGCAACTGAAATAATTTTATAGCTGAGGGTCACCACAACATGAGGAACTGTATTAAGGGGTCGTGGCATTAGGAAGGTTGAGAACCACTGCCCTAGCATATGGGAGGCTGTTTTTTGAATAAGAAATGGGAGATTGGAAGACAAGTAAGACATAGAAAAGAGAACAGGGTCAAAAGGATATCGAACAATGGCCAGCGTTAAACAGAGACTATACTGGATCGTTCCTGTTTGCTGCTGTCTTATCAGTAGCCAAACATTGACCAGCTCAACTGAAACTGACCCATGAAACAATATGTTCCCATCATTGGACAAGGCCTTAGATCAGCACTAGTTCACTCATTCAAGAAGAGGGCTCATCTTTCTGAATAAATTCAACGTATACATTTACAGAGTGACGTTCTCTGCTGAATTAGATTTGCCCACAGGTTTTATGGAATGGAGATATGCTAGCCATGGTCAGAAAATAAAGTTAGAGAGAACTGGATCTTTGAGTTGGTGACAGCATTAGAAAGAAAAGCCCACAACTTCTATTAAGCCCATGGCAGTTAAAGTAGTGTAAAAGTGCATTCATTTTACAATATAGATGATAAACAGTGTGACTTAGAGGTTTCTCACTTATATGGTCGACAGCAATAATTAACCACAAAATGGTAGTAAAAGCCATCTGTACATATTGGCTTACTCAAAACAGGAGCATAATAATAGTGAGACCTAATGATTATCTGTAGGAACTAATTATATCTATACATGCAATAAAAATTGGCCTGAACCCTATTGTTAGTTCCCACTAGAACACACACAGTAAATCAGTGGGACTTACCTATATGTTGATGAACCTGAGTCCATTAGTTTCCACCATCTGGGAGTAACTAATAGGTTTCCAATTATTGTTTTTATTTTTATGGTGGTATAATGTTTTAGGTTGTACCACCTGTGTCCTCTTGAGGAGAGAGGGCGGAATATAAATAAAGTATTATTATTATTATTATTATTATTATTATTATTATTATTATTTTACTGACACAAAAGCACAGTATGTCACAGCAAATGAGATATATATGCTGGATTTCATATCAAAAAATCACAAGTCAAACACTTCCCAAGCGTCTAGGACTGTGTGATGTATTTTCAAATGATGCGCGCAGATCCAAGTAAGGTGGCCTTTAGCAGTTGACAGATCGTGATTTTGTCCATGTTTATTGTTTCCAAATGCTGACAGATCTTTTGGCACAGCGCCCAGTGCGCCAATGACCACTGGGACCACCTGTACTGGTTTATGCCAGAGCCTTTGCAGTTCGATTTTGAGGTCTTGGTAACGGCTGAGTTTTTCCTGTTGTTTTTCGTCAATTCAACTAGTATGGCGACATCAATAATCCAAACTTTTTTACTTTCCACAATCGTGATGTCTGGTGTATTGTGTTCCAAAACTTTATCAGTCTGTTGTTGTTGTTGTTGTTATTTGACACACAACAAGAGTAGTATGCAGCAAGATCACTATGCTGGCGTTTGTATTCTATCACACAACAGACACTTCCCAAGTGTCTAGGACTGTGTGATGTATCAGCAAATAACGTGTGCAGATCCAAGTAGGGTAGCCTTTTGCAGTTGACAGGTGGTAATTTTGTTAACGCCAATTGTTTTTAAGTGCAGGTCAAGGTCTTTAGTGTGCCGATCACTCCTGGAACCACCTTGACTGGCTTGTGCCAGAGTCTTTGCAGTTTGATTTTCAATCCTCGTATCGCGTAAGTTGCTTCTCATCAATTCTGCTGTTGCCTGGGATTGCAACATTGATGATCCATACTTTGTTTTTTCCTCATGATCGTGAGGTCAGGAGTATCTGAATTTGGAAGTCCGAAAGTAGTTTTCTGTAACCTTTTCAGGCTAGTGATCTCACCAGTTTTTGTCACAGTAAGATGGTATTTGTGGCACAAGTTCCATCTGAGCAACATTGTTATGCCTCTGCTTGTAGTCCATCTGTGCGATCTTCTTGCAGAAGCTGAGTGTGTGAGCCATCATTTTGTCTGCTTCCTTGCAGAATTTACACTTGGAATCTGTTATCAACTTTTCAATTCCGGCTTTGATGGTTTGAATTACACATTTTTAGCTGCAAGAATCAGGCCTTCTGTTTCCTCTTTCAAAGTTCCATTTGTGAGCCACATCCATTGTTGTTGTTATTGTTGTTGTCAGGCATGTAGCCGGGGGGGGGGGCTTGGGGGGCTTCAGCCTCCCCCCCAAAAAATTCTGATGTTGGTCCGCGAGAAGGCCTTACTGGTACATTATTTAAACGGTTATGTTTATTCATATCATGATCTGATCACCATGCTCAATATATCCCATATGCATGGGGGTATTGAGGTAATGATACAAAAGGTTTGCTAGGGTAGACCCTCTTTCACTCAGACTCAGCCCCCCCCCCCCCCCCCCCCCCGAAACAAAATCCTGGCTATGGGCCTGGTTGCTGTTGTTTTTCTAAACCATTTTGAGTTCTAAGCCAGGGAAAAGGGCAGATCATAATTAAAAAACGGAACAGTTAAATCTCATCTCATAGCAAACAAACCACAGCAAATAACATGTACACTATTTCCAAATGTGACGCTTCCAACATTGAGTTGCATGCCAATGCCAACATGCAGGAAATTTGCTAAAATTCTAGAACTTGCCACAAGTATAACAAAATGTGAACATTCACCCCAAAGAGGAAGGAAGTAATTGAAAATGATTCTGTCCTGATGAGATGTGAGAAAACATAAGTATCTCTCCCACATACACACTGCAAAAAAATCCACGAGAAGCCAGGACACAGAGAGAAGAGTTTACTATTTAACAGAGAGAGACCTCGGTCCATAAGGTCAAAGGATTCTTGAGACTTAATGCAATTGTTCTTCATAATCCTAACCTTGCTTTCCATTTATTTATGGATTATTGACAGTTTCTGTTCAGTTCATGTGACCAGGGCTTCCAGTCTTCTCTGGTACCTGGTTGAGTTGTGTATAAAGAACCCCTGGAGAAATGAAGGGAGGCGAGGAAGACTTTTGACTCCGCATGAAAATTCAAATTGGTAAGCTGGGTACTTCTCTAGGGAATTTCTGGCTGTGTAGGTGGTGTCAAGGTGGAAAGGAGAAATAGGGAAGTTGTCTTGGGTGGGAGAAATAGATTCCCTTAGCCCAGGGTTTGGATAGGCAACACGGTAGGTACTCCCCAGGTGTTTTGAACTAAGCAACCCAACAGTCGATGGTATTTATAAGATCTTTAGAGACTTTCTTTTGGTACCATCACCATGACAAGGTTGTTGGGGAAAAAAGTATTCTTGATAGTTTTATCCAGGTGGTAGAATTCTTTCCCAAAGAAGATTTTTCTAACTCCCTCTCGGCTTTCCTTCTGTCTCCAAGCAAACATCTCTTTATTTGAGGAGACCTTTGGATTATCATTTATGCATCAGAAAGATTATTGGGGTTACATTCTTTATCTTTGTAACTTCATTATGTCCCTCATATCCGCAATACCAGTATCCACAAATTTACATAGACACATCTAAAAAATAAGCTTTCTCTAGGCTAGTGGTTCTCAACTTCTTTTTTTAAAACCAGGGACCACTTTGACCAGGGACCATTCTCCAACATTAGAACGAAAAGGGTTACGAATCAGTTTTTGGTCAACTTTAGATTTGGTTTGGTTATTTGGGGCACTGATTCAAAAATTGCATTGGATAGACCACATCAGTTGTAGTTTTTGATACAGAACAGAAGCCATCCAGTAGTCACCATCTGCTCGCCCACAGAAAACCATATCTAATAAGCTTCAGCACTATCAGAGGGTTTTGCGAGACCAGTCACTCTTGTTGCAACAGCATAATAACGGTGAGGCCACAGACCATATTTCAGTTCTTATTGACCGCAGGTTGGGAACCACTGCTCTAGGCATTTTGTAGGTCCTCCAGGCAATTCTATGAGACGTGTGTGTGTGTGTGTGTGTGTGTGTAGAGAGGGTGTGTGTGTATATATTTGGTTAATGACCACAATTAAAATAGAGAATAAAAGATAAGTAAAGCATAATCTTAGGCATTAAAACACAGTTTTTAAAAGCAGAATCAAGAAACAATGTTGCATATAAGAGTTAAAACAGTATTAAATCTTTGTATATTTAAATAGCAGTGATAAAAGCTGAAATAAAATAATAGAACCTTTAAAACTTTGACAACATCCTGCACAAACAAGTTATTGCTGCTACACAAAAACTAGCAAATTTGGCTGTAATTTCAGAAGACTGGCCAGTCAGAAGATACCAAGATAAAACCTTTCAGATTTCTCTGGTGTATTTTGTAACATTGGGTTAATAAAATGTTGCCAAGGACTTGGTAGAAAGAGCAATAGAATAAAACGTGTCCCAATTTTATGGTATGTTTCTGCCAGAAAGAGACCATACAGTTGTACTGGAGCAGGCATGTAGCCGGGGGGGGGGGGGCTTGAGGGGCTTCAGCCCCCCCCCGAAATTCTCATGGTGGTTCGCGAAAGGCCTTACTGGTGCATTATTTAAACTGTTATGTTTATTCATATCATGATCTGATCACCATACTCAATATATCCCATATGCATGGGGGTATTGGGGTAATGATACAAAAGGTTTGCTAAGGTAGACCCTCTTTCACTCAGACTCAGCCCCCCCCCCCCAAAAAAAACCCCAAAAACCCCCCCTGAAAAAAATTTAGCCCCCCCCCCCCCCGAAACGAAATCCTGGCTACGGGCCTGTACTGGAGGATCTAGAAATGTGAGAGAGGTATTCTTTCTAGGTATTTTCTAGTTCCTCCAGGGCAATTCTATGGTATGCTTCCACCAGAAGTTATTGCCTGTGGTTTCCTATTTCCAAGGTTTGTACTGTGTGTTTTAATTGTATTCTATGTTGCTTTAACTTTGTGCTTTCACCACATATGTAGAACAATTGTGGGATTTTTTCCATCTTTTATACTAATAGTTTTTTTAGCAGTGCCCCTTTTTAATCAGGAATAAGCCATCTTATGTCCTATACAAGAAGGGTGGGATATAAATGAATACTAACCCTATTTTTTTTAAAAAAAAATATTGTGTCAGAGGTGACTTGAAAACATACTGCAAGTTGCTGCCGGTGTGAGAGAATTGGCTGTCTACAGAGACTTTGCCCAAGGGACACCTGGATGTGTTACTATCCTGCTGGGAGGCTTCTCTCATGTCCCCACAAGCTAGAGCTGACAGACAGGAGCTCACCCCATCTTGGGGATTTGAACCAGCAACCTTCCAGTCAGCAACCCAACCTTCAGGCACAAGGGTTTAAACCATTATTATTATTATTATTAACTTTATTTGTACCCCGCTAACATCTCCTGAAGGACTCGGTGCAGCTTACAAAGGCAAAGGCCAAGGCCCTCATTAAAACAACAGCATAACAAAAACAACAATAAAACTCAAAAACAACAATAAAACTCAAAAAGGCAAACCAATAAACATTAAAGCAATAACAGTAAACATTAAACAATAAACATCATGACACATTTAAAAAACTAAGGGCCGGGCCAAATATTGCGCCACTGTGGCTCCTACTAATGAAAATAATGATTAGAAATGATGGCAGAGTGTAGTGAAAATACGGTCATTTCTGAAAGCTTTCCAGGCCTAATTGGTTTTACTACTGCATGTTCATGGTTTTAATTCAATTTAAACCCTTTTAACCCTTTTAATCAGTCTTTTTACTTTAGTGTGGACTAATATGGGATATAAATATTTAGAAAACTACATAAAAGTATGAATATAATCTTGACCATCTGGGGAGCAACAGGTTGCTGAAGGGTACCCCATGCTGCACCTGACAAGCATGATGTCACTCCAGAATCCCAGATCTCATCTGTGATGCTGTTGTATTTTGGGGAAAGTGAAATACCCCAATTTGAGAATGATTTGATGTAAACACTATGGGGTTTTGAAAAAGAAGAATAAAAGTTCTTTTGGACCTGCCCATGCTCACTTGCTTTTCTACCTCTATTCTTCTTATGTTCTAGGGCTGTAGCTTCACACGTCAACCTACTTATCTATGTCTAAGTAATATTTGCTCAAGTACTCAATGAGTGAGCATTTTTATGTGTGCATATCATTGTGTGCACCCACCCACCACATATTTCCTAGTGTTTGGCATTGAATTCACCTTCTATGAGGATTTCACTGGAAATGGTATTCTGTTATTACTAGCTTTCTTTCTGGAAGGGAGTTGACAAAAGTGAATTCCTTAAGGCAGCCTTGTGCAAAGGAGGGAGCGTATGGTACAGTAGTTTGAGCACTGGACTAAGGCCCCTTCCACACAGCTGTATAAAATCCACATTGAACTGCTTTATATGGCAGTGTCGACTCTGGGTTATATGGCTGTGTGGAAGGGCCCCAACACTCTAGAAACCAGTGGTGAATCTACACTGTAGAAATGATGCAGTTTGATACCACTATCATGGCTCAATGCTATGGAATCATGGGAATGGTAGTTTGGTAAGGCATCAGCACTCTTTGGTAAAGAAGGCTAAAAGTCCTTTTAAAACTTCAACTCCCATATTTCCATAACATTGAGCCATGGCAGTTGAAAGTGTGACCAACTGCATTCAGTCTATAGTGCAGTCGCAGAGCTGAATTCCCTGCTTGGTCGTGGAAATCCACTTGTGACTTAGGGACATCACACAGTCTCAGCCCCAGGAAACTCATGATAGATTCACCTTAGAGTTGCCCTACGTCCAAAACAACTTGAAGGCACACAACAACAAATGCAAAGAAGGATTCCATTTTTTCCAGAGCAGTATAAAAGAGAACATTTCAGTATTTGTGGACTGTCCCTCTTCACTATTAGCCTAATTAAATCCTTCTTAGATTGAACACTTAAAACATTTGGGGCAGAGGAGGCTAATGACCACATTTTTACATAAATCCAAGAATATCACTCTGTTTTTCCGGCTTTCTTGCTTTCCAATTCTTGTTCTCTGTTGCCATCTAGTGCCAACTACAAGGCATAGGAATCTCTTTCCTTGCTTCACTGAAAACCCATCAGATAAACTTTAACATAGTTTTTAAGACAGCAGCTTTAAAATAGGGTTGGATAAATTTGTGGAGGATGGAACCACCAAATGCATGCAGAGAAGATACCTATGTATTCCTCTGAGATGAGAGGTAGCATATTTCTATATATCAATTGCAAACACCAAATGAGTGAGCAGGATTGGTTTTGTTATGTGTGTGTGTGTGTGTGTGTGTGTGTTAGGAGTGACTTGAGAAACTGCAGGTTGTTTCTGGTGTGAGAATTGGCCCTCTGCAAGCACGTTGTCCAGGGTTCTCCGGATGTTTTACCATCCTGTGGGAGGCTTCTCTAATGTCCCCGCATGGGAAGATGGACCTGACAGATGGGAGCTCACTCCGCTCCCTGGATTCATACCACTGACCTTTCAGTCAACAGACCTGCCAGCACAAGGGTTTAACCTATTGCGCCACGAGGGCTCCAACAGGATTGGTGGGTATGATTGATACCTTCTGGTAGGCTTCCAAAAATAACTGAATAGCCACTTTGTGAACAGAATGGTGGATCAGTTAGTACGTTTTATTGATTAGCCCATCAGCCGTATCAAAACACTGGTGGATCAGTTAGGCCTTTAGCACAGCACTTCTTATGAACTTATGAGGTGTTTATCTGCATGGAGATTGATTTCTCAACACAACCTATGTTGGTTAAAGCAAAGATTAGACGCACATCAACTTTCAGAGAGTAAGTTCTTCTGCACCCAGGTGTAAATTGTTGCCTGACCATTTCATTCATAGTTTTTGGATCAGGAAGGTGATACATTTACAATCTAATTTAAAAGGAGCAATCCAGGATCTGGTCTTTGTTTCAAACATATACATCCAGCATCATGGGCAGCTCCAGACTGAACCCCCAAGTGAACTCACCCCTTATAAGAACACACCATTCATCATGGTTACAATGGACCTGCCACATCCATGGACTCAGGATCACATTGCAAATTCAAAGCAGAAGCTGAAGAAAATAAAAATGTGCATTGTTCATGCAACAGCACTTCTGGGGACCCTGCCAAAAACCTGCTTCTGCCTTGTAACTGGACAAGCAGAAGTGCCATAGCCATCACTTCAAAGGCAGCAGTGAGATACTAGCTTGGTCCTCAGATCTGGTTATTCACAAGTTTGAGTAAAATTGTCTTCATTCAGAATCTCTAGGTCCTTTAGTGGGCTGTTAGGAATTGTGGGAGTTGAAGTCCAAAACACCTGGAGAGCCAAAGTTTGCCCATGCCTGTTCTAACACCAGTGAATGTGAAGGATTGACTTATAATATTTTCCAGCAGCAACTTCCAAAGTTGCATCTGGGCCAGAGGCTTCTCACACTATATTGAAAGTCGATCCATGTGTCAGATTGCATCCCAGCTATAGTTCCAATTAGTTTTTACCTTTCATTTCTATATGTGTTCTATCAGATGGAACACTGAGGCCTTGGAGGTATTTCCTGATTTTTCCTAAGGAAGCACAAACAAAACAGGGTTTGGCCAGGTTCCTTGCAGGTCATAAGACACTGCATTTGATAAAGCAGAGCCTACACCAGATATGGGCAAACGTTGGCCCTCCAGGCCAAAGAGAGTTCTGGTTGCTTGAGAGTTCCAATGAAATTAGAGTCTACTGCAGGCATGGGCAAGCTTTGACCCTTCAGGTGTTTTGGACTTCAACTCTCACAATTCCTAGAAATTGTGGGAGGAATTGTTGGGAATTGTGAAAGCTGAAGTCCAAAACACCTGGAGGACCAAAGTTTGCCCATGCCTGGTCTACTGTATAAAAAGTATTTTGGGTTAGGGCTGCTGGTAAATCGTCAGCAATTATAAGATCTATCAACCAAAAAGTTGCAAGTTTGAAGCCCCGGGTTGGCATGAGCTGCCAACTGTCATCCTAGCTCATTGTTTACCTAAGCAATTCAAAAACAGCTTTAGCTGTGATTAGTGAAATTAGGTACTGCTAAATGCAGGAAAGGTGTTTTACAACGTGATAAAGAAAGATCAGAAAATGCTGGGTGACCAAAAGGAAGGAGGAAGTCCTGACAGCTCTTCATCATAGAGGATGGAGCAACAGTTCCCCCTGGACTCAAGCCCAACCTTCCATGGCACCAAAAACAGCTGAAACAAACCACCTCCTTTTGTTCTGTCTGTCTGTGTATTGTCTATACAAAGCAGCATTGAATGTGATCCACCCTGAGTCCCCTTTGGGGTGAGAAGGGCGGAATATAAATAAAGTGTTGTTGTTGTTGTTGTTGTTGTTAGGAAGTTTGTCCATGCCTACCTATACCAATCTGCTGTAACCCACTTTCCCTTTTCTGAATCCAGCCATGATGCTCCCTCTGGAAAGAGCTGAGACGCTGATGCTCATCCTGGTTCTCGCCTGCGTGATCGCCAGTGGGGGCTCCTCCCAAAACCCTCGGCACGAGAAATTCTGGAGGCAGCACCACGACTACCCTCGCAGCAACATGGCCGGGCAAGACTATTGTGGGACCATGATGCTTCGCC
Source organism: Anolis sagrei ordinatus (assembly GCF_025583915.1). Lineage (NCBI taxonomy): Eukaryota > Metazoa > Chordata > Lepidosauria > Squamata > Anolidae > Anolis > Anolis sagrei. The sequence continues at coordinate 14,130,230 of NW_026847660.1, forward strand.
GTGGGATGGCGAGGCCTTGCAAAGACACCAACAGTTTTGTTCATGTGTCAAAGAACCAGCTAAAGGATATCTGTGGCTGGGCTGGAACCCATTACCGCCGGGCCTTGAGGATTAGCAGGGAGCCTCTCCATGTCACCACCTGCAAGCTTCAGGGGACGTTGCGGGGCCAATGCCGCTACTGGTCCCACACAGGCCAAAGACACATTCACATTGGCTGCGATGCATCAGGATGGCCGATCCGGTTTGAAGAGACCAATTTTATGTAGCTTCTTGTATGTCTCCTGTTTCCAACAACAGCATAAAATAATGGACAAACTCCTTGCAAACAGATATTTCTGTGTTGTTGTAAGTTTTTCAGGCTGTATGGCCATGTTCCAGAAGCATTCTCTCCTGACATTTCACCTGCATCTATGGCAGACATCCTCAGAGGTTGTGAGGTCTGTTGGAAACTAGGAAAATGGGGTTTATATATCTCTGAAATGTCCATGATTAGGGTTAGAGTTAGGACAACAGAACCCCACTGACTTTGAATCTTCCTAACCCAAAATGCTTTTTATACAGCAGACCAGGCATGGGCAAACTTGGGCCCTCCAGGTGTTTTGGACTTCAACTTCCACAATTCCTAACAATTCCTCCCATAATCCCTAGGAATTGTGGAAGTTAGAGTTCAAAACACCTGAAGGACTCAAGGTGTTTACAGTGGACTAAATTCATTGAAGTCTCAAGCAACCAACCAGAACTTTCAAGCAACTGGCAAAAAATTGAATAAATAATATTTTAGATTTTTTTTAAAAAAATGTTTCTATAATACAGTAAAATAGTGTTACATTAAGTTTGTCTTTATTTTCTTTTAATTACTGTGTTTCAATATTAATATCAAGTCAATAGAGTTTATGGTATAGTATGTAGCATAGTATTAGTTAGGCCAGTAACTTACAACCAAACAGAAACTGTTCATCCGGCATCTACCAATCCCAATGGGTGATGGTTAACTGAGAGTCTATTGCACATAGTTGTAGAGTATCACTGTATGCAAATGTCATGGCTGTTTTGTACAATTTAGGATTTTTATAAAGTTTCAATACGCAGTAGCATAGTATTAGTTAGGCCTACTTTTAACAGTAACTCTCAAGCAACCAGAAATGACGTTTATCCGGCATTTATCAATCCCAATGGGTGATGGTTAACTGAGAGTCTATTGCACATAGTTGTAGAGTATCACTGTATGCAAATGTCATGGCTGTTTTATACAATTTAGGATACTTATAAAGTTTTCAACACATAGTAGCATAGTATTAGTTAGGCCTATTTTAACAGTAACTCTCAAGCAACCAGGAACTATGCTTATCCAGCATCTACCAATCCCAGTTGGTGACGGTAGCCCGAAAAACATAGCCCGAAAAAACCTACAACAACCCAATGTCATGGTTGTTTTGTACAATTTAGGATGTTTATAGTTTCAATACGCAGTAGCATAGTATTAGTTAGGCCTATTTTTAACAGTAACTCTCAAGCAACCAGAAATGATGTTTATCTGGCATTTATCAATCCCAATGGGTGATGGTTAACTGAGAGTTTATTGCACATAGTTGTAGCAGAGTATCACTTTATGAAAATTTAATGGCTGTTTTGTATAATTTAGGATACTTATAAGGTCTTCAACACAAATAAATATAATTGATCCCAGTGTCGTTTGGCTGTGTTACTAAAGTAGTCTGCAGTGTAAATTATTAGGGGGTGCATCTACACTGTAGAATGAATGCAGTATTTATTTTATTTATTTATCGTGTCATGAGCAACCATTATATTACAATTCTAACAGAGCAAAACAAACACAGAGATTAAAAAGAAAAAGAAAAAAAAAGGGGGGGGGAACCCCACACAGATTTTGCAAATTTGGTATTTGGTTAAATATCCTTTGACCAGTATCTGGCCACTTGGAGTGCCTCTGGGGTTGCCGCAAGAAGGTCCTCCATGGTGCATGTGGCAGGGCTCAGGGTGCATAGCAGCAGGTGGTCAGTGGTTTGCTCTTCTCCACACTCGCATGCCGAGGATTCCACCCTGTAGCCCCATTTCTTAAGATTGGCTCTGCATCTCGTGGTGCCAGAGCGCAGTCTGTTCAACGCCTTCCAGGTCGCCCAGTCCTCTGTGTGCCCAGGGGGAGTCTTTCATCTGGTATCACCCACAGATTGAGGTGCTGGGTTTGGGCCTGCCACTTTTGGACTCTTGCTTGCTGGGGTGTTCCAGCTAGTGTCTCTGTAGATCTAAGAAAACTATGTCTTGATTTAAGTCGTTGACGTGCTGGCTGATACCCAAACAGGGGATGAGCTGGAGATGTCTCTGCCTTGGTCCTTTCACTATTGGCTGCTACTTCCCGGCGGATGTCAGGTGGTGCAATACCGGCTAAGCAGTGTAATTTCTCCAGTGGTGTGGGGCGCAGACACCCTGCAGTTCAACACCACTTTGACTGCTATGTAATTCTGGGAGTTATAGTTTTGCATGGTCTTTAGTCTTCTGTGTCAAAGGAGGCTAAACATTTGACACCTTCCAGGATTGAGAAAAAAACCTGTCACTTGGCTTTCTTTCCTACGTTTGCTTAAGTTCTCATTTGCCTTACTTCTGAGATTGAAAAAAAATGATTTCCCAAAGTAACCTATTGGGAATCGAACTCAATTCTCCATCATCACAGTCAAACGTACTAACCACTACACCACGCACACTCTCCCCCTTAAGTTGTCCTTTCCAGCAAGTGAGATCCGATGACGTCAGAGGGGTTACGAAAACCAATCAGCGGTTCTCTCTCCCTCCCCGCTCTTGCTCGCCGACTAGAAAGAACCTGAACAGGAACGAGGAAAGGGACATGTGCGCATGCGTGTTATTCCCCTGTCGCTTGCTTGCTTCCTTCCCAAGATGGTGGCTAGAGAGGGCTTGAGAGCGCTTTTGCGCCTGCGCAAGGGGGAAAACGAGACCTTCCCAACATGGCGGCGCCCAGGCGTTTGTGGCGGGCATGGGGTTCTTTCAACAGCAGCGTTCCTGGCACTGCTTTGGCTCTCAGGGTGAATATTTTATTTTCTCAATTTTGTTTTCTTATTCTCCACCCTGTGATGTGTGTCCGTTATGAAAGTTGTATGTAGACGCTGCTCTAATTCGGATTAACTGAATCCGAAGTAATTGAAACAGCATAACTGGCCCTCGTTGTAAGTCGTCGAGGGGATTTTGGGCAGCAACTCCTGTCAGCAAATTCTGGACGCAAGGATAATACTTTCACGGCCAAGGAAGTCTTGGGATTTGTAGTTTGGTGAGGAGATAAAGTTCTCTGGGTGAGGATTCTGAATACAACCCTTTAAGGCAGTGTTTCTCAACCTGGGGGTCGGGACCCCTCTGAGGGTCGCGAGGGGTGTCAGAGGGGTCGCCAAAGACCCTAAGAAAGCATAGTATTTTCTGTTGGTCATGGGGGTTCTGTGTGGGAAGTTTGTTCCAATTCTATCGTTGGTGAGGTTCAGAATGCTATTTCATTGTGGGTGAACTATAAATCCCAGCAACTACAACTCCCAAATGCTGTGGTCTATTTTCCCCAAACTCCACCAGTGTTCACATTTGGGAATATTGAGTATTTGTGCCAAGTTTAGTCCAGATCCATCATTGTTTGAATCCACAGTACTCTCTGGATGTAGGTGAACTACAACTCCAAAAATTCAAGGTCAATGTCGACCACACCCTCCCAGCATTTCCTCTTGGTCATGGGAGTTCTTTGTGCCAAGTTTGGTTCAATTCCATTGTTGGTGAACTTCAGAATACTCTTTGATTGTAGGTGAACTATAAATCCCAGCAACTACAACTCCCAAATGACAAAATCAATTTGGGTGTATCGGGTATTTGGGCCAAATTTGGTCCAGAGAATGAAAATCCATCCTGCATATCAGATATTTACATTACGATTCATAACAGTAGCAAAATGACAGTTATAATGTAGCAACGAAAATAATGTTATGGTTGGGGGTCACCACAACATGAGGAACTGTACTAAGGGGTCGCAGCATTAGGAAGATTGAGAACCACTGCTTTAAGGTGTCACCATGGCAACTAAAGTGGGATCATAGAGTGATAATACCCCTCTGTTTAAGGAGCTCCACTGGCTGCCATTTATTTTCCGAGCCCAATTCAAGGTCCAGGTGCTCACCTACAAAGCCCTAAACGGTTTGGGACCACCCTACCTGCGTGACCGCATCTCCATCTACGAACCCACACGCTCGCTCCGGTCATCTGGGGAGGCCCTGCTCGTGATCCCACCTGCGTCGCAAGTGCGCTTGGTGGGGACGCGGGACAGGGCCTTCTCTGTGGCGGCCCCCCGACTTTGGAATGCCCTTCCAAAAGAGCTCCGTCAGGCCCCTACTCTAGCAGTTTTCAAAAGGAACCTAAAAACTTGGCTGTTCCGATGTGCCTTCGCAGATTAGGAATCCCCATCCCAAGTCCTAGATGCACTTTGGCACAACTAATGTGGCTGCACACCGCACTTTAATCCTACGTTCCTCCTGCCATCTCAGCACTTTTAACCCTGTACCCCATTGCGCTGGCCGAACCAGTTTTTAATAGTGTCTTGATGTTTTGTCATTGTGGTTACTTTGCTTAATTGTTTTGATTTGCTTTGTTTATTGTTGTGTTATGTTTTCTATTGTATTGTGTTTTGAGGCTTCGGCCCGTGTAAGCCGCATCGAGTCCTTCGGGAGATGCTAGCGGGGTACAAATAAAGTTAATAATAATAATAATAATAATAATAATAATAACTGTACAGCAGGCATGGGCAAACATGGGCCCTCCAGGTGTTTTGGACTTCAACTCCCACAATTCCTAACAACCGGAAGGGCCCTCCAGGTGTTTTGGACTTCAACTCCCACAATTCCTAACAGCCGGAAGGGCCCTCCAGGTGTTTTGGACTTCAACTCCCACAATTCCTAACAGCCGGAAGGGCCCTCCAGGTGTTTTGGACTTCAATTCCCACAATTTCTAACAGCCAGAAGGGCCCTCCAGGTGTTTTGGACTTCAACTCTCACAATTCCTAACAGCCGGTAGGCTGTTATGAATTGTCGGAGTTTAAGTCCAAAACACCTGGAGGGCCCAAGTTGGCCTAAGCCTGCTGTAAAGTGTGAACATGACCTACATGTTGTCACTTTGCCATTTGGTCCTTTCATAATCGCTCTCAGGCTGGATTGGATTGACACTGCCATGAGTCGCCCAAGGGCTGAGAAAAGCAGTATATAAATGAAGTCAATAATAATAATAATAATGTGCTCCAATTGCATAAACTTGTGCACCACCTCAAGAAGCCAGACTTGGCCACGGTTGTCCATTCTCTTGTTACATCTCGATTAGATTACTGCAATGTTCTCTATGTGGGGTTGCCTTTGAAGACTGTTTGGAAGCTTCAAGTAGTCCAGCGGGCGGCAGCCAGGCTGCTCATTGGAGCAGCATACAGGGAGCATACAACACCCACCCCCCTCCTCTGTGTCAGCTCCACTGGCTGCCAATTTGTTACTGAGCACAATTCACAGTGCTGGCTTTAGCCTTTGTTGTTGTTTATTCGTTCAGTCACTTGCGACTCTTCGTGACCTCATGGACCAGCCCACACCAGAGCTCCTTGTTGACTGTCACCTCCCCCAGCTCCTTCTGAGTCAAGCCAGTCACTTCAAGGATGCCATCCATCAATCTTGCCCTTGGTTGACCTCTCACCCTTTTTCCTTCCCTTTTCCCCAGCATAATTGTCTTCTCTAAGCTTTCCTGTCTTCTCATGATGTGGCCAAAGTACTTCCTCTTTGCCTCTAATGTCCTTCCTTCCAATGAGCAGTCAGGCTTTATTTCCTGAAGTATGGACTGGTTGGACCTTCTGGCGGTCCAAAGCACTCGCAGAACTTTCCTCCAACACCATAGTTCAAAAGTATCTCTTTTCCTTTGCTCAGCCTTCCCTATGGTCCAGCTCTGACATCCGTAGGTGACTACGGGGAGTACCATTACTTTTATTTTGCAGATCTTCTTTGCCAGTGTGATGTCTCTACTCTTCACTATTTTATCGAAATGGGTTATTGCTCTCCTCCCAAGAAGTAAACGTTTTCTGATTTTCTGGCTGCAGTCTGCAACTGCAGTAATCTTTGCACCTAGAAATGCAAAGTCTGTCACGGCCTCCATGTTTTCTCCCTCTTTAGCCTATAAAGCCCTAAATGGTTCTGGCCCAGCTTACCTGTCCGAACGTATCTCTCCTTATGAACCATCTAGGACTTTAAGATCATCTGGAGAGTCCCTGCTCTTGCTCCCGCCTTCTTCACAGATGTGTCTGGTGGGAACGAGAGACTGGTCTTTTTCAGTGTTGACCCCTCGACTGTGGAACACCCTCTCTAGGGATATCAGATCGGCCCCCTCCCTTTTAACATTCCGTTAAAAAGTCAAAACCTAGCTTTTTGAGCAAGCATTCACAAATGCAGTGTAACAGGCCAATACAGAACAATGGAACAATTGGATGATGTGATTAGACATTGATTTTAATAAGGAGAAGCTGTTGATACATGCTTTATATATTTTTATTGGCTCTGTATGGTTTTTATATTATATGTTTAATGGGGGTGGGGTTGTATTTGATGGTATCCGGGCATCGAATTGTTGCCAACTGTAAACCACTTTGAGTCGCCTTCGGGCTGAGAAAGGCGATATACATATATGGTAAATAAATAAATAAATTCAAAGTGCTGGCTTTAGCCTATCAAGCCCTAAATGGATCTGGTCCAACTTACCTGTCTGAATGTATCTCCCCCTATGAAATATCCCGGGTGGTAAGATCTTCTGGGGAGACCCTGCTCTCGGTCCCGCCTTCCTCACAGATGTAGCTGACGGAGATGAGGGACAGGACCTTCTCAGTGGTGGCCCTTTGGCTGTGGAACTCCCTTCCCAGTGAAATTAGATTGGCCCCCTTCCTCCTCTTCTTTAGGAAGCAAGTTAAAACCTGGCTATGGAACCAAGCATTTGGAGAGTAGTTCAGGGCCTCCTGGTGGCACAGTGTGTTAAACCACTGAGCTTCTGAACTTGCTGACCGAAAGGTTGGCAGTTCAAATCCGGGGAGCGGAGTGAGCTCCTGCTGTTAGCCCCAGCTTCTGCCAACCTAGCAGTTCGAAAACATGCGAACGTGAGTAGAACAATAGGTTACCTTCTGCAGGAAGGTAACAGCGCTCCATGCAGTCATGCCGGCCCCATGACGTTGGAGGCATCTACGGACAATGCTGGCTCCTCAGTTTAGAGATGAGCACCACCCCACAAATTTATTTATTTATTTATTTCATATACTTCTACCTCGCCCTTCTCAACACCCGAGGGGGGACTCAGGGCGGCTTACAAAAAGGCACATCTTGGTGCCTACACAAATACAATAACATATAAAACCAGCAATTAAATGGTCAACAATTAAAACAACAATATATCTCACAATCAATAGCCAATCTCAGACACAGTGTTCGCCAACTCAGAGTCCATATTTCGTTCCACCTTGTCCAATTCCTATCCATCGTCACAGTCCCTTATTCATCTGCCAGATTGCCCAAATGCCTGGTCCCACATCCATGTTTTTAATTTCTTTCTGAAGGAAAGGAGGGATGTTGCTGATCTAATTTCCCCGGGGAGTGAATTCCATAGGTGAGGGGCCACCACTGAGAAGGCCCTGCTCCTCGTCCCCGCCAATCTCACTTGTGACAGAGGCGGGGTTGAGAGCAGGGCCTCCCCAGAGGATCTCAGACTCCGAGATGGGACATAAAGGAAGATGCGTTCGGACAGATACGCTGGGCCGGAACCGTATAGGGTTTTGTAGGTCAAAACCAGCACTTTGAATTGTGCTCGGAACTGGATTGGCAGCCAGTGGAGCTGACATAACAGGGGGTGGTATGCTCCCTGTATGACGCTCCGGTGAGCAGTCTGGCTGCCTCCCGCTGGACTAATTGAAGTTTCCGAACAGTCTTCAAAGGCAACCCCACGTAGAGTGCGTTGCAATAATCTATCCGGGATGTAACAAAGTCAGACAGGACTAGATTTATTGTCAGGGGAAACCTTTACAGGGCTATATGCAGCTACAAAGTGAATGCAATGTGATTGGAAAATCTTCTGGATTATGATTTCGGGTATTTATATGTTAGTGTGTTTATATGATTTTCATGATTTTAATGCTCAGTGTATATTGTAATTTTGTACATTTTTACGTTAATGTAGCATTGAATTACTGCCCGTTTGGAAGCCGCTCGGAGTCCCCTTCGGTGTTGAGATAGAGCGGTGCAAACTACAGTAAATCAATAAATATTGCAATTGATTTGTATGATACAATCAGTGTGGACCATGCATGGAGGGCCACAGTGAAGTTGCCTCGTGAACTGTATATGATTTATATATGATGCCTAACTTTTCTCCTGCTTGTCTTCTCACAGGGCCTGGCTACAGTCATTCCCAATGTCTCCAGGGTAGATAACACAACAAGTTTCTTGGACAAACTCCCACACCGCAAGCACCCTGGCGTTGTCCACCTCAAAAATATCAGTCTTCCATCAGAGTTGGTGGAAGCAGCTCGCTTTCTGGTATCCGGTGAGTAAAACTCATAAAATATAGGAATCTCTGGGGGGTGAGGCAAGTGGGTTGTGTTTAGTGAATGCCCTATTTGTCTGGAATTATAGGTAGCTAAAGAATTACTATTATTATCTTTATTTATACCCTGCCTTTCTTCTCATGGGGACTTGGGGTGGTTAACATCTATCCACTCTAGACCAGTCGTGGGTCAATCTTTTCCAAACCCTGCCATGATTCAAAGTTGGTCATGTTGGTTCTGTGTGTCAAGTTTGGTCCAGATCCGATATCAGCTGGGTTCACTGTTCTCTGGACAAGGGTGAACTACAACTCTCAGATTGCCAGGCCAATCACCCACAAACCCAGCCAGTATTCACAGTTGGCAATGTTGGTCCTGTGCATCAAGTTTGGTCCAGATCTGTCGTTGGCTGGGTTCAGTGATCTCTTGAGAAGTGTAAACTCCCAGATACCCAGGGCAATCACCCCCAAAACCTGCCAGTATGCACAGGAAAGGGTTATGGGATAGGCAGTGGGCAGGGACATACAAATTCCACACAAGGAAACCTGAAATGCCTGTCTGTGGTGAAGGAAACAAATCTAAGATGAAATTCTCTTCGAATGAAAGCATTCCTTAGGTGGTGGGCCGTAGTGTTTGGGCTATGTGTTCATGGTGCTTGCTATAACCTGCAATGTCAGTTGAGGGAATGCCTTTGGAGGCTTCTCAGCACTTGGAACTATAGCCTGTTTGTGGAAGCAGGAGGCTGTCTGTGTAAGTGGACACCTCCACCACATACACACATATACATTTTTCACTTTTGTATAGATATATGCCTTATAAAATGTACCTGTTCCGATGTACATACAAATTCACCTTAAGAACAAACCTACGGAATCTATCTTACCTGTAACTCGAGGACTGCTTGTAGATGAAAGAAGGAAGAACTTTGTGGACTGACAATCTATATAAATAAAAATGTAATGTTTATTTGTGGGATTAACATAACTCAAAAACCACTGGACGAATTGACACCTAATTTGGACACCATACCCCTAACAGACCAAGGAGTGACCATCACTCATAACCTCCCCACCCCAAAAAAGAGCGGAAAGGACTTAAAACCCTGGAAAGCTAAATGACTATACAGAAAAAAGGGAAGTAAAGAGGGGGGGGGGGAGGAAGGAGAGCAAGAAAGAAAGAAAGAAAGAAAGAAAGAAAGAAAGAAAGAAGGAAGGAGGTAGAGAAGGAAGAAAGCAGAGAAAGTGGGAGGGAAAGAAAAAGGGGTGAAGAAGGAAAGAGGTAGAGACGGAAGGAGAGAAGGAAAGAAAAGGAAGGAAAGAGGAAGCAAAGGAAGGAGAAAAAGAAGGAAAGAGAGAAGGATGGAAGCAAAAAGCGAAGGAAGGAAAGAAAGAGGTAGAGAAGGAAGGAAGAGAAAGGAGAGGAGAAAGAAAAAGGGGGAAGGAAGGGAAGAGGTAGAGAAGGAAAGAAGAAAAGGGAAGGAAGGAAGGAAAGAGGGAGCAAAGGAAGGAGGGAAAGAAGGAGAGAAAGAGAGAGGGAAGGTTGGCCACAGCAACACGTGGTGGGTACAGCTAGTGCCTAATAAAAAATCAGGGACAGAGTTTGGGTTCCATAGAGGGGAAAAAGATTTCTGAAGGGTTCCATGACTGAAAAAGTTTGGGAACCTTTGCATTAGATTATATCTTCTTTCCACTCTTGATATGAAACAGCTCATAGTGTGAAGATAGCATACGTATTATATGAAAGCAAGAAAGCACATTATGCTTCTGACTGCTATTCCTTCTCCCAGAATCCTCCATGCGCAACATGGAAAAGCAAACAAAGGCCCTCAACAATTATCTCTGGAGCCGCAAGCGGCCCATGGAAACAGTGGACCTGCGCAAGAAAGCAGAGCAGGTGGAGCGGCAGCTACGACAGGAGATGGCCCACATCCATCAGAAAGGTAAGTGTGTGTTTCTGGGGTAACTGGAGAGGGGACGTTTTTTGCCACAACAGTTCAAAGAGGATTTATTGCAAAGGAGAGTTAAAATGGTGTAGCCAGAACAATATTGAGAGTCATGATCATTGTATTGGCTTACCAGACAATCATCCTCGAGCTACGAGGGATCGCCTAAGTAAGTAAGTAAGTAATTGGCTTACTAGCATCCTCATAGCCAATGGCAAGGAATTTGCAATAACTGCATGATTTCTGACCACTGGATTAGAGCAAAGTTTCTTAATTTTTTCTACTTGTGACCCTTTTCCACCTGAGAAAGTTTTACATGAGCCCAGAGATATAGGTATATAAAATAAATGTAAACATCAAACATTTACTAATGATAAACCTTTTCAAGGCTTGCTAAACAAGCTGATTTTCCTTTTTGTGGAGTACAGCTGAAGCATTTTCTGCAGAGTCTACAGAATCTACTGCATCCTGCTAAAAGATTTCTGCAAATGTCTAGGTGGTGTTTAGTAAACTTTACTGTTGCCAAATTTTTCACAACCCCAACATTGAGCTAAAATGATTCCCTTTGGTTTTTTAAATTTATTTATTTTATTGTTTTACCTCACTCCCACCCTCCGCCCTTATTTATTTATTTATTTATTACTGCATTTGTAGACCGCCGTTCTCAGCCCTAGGGCGACTCACGGCGGTGTACAACATATAAAAACAAATTACAATATAAGCAATATCACAAACAACAAAAACATCACTGTCAATAATACAATTACTGTACACTAAATCATTCGCGACGTCTCATCATAGAATCACAATCCGATCTCGTTATCCATGTTCCGTTCCAATCGTCATTGCCAATTGATAGTTGTTAAAGCACTAGTCAAACGCCTTCTCAAAGAACCACATCTTTAACCTCTTACGGAATGCCATAAGGGAGGGCGCCTGTCTGATGTCTACAGGGAGGGTGTTCCACAGCCGGGGGGCCACCACTGAGAAGGCCCTATCCCTCGTCCCCACCAGGCGTGCCTGTGAGGCAGGTGGGATCGAGAGAAGGGCCTCCCCAGACGATCTCAAAGTCCTCGTGGGCTCGTAGGCCGAGATGCGGTCAGCCCTTCCCCTTGGACATACAGTTTGTACAGTAAACTACAGAAATTACATTTGAAATATCAGTCTTAGTCTCAGTTTTTCCACTCCACATCATAATACATTGCTTCCTTCCTTTCCCAGATGGTGGTTAGGGAGGGCCTGAGGGCGTTTTTGCGCCTGCACAAGGGGGAAAACGAGACCTTTCCAACATGGCGGCGCCCAGGGGCTTGTGGTGGGCATGGGGTTCCTTCAACAACACCGTTCCTGGCATGGTTTTGGCTCTTAGGGTGAATTTCTCTCAGTTTTGTTTTCTTACCACGATCCCACATGTTCTTAATTATTATAACATTTTTTATTTTGTCTATATTGTTCAATTTACAATTTGTTATTTCCACATTTAGCATATTTACTATATAGTTATACCAATTCGTTAGAGTCCAGTTTGTTTTACCTTTCCAACCCATTTCCTCACTAAAACAAGTTGCGCACACACCATTAGTTTGTTAACCACTCTTTCCTTTTGCACATTATGCACGCCTGGTATCCTTGCATGTAATACATTTCTATTGGTTATTATTATTTGAAGATTTAACATTCTATTAATTTCTCCTTCAATCATTCTCCAATAGACCTGTAATCTGTCACATTCCCATATCATGTGATTAAAGACACCTCTTTGTCTACAGCCATGCCAACATCTGTCTTTTCCCTGGTAAAAACCGTGAAAGTTGTGCAGGAGTCCTGTACCATTTTTGTAACATTTTCCTTCTTACTTTCCTTAGTACATTGTATTTTTCCTTTACTATGCAGTAAAGTCTCGCTTATCCAACACAAACGGGTTGGTAGAACGTAAGCAAAAATGTTGGATAATAAGGAGGGATTAAGGAAAACCTATTAAAAATCAAATTATGTTATGATTTTACAAATTAAGCACCAATACATGATGTTTTACAACAAATCGACAAAAAAAGTAGTTCCATACACAGTAATGCTATGTAGTAATTACTATATTTACAAATTTACAAAACATTGCAATGTATTGAAACAGCTGTGGATCCGGGCGGGAGGCAGACTGCGTTGGATAATACAGAATGCTGGATGAGCGAAGGTTGGATAAGTGAGATCCCCCTTTGGTGTTGGGACCCACAGTTTAAGTAGTAGGTTAGAGCACTGGATTAGAATCAGTCTGGGTTTAAATCCCACACTCAGCAATTAAGCTCTTACTTCATAACTGAGCTGATTGCATTCTGAAAGCATGTAAATTCTGTAAATTATAGTGAGAAGTGTAATTGTACAATGAGAGTTATCATGCGTGTTAAACGTGCCTTCCTTGCAGAAGAAGGGAGTAAGGCGTGGCAGATAAAAGAATGTATCATGGTTTTAATCATTTATTTTTAATAGTCCTGTATTTAATTCTATTTTAGGGTTTATATGCTTTAAGTTTTAAATTGTATTTTATATTTGTTTTCATATTGTTAGCCACTTTGAGTTTGTTTTAAGAGAGGAGAAGCAGCATATAAATGTCATCATCATCATTTTCTGTCTCTGTCAGACGCTTTGGACTCATTGAGTGAAGTGGATGAGAAGAAGTTGCAGAAAAAGGTCATGAATATCATCCGTAAGACAACTTACCACTGGGAGAAACTGGAGTAAGTTCCCTGTTCTTAAAAATAAAAGAAGAGAAAAGAAAAAAAAAAGCATGATTCCCAGTGAAGATTTGTTTCACATACAGCAGGGGTCCTAAAACTAAGGCCCGAGGGCTAAATGCGGCCCCCCCAAGGTAATTTACCCGGCCCTCGCTCAGGGTCAACCTAAGTCTGAAATGACTTGAAAGCACACAGCAACAACAACAATCCTATCTCATCACCCAAAAGCAGGCCCACGCTTCCCACTGAAATACTAATAAGTTTATATTTCTTAAAATTGTTCTTAATTTTAATTATTGTATTGTTTTAAAGTGTTTTTTGCACGACAATAAGATATGTGCAGTGTGCATAGGAATTCATTCATGCTTTTTTCAAATTATAATCTGGCCCTCCAACAGTTTGAGGGACTGTGACCTGGCCCTCTCTTTGAAAAGTTTGAGGACCCCTGACATACAGCATGCACTCACTCAGCTCATTGAATGCAGATTAGTCTGCAAAGTCCTTCATTTCATACAGATACCTCTTCTGTCATTTTATGTATAACATGTATGTGTGTATATCATGTAACCCATTTCATAGTGGATTATGCTGTCTGAGAGAGTGGTGGAATCTCCTTTTCTGGAGATGGTTAAAGAGACACTAGATGACCAACTGTCAGAGGCACTCCAAGTGGCCAGCTTCTGATCAAAAGACATTTAGCATAATGCCAAGGTTTTTGAACTTTGTTTGTGTTTTTAAATGCATATTAACTGCACCCTCAACTCACTTCTGACACGCTAAATAAATAAGCAAGGCTTTGATTGTGTTTTCATGGCAGAGGATTGGACTGGATTGTGTGTAAGTCTCTTCAAACTCTAGGATTCTCTAATTAACTGATCTGCCATAATTGTGTGGTCTTTGATCATATGACCTGAATTACCCAACACTGGAAACATGAAATAGTTGTGCAAAATTCCAGAATTCTAAGAACCAACCAGGGAATGTAAAATTTTGGACTCTTTAGACCAGTGGTTTCTAACCTGTAGGTCCCCAGATGTTTTTGGTCTTCAACTCCCAGAAATCCTAAGCAAGCAATTGGCTGGGATCTCTGGGAGTTGTAGGCCAAACCCATGGGGACCCTCAGGTTGAGAACTACTACTATTGACCTTCATTTAAATAAATTGATAATTTATAACTCTAAACCTTCATCTAAGTCATGAATAAAGATGATGAACAGAACTGGGTTCAGGACCAAACCCTGCTGCACTCCACTAGTCACTTCTTTCCAGAATGAAGAGGAACCATTGGTGATCACCCTTTGAGTTCAGTCACTTAACCAAATCCACCTCACAGTGGTATTGTCTAGCCCACATTTTACTAGTTTGTTTGAAAGACGATCATGGGGGACCTTGTCAAAGGCCTTACTGAAATCAAGATATGCTACATCCACAGCGTTCCCTGCATCTACCAAGGTTGTAATCCTATCAAAAAAGAGATAAGAGAGATTGATACTGCCCCTTATAACACAACTAGCATATATTCATCAATTGGGAGAGTTTTTTCTAGCCCTTTATGATATGGCATATTCCAGGCTTTGCTATCACACACAAACAGATCCCTGCAACTGACTGTCTCTGCTTTGTCCTTCCAAGCTACACTGAAGAGCTCAGCTTTCTGTACATGGCAGCTCGAATGGATGGGGTGTTTGCTGCAGTGTACCGAGCTTTACATGAGGTGAGTTGCTGTTTTAGTGTGCTTATATGTTAAGGACTTGAAGTGTACTTGGTAAAAGCTTAGACTGTCCAGGCCTGGGCCTGTATGGTGTACACATATTAAAAAACAAGAGATTTTAAACATTAAGAAAAATGTCCTGGTGGTAAGAGCTATTGAATTCTGGAATAAGCTGTCTCAAAGTGTGATGGAGACCCATTCCTTGGAAATTTTTTAAACAGACTGGATTATCATTTGTTGAGACTGCTTTGCTTGTGTATTCCTGCATGCAAGCGGTTAGACTTGATGTTGGAAATCTTCCAATGCTGTGATTCTATGCCTCATACTATACCATAGTTTTCTTGGTGGCCTTTTGGAAAGTATTAAGATTTTGGTATCAATATATTGTTTTCCAAATGTTCAAACTGCTTGGCGATATTATCTCAACTGTCCTTATTACAATCTTGTCTCTAAACCAGCATTATTATAAATGTTAATATCCATTCCATTGGAACTGTGCAATAGTGGGATTTATACTTGGTGTTGCACCACTGTGGATGGGTTGTTAGATTTTGTGAACCTATGGCAGAGAATTCTTGGTCCTCTAGATCAGTGGTTCTCAACCTGTGGGTCCCCAGGTGTTTTGGCTTTCAACTCCCAGAAATCCTAATAGCTGGTAAACTGGCTGGGATTTCTGGGAGTTGTAGGCCAAAACACCTGGGGACCCACAGGTTGAGAACCACTGCTTTAGATCAGTGTTGGAGTCCCAGAAAATTTGGCAACAGATGTTTTTGGCCTACAACTCCCAGAAATCTCAGCCAGTTTACAAGCTGTTAGGATTTCTGGGAGTTGAAGGCCAAAAACATCTGGTCACCCCAGGTTGAGAACCACTGCTCTAGATATTAATAAAATACTGCAGATGACACCATTGATAAAAATTTGCAATCCAGCAATATGTGGGTGACGGCAGGTTCCCTAATGTTACATGTTATTGCCACAGCCTTTAACTATGATTAGGCTTTAGTAACACCTCGTATTTAGAAGGATGTGCTTTTTTAGATGTCAAGAAGAGCCTGCTTCTTATAAGGTATTCTGCATCTCAGTTTTTCTGTGATATGGTTCCTTATGAATTTCCAAACCTGGCTCAGCCACTAAATGTTTGACATTGGTCATGTCACCCCAGAAGCTGATGCTAGGCTTTCTTCTCCATTTTGACCCCTCCAGATCCAGAAGAGAGTCCCAGATTTTCAGCCCCACACCCTGTTGGATTTTGGCTCAGGGACTGGCACTGTCAGCTGGTGAGAAATAGTGTGATACTAATGTGACATTGATTCTGCAGCAGTGAGAAGACATTTCTTTGAGAGAAGCAGGGAGGGAGAAAGAATAACTAATGGGACAGTGATTATGACCTGTTATGATCAAAACCTACTGGGATAAGGATGATGACCTGTTAGGGTCACAAACTATTGGGGATTATGACCTGTTGGAATCACAACTTATCGGGTAGCAGAGTTATGGAGGTATTCCATAAGTTAAGTTTATTGAGTAATGGATGTTAGCTTGGCACATAGATATCTTGTTTCTGTTCAATGCTCATCAGACAAAGATTCAAGTAGACTTCTTTTAAAGTAACAAGTTTGTTTTGCTCATAATTTCATGTATTTAAATATACAGTCACATTTCTTTTCAGGTTAAACTTTAAAATAATAATAATAATAATAATAATAATAATAATAATAATAATCTTTATTTATACCCCACCACTATCTCCCCGATGGGGACTTGGAGCGGCTTACATGAGGCCAACCCCAAACAACATATTACATCAAGATAAAACCAAAACATAAACAACAAGCAACATCATCAAAATTACATAAATATTCAATAACAAAATAGCATTACAATAAACAAAAAACACAGACATAGTAAACAGTGGGTGGGCCACATGTACAGGATAAAATGTTAAAAACTATAATGAGATAAAAAATAGGAGCAAGTTATTCGCCGGGAGCTCACAAAGATACACAGGGCTGTGTATCTTTCACTTATTGTCTTTAATAGTCTCTTCAAAAACTATATTTCTCTGTGCAGTTCTCTTTCATAAGAGTCTACTTTCAAAGGATTCAAGCATCAACAGTTTTCTAACTTCTAACACGGACATCTGACTGAAAAACAGACTTCTGTACTCAAGCTGACTCAAGGCTTAACTGTCATCTAACTTCTACTAACACTGACTTCTGTATTCTAACTAACTCAAGCCATAACTGTCATTCCTCAACTGTCTTCATGTTTAAAATGCATTCCAAACAGTCACGTGATTTTCAGCCCCTCTCACTGCCTCAAGTATATAGAGTGAAGGAAACTGCAAACCAAAGAAGACATACACTTCAGGAAATAAAATGACACATTATAAACAGACAAACATCGAATAGAGGAGGCTTGAGAAGGTTGCTATCTCCAACAATAACTGGGAGGCCCAGCAATTCCACTATGCCAGATGCAGTAGGTAGATGTGTAACCTTTCTTCTTCCTTCACTGTGCAGGGCGGCTCATAGCATTTGGGGTGAGATGATCAATGAATACATGAACATCGACAGTTCAGCTGCCATGTTGGACTTGGCTGAGAAGCTAATGAAAGGTGAGAGCTGGAGCTATGGATTGAGCATGCCAAACCTTTGACTTCTCAGTTTTCTTACTTTCCCAAGTCTACCTTCTTCATCAATGTCAAGTTATTTTAATTAATAATAATAAATGTACTGCAGTAAATAGTAGCACAAAGCAATATATTGCTTCCAGGTGAATCATAAGGCTACTTAGGTTGATGAAACAAAATATATTTTGCACTAAAATTTCTGAACAAGAACATTTATTAAATTCCTTTGAAAGTAAATATGCAACAAGTCAGACAGTGGATAAGTTTTTATTTTGAAGTTAGTTTTGGTACATTTCTACCCATGTTCACTTCGTCCAAAATTGCTTCTGGCTCCATGATCTGGGCTCCGCAGACATAATGAGAGTTGTACACTGCATAGTAGGGAAGTAGGGAATGCGTAGGTCTTCCTTCCCCAAAACACAAACTTTTAAGAAACCACCTTGAAGCTCCAGTTTCATCAGAATTGTCCATTTTATACAAATTCTCACAAGCCATTTCCTTCTTCTCTACAATTGTACCTCTTTTGTTTTTCTCCTCTCCCAGGTTTGTCCAAGAACCAAAACCCCTGCTTTCCTGGGGTCTATTTCCGGCAGTTCCTCCCTGTTTCGCCAAAGGTAAAAATGACAGTTCCTCAATGACGGTTCTGTTTAGAAGAGCCTGGGGTTCCAAAAGGCCTTGTTAGTCATGATTCAAGTACCTGAGATGACAGTGGTTAATTGTACCGGATATTGGAATGGCAGCCTTTCTCCTAATGTGCTTTTCTGGAGCCCCACAAGGTTATTTCAATTCACATAGCTGAATTGTTGCATCCCAAGTCCCTTCATGGCTGAAGGTGGTCCACATTTAAGGTGTTCGTTAAAGTAATTATTTACATACTTGCATCAACAAATGTAACAACCCCTTGTCACAGTTATGTTTCGTGATGCCACTGCTAAAAAACCTACTTTTTAAAGCCAGGCCATGGCTCAACCAAAGGGCACCTCTTATTACAGTATATGTAAGGAACTGGCTAAGTTTTAATGGTATCACTACTGGCTTTGTGTGTTAAGAGAGAAAAAAGACCCACCCTGGTTAATTACAATACACAGGTTGGGTGAATGGGATAATTAAAGTCAGCAAGTTTGGACCACTCCCAATGGGGAGTGTTTGGAGCACTACAGACCTCATTTCCCAGTAACCCAATCTTCATATTTTGGTTGGGGTGCAATTAGAACTGTGGTGCTCAACCTGTGGGTCCACAACTCCCATAAATCCCAGCCAATTTACCAGCTGTTAGTATTTCTGGGAGTTGAAAGCCAAAACATCTGGGGTTGAGAACCACTAAATTAGACTGAAGAGCTTTTTGAGTTCACTTTAGGTCATTAATGACTATAAACAGGAACCTCTAGTGGTTTTGAGATTGTAATTCCCCCTTATGATCCCAAAACTACTGAATGGGGTACCAATGAATACCGTATTTCTTCACTTGTAAGATGCCATCAATTGTAAGACCCACCCTAATTTCAGTACCAACAACAACAAAAATACATAAGATGCACGGCTGATTCTAGGATGCACTTCTTTTTTAGATATGTTAATATAGGAAAAATGTGTTTTAGATCTAAAGAAATACAGATTTTTAACATAAGTGTAAAAGTATTCTGGTTTTGGTGAGATGTAGGTGATGTGGGCAGAACAATAAACAGATTCTTTTCACAAATCTGATAAATGGGTTGTTGTGAGTTTTCTGGGCTGTTTATCCATGTTCTAGAAGCATGTTCTCCTGATGTTTCGCCCACATCTATGGCAGGCATCCTCAGAGGTTGTGAGGTCTGTTGGAACAGGTTGTGAGGTCTTTTCCAAAAGATCTCACAACCTCTGAGGATGCCTGCCATAGATGTGAGCGAAACGTCAGGAGAGAATGCTTCTGGAACATGGCTATGCAGCCTGGAAAACTCACAACAACCCAGTGATCCCGGCTATGAAAGCCTTCAACAACAATATGATACGTGATCGTTGTTCCTTTTTTCCCAAAAACCTGAGGGTCATATACATGGGCCCCTTTCTCTCTCTCTCTCTCTCCCCCCCCCCCCCCCCCCCCCCCCCCCCCCCCAATCAGATCTTTACAATTGAAGTAAAATGGTCTGAGAGAGTGGGATTTCCGATCATCAGAACTTGGTCTCTCCAGTTTCAGATCAACAGTCTTAAAGGACTCCGTGATTTGGAATTTAAAACTATGTGGCTACATGCATGTTTTTTTTTCTGTTCCACTGCAGGTGAAATTTGATCTTGTGGTATCTGCTTACTCTCTTAATGAACTTCCCGGTTATTCTGAGAGAGTGGAGACAGTGCGGACTCTTTGGAGGAAGACAGATGGCTTTCTCGTAAGTGATGTATCTACTCTGATTTGGTGATATGCTATTTCTTTCCCCACCACTACTGCACTGTCAGGTTCTTGGGATGCAAAGCAAGGATTTGCTCTGCTTGTGACTTTGTTTCCTAATAACCATGATCCACATTACTTGGTGCCAGGACTGCAGATAGGTAATGAAACAACTACATATTGCTTCCCTGTTCACATCTTTCTTCATGCTATCAATTTCTCCTTTGTTGGGTACGAGACTATAAGGTTCTTCCAGACGGATCTTCCTATACTCCATAAACATCAATACCAGGCAAGATATCGATGGAAGTGGTCTGCAAACACTTAGAAACGAAGGCGATCATTGCTAATAGCCAACACAGATTTATCACAAACAAGTCATACCAGACTAATCTGATCTCCTTTTTTTATAGAGTTACAAGGTGGGTAGATGCAGGGAACGCCGTGGATGGAGCATATCTAGATTTCAGTAAGGCCTTCCTTTGACAAGGTCCCCCATGACCTTCTGGCAAGGAAACTAATCCAATGTGAGATAGGCAAAACTACTGTTAGGTGGATCTGTCATTGGTTAAGGGAACAAATCCAGAGGGTGATTCTCCCCAATGCTTCCTCTTCATCCTGGAAAGAAGTGACAGTGGAGTGCCATAAGCAGTGTTCCATCCTGGGCCCAGTCCTATTCAGAATCTTTATTATTGGCTTAAATGAAGGGTTAGAAGGCATGATCATCAAGTTTGCAGATGACACCAAATTTGGAGGGATAGCCAGTACTCCAGAAGACAGGAGCAAAATTCAAAACAATCTTAACAGATTAGAGAGATGATGGACCAAAACTAACAAAATGAAGTTCAACAAGGACAAATGCAAGATACTCCACTTAGGCAGAAAAAAAAAGGAAATGCAAAGATACAGAATGGGGACAATATCTGGCTCGATAGTGGTATGTGTGAAAAAGATCTTGGAGACCTCATGGACGACAAGTTAAACATGAGCCAACAAGGTCATGCGGCGGCTAAAAAAGCCAATGGGATGTTGGCCTGCTTAAATAGGAGTCTAGTGCCTAGATCCAGGGAAGTCATGCTACCCCTCAATTCCGCCATGGTTAGACCACACCTGGAATCACACTTGTGTCCAATTCACCGCAATCGAAGGGAGATGTTGACAAGCAGGAATGTGTCCAGAGGAGGGTGACAAAAATGATCAAGAGTCTGGAGAACAAGCCCTATGAGAGCGGCTTAGAGAGCTGGGCATGTTTAGCCTGCAGAAGAGAAGGTTGAAAGGAGACATGATGAGGGCCATGTATCAATATGTGAGGGGAAGTCACAGGGAGGAGGGAGCAAGCTTGTTTTCTGCTGCCCTGGAGACTAGGACGCAGAACATTGGCTTCAAACAACAGAAAAGGAGATTCCACCTGAACATCAGGAAGAACTTCCTAACTGTGAGAGCTGTTCAGCAGTGGAACTCTCTGCCCTGGAGTGTGGTGGAGTCTCCTTCTTTGGAGACTTTTAAACAGAGACTGGATGGCCATCTGTCTGGGTTGGTTTGAATGCAATTTTCCTGTTTCTTGGCAGGGGGTTGGACTGGGTGGCCCATGAGGTATCTTCCAACTCTTTGATTCTAAACACTATGCAGATGGTGCTGTAGTAATGATAATTCATTATAGTCAATTCCTCTTGGAGTTCACATGTTTCCAAAGCCCTCTCTCTTTTGTAAGAAGTAACTTCTAGGCGCCACATATTGTTCATCCCTTGTCTATCTTTTCTAGGTTCTGGTTGAAAACGGTACCAAGGAAGGTCATCAAATCCTCATGGAGGCCCGAGATGTTATACTCAAAGTGAGATACCTGGATATAGTTGTGACTTGCTGAAAATAATATATACGGTGTATAAAATTATGACAGCAGTAAAAATGAATGCATAAAATCCTGGGTTTCATAAATATTTGTTTAGAAAGGCAGGATAAGCAAATTTACAAACAGGTGACATTTTACCCCAAAGTCTACTTCTTCTCATTGTCACTTCTCTAAACTTTTAAATTGCCTAAATTATTAGAAAAATATTTAATTGAAAAAGGAGAACTGTAATGAGAGAACATTTTTTTCTCCATCTTAATGTAGGATGACTAGGACAGTTTTAAATTGTGTATTTTAATATTTTGATAGATGTTTTTTAATGTTTATGTATTGTATGTGAATCTATGTCCTGGCATTGAATGTTTGCCGTGTATATGCTGTGCTCCATCCTGAGTCCCCTTCAGGGTGAGAAGGGCGGAATATACATGTTTTTAAATAAATAAATAGGCAAAGGTGATGTGGGGAGGAAGAAGCTTTCTGTGCAACAGTCCTAATTAAAGAACCAATAGACTTTTTATTTTCAGTTCCTCATTCCCTTCTTATACATTGCAGCATCTTGCCCAAAGGTCTCTGTGTGGGTGGGAGAGTATGTGGGCGGATAGAAAAATTCTGGAAAAAAATGTGGAGGGCTGTTGTAATGACTTGTATTTTTCTGTTTTTCATCTCATGCAGGGCACAGACAAAGTAGTTCATGATCCCCGAGAACCACATGTTTTTGCTCCGGTAAGAACTGCAAGAAAAGCCAAAAATAGATTAAGTGCAGGATTAAGTTTCACTCATGTCCAACTGGCTGGCCACTCATAAACAAGTGATTGGCCAATGTGGAAACATGTTAGAATAGTACTTACATGGTTTATATTCCTGATTTATGGCCAGAACTTTGTTTATAATAGGAGCTTGAGCAATTCTGGAATTGTTAAATTAAAGATGTATTCTGGCACAGAACTTTGTTGATTGGACCACATTTGTTGGATGTGAACCCATACCATTTTGTTTCCAATGTAATAATGACTTGGGAGCAAAAGTGATGCAGAGACTTGTTGGCGAGTGGGCTTATTAACAAAAGAGACTCCTCATAAATGTACAGCAGAGTAACTTATTAGCAGCAACGTTACCCAGCACCATTAGTCCTAAGTGATAAAAAGAACAAAAACACACAGACCAATGTTATATCTTCCATAGGAGGCTTTTCTTTACAGCAAAATAATATGGTTGCACTGTTTACAAGAACAAGGTTTCCATAACACAAATAAATTCAACCTTCACACTGGAGCATCACACACAAGGCCTTCTCAAATCGAGACCTACCTCACACTCGGCCTTCTCATAGACTAAGGCCTATCTCACACAGAGGCTTCTCTCACAGACTGAGACCTTTCTCCTACTGAGGTTTACCTCAGACTAACTTTTACTAATTTACAGGCACACCTACATATATAGAACTACAGCTTTTGCTGAGCCATTGCATCCATTTAACCCTTTCAGTGCTTGACTCACATTTTTGTAATTAAAAATACCTAGTTAATTTTTAATATTTCTGCCAAGACTTTTGGGTGCATGGTGTGTATGGTAGATGAGATTTCTTTTTTCTGAAGAAGGCTTTGTCCTAAGGATCAGGAGGTTCTCACTACATTGTCGTGCTGACATTGTACTTCATTGTTTCCTTAGTGTCCGCACCATTTGCCCTGCCCTCTTTTGTCCGGTGACCGTGTTCTGCCATGTAACTTCACCCAGGGATATTACGCATTGCCTTTCAGTTGGGTAAGTGTCCTGCTTGGCTTTGGAAAGAACCTGAATTATTCTGGAGGTTAAATTAAATCTTTGTGTGTTCAGGGTAGGCAGCTTTGGTGGCATAGTGGTTGAGAGCAGGAGATATACATTCTCTTGGCAGGATGAGGCAAGCGAGTCTCCCTTCCTTGTCTTCCTTGCTGTGTTAAAAAGTTAAAGGAAAACCACAAAGATGGCTTAGTTTCAGTCACAAAAATACTTCATCCTAAATCCGTGTGTGAGTCCTATCTTCACTGATTCAATGGAAGTTATATAAATGTTGATTAAGTTCCCATTGACTCCATAGGTCTATTTTGGTTAGATATAGGAATTAGTTAGTAAAGGTGAAGGTTTCCCTTGACATTAAGTCTAGTCAAGTCCGACTCGGGGATGGTGCTTATCTCCATTTCTAAGCCGAAGAGCCAGCATTGTCCGTAAATGCTTCCAAAGTCATGTGGCTGGCATGACTGCATAGAGCGCCGTTACCTTCCCACTGAAGCAGTGCCTATTGATCTACTCACATTCGCATATTTTCAAACTGCTAGGTTGGCAGGAGCTGGGACTAACAGTGGGAGCTCACCCCATCCTGTGGAATCGAACCACCAGCCTTCTGGTCAGCAAGTTCTACAGCTTAGTGGTTTAACCCACTGCACCAAATTAGTATTATATGTTAAATTATGAAGAATCATTACTATTTGTCTTTGTCTTTGTATTTATATTACAGAAGTTTACACATCAGCTAAAAATGACAAGTCAGTTGCTGATTTACAACGTGCATCTAAAAAGGCAGCGCAGAAAATGGAAAGCAGATGGGGAAGAGAAAGGAAAACAATAAAATAGATGCATGTGTTCTAAGTGTTTTATGACTCAGTCAAGTGAAATGACTGTGGGATGACATTTATAGAGGGGCAAAGCCTGATGCAGCAGCTTGTTTCTCTTTAAGAGCTGATGATAGTTTTATTTCTCTCCTCCAAAAATTCTATTTTTCTATTATTTCATACTTAAGTGGGTCCAGAGTCATTGGGCAACATGCTGGACAGCCCAAAGTCAACCCACAGCAGTTATGAGTAAATATATTAGAAAGCAGAGACTTTTGTGACCATGTTCCTTAGCTGCTCCACTGCTCCACTAAGAGACAGAAGCTGAATGTGCCATAATTGATAAATAAGACGGCAACAACTTGCTACTACACACCTTTCCAGCCCCACATTTCTCATCTAGGACATAGGTGTCAAACTCAAGCCCCACAGGCTGAATCTCACGTGTCATGTTATTTTAGGTGGCCCTTCAGATAATGAACTCCCACTCCTGTATTCCTCATCGTTAGACTTTGTTACTGGAACTGATGGGAGTTAATACATTTTATTTATTATACACTTTATTTATATTTTGCTTTATCTCTTGGAGGGCCTCAGAGAAAATTACAGTTTTTACACGTATAAGGCAAATATTCAGTGCCTTTTTACACAGCAAACAACGACATACAATAGACAACAGATGTAAAGGCCTTCCCTTTCTATCTCTGATGTCTGGAGACGAAAATCAACTTATGATTATCAAATCATGATAATCAAATCATGGAGAGGTGCTCCATAGATTTCTCTGATCGTGTTGCCAGCATGTCTGCATGGGGCACCCTTTTACCTCCCCACTGAAGCAGTACCTATTAATCTACTTGCATTACATCAGTGTTTCTCAACCTGGGGGTTGGGAACCCTGGGAGGGGGTCACAAGGGACGTGTCAGAGGGGTCACCAAAGATCATCAGAAGTATTCTGTCAAGACCCAGAAGCCTCAAGAATGCCAAACACAGGATAAAAGGAAGTTTGGCCCAATTCTATCATTGGTGGGGTCCAGACTGCTCTTTGGTTGTACAATCAAAGAGCATTCTGGACCCCACCAACGATATAATTGGGCCAAACTTCCCACACAGAACCCCCACGACCAATAGAAAACACTGTCTTTTCTGGTGGTCTTTGGCGATCCCTCTGACACCCCCCCCCCCCCCCCCCCCCCCCACAACCCCCCTAAGGGTCTCGACCCCCAGGTTGAGAAACACTGACATAGATAGTCATGGAGTTCAAATGCCAAAAGTTAACCCACTCTTGGTTAATGTAGGCTCATTTGAAATGGCTTCAGGAGCTGAGGTAGGAAATGTATGGAGGATAGTTGGAAAACATGACGGTACTTTTTACTAAATCTGTTTTTCTTTCTTTCTCCCTTCTGTGTGTCTTTCTAGAACCCAGCACACAAGGAGGAGAGGTTTTCTTTCCTAATCCTGCGCCGTGGAGCAGGGGAAATGGAGGAGCCCTGGCCTCGGATCACCCAACCCGTCCTTTGCCGGCCTCGCCACATCCACGTCCGCCTGTGCTGTCCTGATGGCAGTCTACAACATGCAGTTATTACTGCTCAGAAACATGGCAGGTATGGAACTCTTCCATTCAAAGGGTTGGCAGAGTGAGGGAAACACTGATTCTGGGCCAGAGATGGAGCACTTTTGGTTCTCCAGCTGTTTCCCAAACACTGGAGTCAGCAATAAGGGATTGTGAGAAAGGTGGTCCAAAACATCTGAAATTGACAGATTCCCCATCCCTTCTCTCAATGGTTGAGTCATTTGGAGTAATGACTAATTTTATGAATGGAATGCAAGGATCTTCACCTTGTCACCTTTTCCCTTAGGGATCTTTACCGTTGTGCCCGGAATAGTCAGTGTGGAGACCGCCTCCCTGTTTTGAACCCAGATGCTGAACAAGTACTAGAAGAAGAGAGAATCTCTGAGAACAAGGATCAAAGTTGATAGCAGTCTTCCAGTGTGTTCAAAAGCCTATGAAGACCTACTGTGTGAAGTGGCACAAAAATACTGGCTAATGTTCAACTAATGAGCAATGGACTATGTTTCCAGGCCAAGTTAAATCAGTGTGTGGCATTTAAAGCCATAGAGAAAATGTTGTTAAACCTCACAGAGTAAATATTTGTACGAATTGTTGCCGATTTTTAGCCACTCTGAATCCCTCTACGAGGGAAAGTGTGCAATATATAAAACAAAGTAAATAAAATAAAATATATCTATACACATAATAAAAGTGAAAATCTGTATATGTGTGTGTGGTTGGGGTGTCCACTTACACAAACAAACTCCTGCCTTTACAAACATCTACAGCTCCCACTACTTAGGAGACACCAATAGCCCTCCTTCCAATGCCATTACAAGCTATAGTGAGCGCCATGAACATGTACAAGAGCCTTGCCAATGTCCTCCACCAATGCATTCAAACCTTCAAAAAGAAGATGACTCTTTCATCGAGTACAGTTAGCCATAGCAAAGTCCTCAGAGATGTTCATTTGGGTCAACTAAAATATGTTTGAACAACCAACTTTGGGAGTGGTGTTTCTCTGTTGCCTGTATTTACTCCCAAGTGGAGCAGATGAACTTGTTCTATTCTAGCTATCTTACTCCCACTCCCTTGAATGCCTCAGCTATTGCCCTAAAGCTCTAGAACAAATGACACCCTATTGATAGCCATCCTTCAGACATTCCATCATAGATATCCATCAAGATATTCAATTTCTATCCAACCTCTGACCACTCCATAAATTGCTCTTAAGCTAAATAGAAGGAAGCCAAGCAACATTTGAAGAGAGAACTTCCTGACAAATGTTCTTCGCATCAAGGGAAAAATGGGATTTCCAAATTCCTAACCTGCAAACACCCAGTTGCTTGTCCTGCCACTGCCTTCTCTTTCTTTGACCTGTAGCAGGCAGCTACAATTGATCACTGGAGAGCAAGTTCTGGAGACACAATTCCTCCTTTACATCTGGAACATAAGTGTCCCTGCCCTTATGGACTTTGGGATATGTACTTCTATGGAAAAGGTTTATTTTACATGGTTTTTGACCTCTGGAATATTATCCAGATTGTCCAGTTCTAGGCTCTGTGGAAGAGTGCATGTTTAGCGTGCAAAATGTCTAACTTTGCCCAGGCACCTTCAAGCAGGGCAGCAGAAGATCCTTGTTCAACCCTGGCAAGTTTCTGCTGGTCAGCAAATACAATATTGAGCTAGATGGATAAATGATAAAATTCTGAAAAAGCAACCTTCTGTCTTTAAAGGAGGGAGGAGCTAGTGAACAATCAGTAGTCTATAGTCTGCATTCACACTGAGTGGCACTAAGCAAGTTTCAATCCAGCTGGGAGATTTAGGAAACTATTGGCATGTTACTTGGAGCCCCGTAGAAGCAAAAGCATATACATAATGGATAAACCTATTAAGTTCCACCTCCACTGGCTTTTTCTTTGAATTCTGAGTTTTTGACTGACCATATGCATGTATTGGGATATAACAGATCAGTGATCGAATTCATGATTCATCTGAATTTGTGAATACTGTGAATACTGTATATACTCAAGTATAAGCCTAGTTTTTCAGCCCCTGTTTTAGGCTGAAAAAGCTCCCCTCAACTTATACTCAAATAAAGGTTATTTATTATTTTACACTGTAGTATTATTTTTATTACATTTATTATTTTTCTCTATTTATTATTATTATTATTATTATTATTATTATTATTACATTTACATTATTTTACTCAATTATTAATTTTATTACATTTATTATTTTTCTATTATTATTCCATTATTATTCTATTATTGTTATTATTCCAATTATTATTTTACTCTATTATTGTTATTATTATATTTATTATTCTACTCTTTATTATTAATTTTATTACATTTATTATTTTACTCTATTATTATTGTTATTATTACATGTATTATTTTATTCTATTATTATTACTACTGTTATTATTACATTTCCATTATTTTACTCTGCTATTATTATTTTTATTACATTTATTATTTTACTCTCTATTATTATTGGAAGGATACGTAAGCACATTTACATTGAAGAAGGATAGAAAAATGGTTTGATCAGAGTTGGACAGTCTTATCTTTAATTACAGTTTTATGTAAATATTCAAAAACATTTAAGCTATTGATGCCTCAATTAATGTAATTTTATTGGTATCTATTTTTATTTTGAAATTTACCAGTAGCCACTGCATTTCCCACCCTCGGGTTATGCTCGAGTCAATACGTTTTCCCAGTTTTTTTGTAGTAAAACTAGGTGCCTCAGCTTATATTCAGGTTGGCTTATACCCGAGTATATACAGTAACTGAAACACAACMCCCCCCCCCCCCCAATCCTGTTTTTCTGAGTGTTGACACTTCAGGGTTTTATTGTAATCTAAAGGCATATCTTGTTTTTTAGCAACTCGCTTTTCATGAAACTACTTTTTTGATCATTCTAAATTACAACATGAACCATACTTTTGATGTGTCATCTGCTTTCAATCATGTACTGCTTTTTGCCCCTCTGCCTGAAGTCAGTGCACTGTTTTTTCCCTCTCATGTGACTCAGAACATTGTTTTTCTTTACTCTTAGTCAACTCAGCAGTCTCTTGTATTCAGTTTTGCATTTGTAAGCATAAAAAGTACATTCTGCTTTTCAACCATTTCCACTTTTTGAGAGTGCTCTGGTTCCTAACTCAGCAAATAAACAAGGGGTGTTGTGTATACAGTCATAATTCTGACAGTGCTGGGATCCTGAAGTTCACCACTTGAAAAAGATCCCTGGAAGTAAGGCTTTCTAACAAGAAGAGTTCTAGCTTATTCATTCTCCATTCACTGTGATTTTCTGTTCAAGCCTGGGTTGGGGTGAGCTCCCGCAATTAGCCCAGCTTCTGCTCACCTAGCAGTTCGAAAACAACAATGTGGGTAGATAAATAGGTACCGCTTTGGCGGGGAGGTAAAAAGCGGGCTGAAAAATATGCCAGCAAAAATCCAACCAGGAAAGCAGTCCATGGACGACAGCTCCTTGGCGTAGAAAATGAAACAACAGCACCTCCCCATGGCTGAGTCGAGAACAGCTGGATGCCGGAGATACAAAGAGGGAAGGCTTTTCTACTGTTTTGCTTGATGTTTTATGATTTGCTTTTGAGTTTACTGTGTATTGTATTTTGTATTGTTGGCGACCTTGGCCTTTGTAAGTCGCATCGAGTCCTTCAGGAGATTTTGCGGGGTATAAATAAAGATAATAATAATAATAATAATAATAATAATAATAATAATAATAAAGGCTTGCCTCTGTTTATGTACTGTCTGTCTGTGTCAATTGTATAACGGCATTGAATGATTACCATATATTTACCTGTAATCCGCTCTGAGTCCCCTCAGGGGGATAGAGCAGAATATAAAATTTATAAATATAGTATATATATTGAATTAAAGTAGGAAAAGATGAATTAAAAATAACCATGAATGATCCAGAGCTCAATAGTGGAAGTTGCTACTTCTACGACAGAAAAGTTTCCCCCTTTGAAATGTAGAAACTGATCTATTTTTAAGGACTTATTTTTAACCACAGCTGTGGTTTTGCAAGAAGGTTTTAAAAACAGTAATTATGGTTTTGGAATGGCTCAAGATTTGGCTTTCCTTAATGCTGTGCATAGTTGCTTCTTAGTTGCTTTGAGAAAGTCTGCTTTCTCAAAACTGAAATAGAGCTGGTGTGACTCACTTATCCAGGAATGGTAAACTTGGAGCCTCCAGATACTGTTGGACTGCATTCTCATCATCCCCTGGCCAGCAAAGCCAACAGCATGAGGTGATGGGAATTTCAACCCAGTAAGCTCTACAGAACCATAGATTTAGGTTACTTTCTCCAGCACTTGCTTCTAATAATATTTCAAAGTGTGTATATCACAGAATGCCATGGTGGTGCAGCGGGTTAAACCACTGAGCTGCTGAACCTGCTGACCAAAAAGTCGGTGGTTCACATTTGGGGAGCGGGGTGAGTTCCCGCAGTTAACTCCAGCTTCTGCCAACCTAACAGTTTGAAAATATGCAAATGTGAATAGATCAATAGGTGCCGCTCCGGCAGGAAGGTAACAGCACCCCAGGTAGTCATGCTGGCCACTTGACCTTGGAGGTGTCTACGGACAGTGCTGGCTCAGAAATGAAGATGAGCACCACCCCCTAGACTTAATGTCAAGGGGAAACCTTTACCTTTACTATATCACTGTAGGTTGGTGACACCATTCTAGGTATGTTTAATGGAAGGTAAATTTCACTATGCATTCAATTAATTCTTAAAGTATTTATTTAGGATTGCAGCATTAATTGTACTAGAGAACGAAAGTGTGGAGAGGAGAACGAAGATACCAAAGTAGTTGTATTTTCAGCGCTGAAGCTTTTGTTTGCTCTCATCTTGGGGTTTTACTTCCCACAGACTCCACCAGAAACCATCAATGTCACACAGTGTCGGCAATAAGTAATTCCAGAAGCTGGAGTGTCAGGCTGTGGAGCTATTTCTTCACTCTTCATAAAACAAAAGTCTTGGTCTTTAAATGTGGGACACTTGGGTGTGGCTCCATCCAGCCTGTCAAACTGGATTTGAAGTTGTCTGCCAAAGGAAGCCAAGCGGGATCAGGATTGTGGGCTGGCCAGATGTTTCTGCAGGTTTGGTGAGACATGGTCTTTTGCCTTCAAACACTTGTTGCCTAGAATATCTCATCCCTATTCTACCTGCTATTCAATTGTTCCAATCGATTGACTATGTTATCTTTCACTGAAAGCATTTCCACATTGCTACAAGTGCCTTGTATGTATATAAACTAAATGTTTTTTTAATGACATTTGGCTGGAGATCAAGGCATACCTTTCCCTTGCCTGAGCAGGTTACAGCTGCACCTGAACTGGACTGATTCATGTATAGATCCCAACCCACCAGTAGGAGGCCAGTTCTCAATCTTGAGCTAGATCAACTAACTCCAATTTTTAATTATTGTGTTTATCAGAAACTTAAGGTGGGGCCCATGACTTTACCTGCTTGTGGCCTAGTGACCTCACGTTAATGTGGAAAGTCTCCCACAGACTGTTTACTATGTATGCCATTGTATATTTACATAATGAAGGGACTGGAAAGGGCTGGGACACCAAAGAAGGCGTGAAGTTTCCTTGTTTGGAGTATCGGGATGATTATTTGCAGGCTCCCAAGGAGGTGGCAAGGAACAGAACAGAGCTGGGATGGAGGCAAGCAGAGGAGAGTAGTGAAAGGAAGAGAAGAAAGAGGAGGAGAGAAGTGGAACGGAAGAGGAGGGTTGGTCAAGACCAATGGAAGAACAGAGGAACAGTAGGGTGCTGCAGAGCATCATGAAGATAAGACAGTAGCAGGGAGTCTTAACTAAATCTTGCAGAAGTGGAAGAAGGAAGTGATACCTCTGGTCACAACCGAGACATCCATTTGCTTATGATCTTGCCAATGTGTAGTTTTTGAATCCTGCATGAGTATGAAGTTGTTCTCCTGATTTTTGTTCTACCAATCATTCAAGAGGAAGAAGATTATTCAACTACAAGAGTGCCAAACTTGGCAGATTTCTCTGAGATGGGATTCAAGTTATGAGAAGATACCTGGCCAGTCGGAGCTGAAAGGAGACAAACGCACATCAGTCCAAGACAGGATTTCTCAGTAGCTGTTTCCTCTTCACACTTTTTCTACCCATCTCTGCAAAGATGGATGACTTGCTGGCAGTGAAAATCGGCTGCCTGGCTGGCGTTTTGGTGATCACACTTTTTTGTGGCCTCATCCCATCCCAGGTCAAATGGTTCCAATTCAACATGGCCAGAGGTGAGGAATCAATGGAAGGGATGCAGGGGGGAGGTCTTCCAGTCTTCAGGGTTGGATGTAATCTAGTTGAATGAACTGCAAGGAGGAAATATCAGACTGCAAAGTGGAGGCCATGTGTATTTCATTGGGCAAAAAGTTCTGTCCATGGTACTGGAATTAATGTCAGGGGGAAACCTTTACCTACCTATATATATTTTTTGCAAATAATCCAATTATTTTTACAGTTATAGTAAAGGATTCAGGTGCCAAACAGAATGATTGTTTTCCCAATTGAACTCTTCCAACTCAATACAAATTGTTATTTCCAGCATATCTAAGTATTAAAGATAAGAAACTTCTCCAAAGTTAAAAGAGTAAACTCAATTCAGCACTCAAATGGCTAACTGCACAGAAATTCAATATTCAAAGTTCAAACAACAGGGCCAGAATGAAGAAGTTAATCCATTTCAGTTTCACATTCATTTTTCTTAAATTATCTTACATTTTTCACACTCAAAATAGGGAAAAATATTTCCAGATTTCTGGTTAATTGTTATCTTTTAGTGATGTGAAATTCTTTTCCATACTTAATCTTAGTAGTAAAAATATTTATTTGGACTGATGCTCTCATCATTCCTCATCATTATTTATGCTGGAACATGCAGTCCAATTTTTAGGGACTTACACAATTCCTGTTATTTATATCATGTGCATCACTAATTTTCTTATTAAAGAATGAAACAAGTCATTTAAACAATTTTCTTCCTGTTGTGAAAAAATCAGGACCTGTTCTGCACTGAATTCGCACGTAGTTGTTTTGCATGGAAAAACGCCATTTCCTTTGCAGAAAATGTTTTCTGTGTGAAACAATCACATGTGAATTTGACACAAAAAAAATCCTGAATGGCAAAGAATAACACTAGTCCAGGATTTTTTCTGTTCAGTTAGTTCATTGTTTCTCAACCTGGGGACCAGGGGGTCGCAAGGGGGTGTCAGAGGGGTCACCAAAGACCATCACAAAACACAGTATTTTTTGTTGGTCATGGGGGTTCTGCGTGAGAAGCTTGGCCCAATTCTATCATTGGTGGGGTTCAAAATGCTCTTTGATTGTAGATGAACTATAAATCTCAGCAACTACAACTCCCAAATGACGAAGTCTATTTACCCAAACTCCACTAGTGTTCGCATTTGGGCATATTGAGTATTTGTGCCAAGTTTGGTCCAGATCCATCATTGTTTGAGTCCACAGTGCTCTCCAGATGTAGGTGAAGTGCAACTCCAAAACTCATGGTTAATGCCCACCAAACCCTTCCAGTATTTTCTGTTGGTCGTGGGAGTTCTATGTGCCAAGTTTGATTCAATTCCATCATTGGTGGAGTTCAGAATGCTCTTTGATTGTAGGTGAACTATAAATCCCAGCAACCACAACTTCCAAATTATGTAATCAACCCCCCCCCCCCCAACCCCACCAGTATTCAAATTTGGGCGTATTGGGTATTTGTGCCAAATATGGTCCAGTGAATGAAAATACATCCTACATATCGAATATTAATGTTATGGTCCGTAACAATAGCAAAATTACAGTTATGAAGTAGCAACGAAAATCATTTTATGGTTGAGGGTCACCACAACATGAGGAATTGTATTAAGGGGTCACGGCATTAGGAAAGTTGAGAAACACTGGGTTAATTTGATACTCAAAAACATGTTTTCTGATAGCTTTTTTTTTTGATAGTATTGAATATTCTTTCCATCCCTAATCCAACCTTCCTCATAGGATCTCAGGGCAGCAGATGAGTCACCTCTATAAATTCTTCAGGACTTGACAGATACTCTTGGCTTCTAGCTACATGTGACTCTCAAGTAATAGCTTTCACTCTTCCCTTCATCCCTTTTAGGGAAGCATCGGCGCATCCTTAGTTGCATAGGCTGCTTTGCTGCCGGAGTGTTCCTGGGTGCTTGCCTAATGCACATGGTAGCCGATGCTTTGGGAGACATTCAAGAAGAAATTAAAAAGCGGCAGCGGCAGGTGAGTGCCATTGCAGGACTGTCTCATAATAGATATGCCTTGAAAATTGAATGGCCCACGGCTGAGTGGAAGAAATGGTTGTTGGGGACCTCCATGTTGGTGTAACAGTGAAGTCTTTCTGGTGAACTCCGAGAGTTATCCAATGTCCTGGACCCTAGTCCCAAAATACTTCTCAAGCTACTTTAAAATTTGGAATAAAACTTAATTTGGATTGACTGTCATACTGATATGATGTTCTGCAACTGGCATTGCAAAGAAGTCTCTAATACAGGTTGTTTATCTCTTATCTAAAGTTTAGGACCAGAAATGTTCCATTTTTTTTAAATACTTACATAATCTTGGATATGGAAACCAAGTCTAAACATGAAATGCATTTGTTTCATATATATCTTATAAACATAGTAGAATCATAGAATCATAGAGTTGGAAGAGACCTCATGGGCCATCCAGTCCAACCCTCCGCTAAGAAGCAGGAAAATTGCATTCAAAGCACCCCCGACAGATGGCCATACAGCCTCTGTTTAAAAGCCTTCAAAGAAGGAGACTCCACCACACTCCAGGGTAGAGAGTTCCACTGCTGAACAGCTCTCACAGTGAGGAAGTACTTCCTAATGTTTGGGTGGAATCTCCTTTCTTGTAGTTGGAAGCCATTGTTCCGCATCCAGCACAATAGAAAACAAGCTTGCTGCCTCCTCCCTATGACTTCCCCTCACATATTTATATATGGCCCTCACCATAGCTCCTCTCAGACTGCTCTTCTGCAGGCTAAACATGCCCAGCTCTTTAAACTGCTCCTCATAGGGCTTGTTCTCCAGAACCTTGATCATTTTATTTGCCCTCCTCTGGACACATCCCAGCTTGTCAATATCTCCCTTCAATTGTGGTGCCCAGAATTGGACACAGTGTGATTCCAGATATGGTCTGACCAAGGCTGAATAGAGGGGTAGCATGAGTTCCCTGGATCTAGGCACTAGACTCCTATTTATGATGAACTCCAAGAGTCATCCAATGTCCCTAGTCCCAAAATACTTTTCAAGCTACTTTAAAATTTGGAATACAACCTGATTTAGATTGACTGTTGTACTGATATGATATTCACCAACTGGCATTGCAAAGAAGGCTTGAGTATAGGTTGTTTATCTTATCTAAAGTTTGGGACCAAGAATGTTCCATATTTTGGATTTTTTAAAATATTTACATAATCTTGGAGATGTGAATCAAGTCTAAACATGAAATTCATTTATATATTTCATACATACTGTATCTTATACACATAGTACATTTATGCAATATATTTAATAATTAATTATGTGCATGAAACAAAGTTGAGCCATCCAGAAAGCAAAAGTGTCACTATCTCAGCCACCCATGTGAAAAAAATTGAATTTTGGAATATTTTCAATTTTGGAATTTCAAATAAAGGATACTCAGTTTGTTTTTCTAAGTTTAAATGGATTAGAAAACAAACAA
This sequence comes from Anolis sagrei ordinatus, assembly GCF_025583915.1. NCBI lineage: Eukaryota > Metazoa > Chordata > Lepidosauria > Squamata > Anolidae > Anolis > Anolis sagrei. The sequence goes on from NW_026847660.1 coordinate 14,165,978, forward strand.
TGGGAAACTTCTCCACTGGAATCTCTAAACAACTACTGTAAGTCAGAGTAGGTAATACTGTACTGGATTGATCTAAGTTCACATCACATTTGCTTCCAGGTCTGCCTTCCCACCTTTGCTTACCTTCTTTGCATTGTGATTGTGCATACTGTGAATTGGGAAGTGCTTTTGGCCAAAAAGCACACGTCATCTCACAATTGAAAGAGTTGAATTTAGATTATGAAGACGTTCCAAATTGCTTTAAATCAGAGTACAGCTTTACACTGCTTTTGTTACAGCACCAGTCTAACTCTGCCGTTGTGTTTACATACAGGGAGGTTCCACAAACAAACTGAACAGCACTTCTGATGATGATGGTGATTCTGATGTGAGTATGTCAAGTAGTGTATGATCAAGTGTAGACACTGGGAAGGAATTAATTTGATCTCATTATTATGCAAATGTATTTAATTTCACACCTTTGAAAGACCATGGAAATCAAGTTCTTGCTATTTTTTGTGATTTGCAGTTTTTCTATTTTTTTCAGTGAAATTTGCTTTTAGGAAACATGCAAAATGTGCATATGATGGCAAAGGAAACCCTGGAAAGGAATATATTAGGGGAAATTATATGTTTTAAAATATTTCTAAATAGTGGATATAAGACAGACATGGGCAAACTTCAGCCCTCCAGGTGTTTTGGACTTCGACTCCCAGAATTCCCAGGAATTGTGGGAGTTGAGGTCCAAAACACCTGGAGGGCTGAAGTTTGCCCATGGCTGGTATAAGGCAAAATTGTATCCAATATTGGATGTATTAGAAGAAATGTGTATATATTTTATATTAATTTAAAACAAAATTATCCAGGTCTTGGTGTTTGGTTTTTTTTAGCATTAATGAATCCCCCCCCCCCCCAAAAATGAGGAAATTAACAAAACCCATGAAAATGCATATAGTCTCACTCATTGGGAAGAAAATGTTTAAATTCATTTGTACATGCAAGAATGAAATATGTGAAGATGTATATCACTAGTAAATCATTACTCAAGCACTTTACTTGGTAGATGTGAAAATGATAACATGTTTATTATAGTTAAGCTGCAAGGTATTATGGATGATGAATTATTTTTAACTTTAATTACAAGCTCAGAGCAAGATTAGCATCATAATCTTGTTCTTTGTATATTTCGTAACCTGTTTTAATCATCTGATCTTGTTCACATGTGGCTGCCGTACTTCTGCCGCAGAAGAGAAACCACAGTAAACTTCAGAGTGTTTACCTTGATCGTTCTGCTCTAAAAATCTTTGTGGTTTTACTTCTGTTTAGATTTGATGAGCCATTTATTGTTCTTTTCAGGTTGAAGAATGGGGTAAAACAATATAAATGAATGTGTTGTTGAATGCTTTCATGGCTGGAATCACTGGGTTGCTGTGAGTTTTCTGGGCTGTATGGCTATGTTCCAGAAGTATTCTCTCCTGCCGTTTCACCCACATCTATGGCAGGCATCCTCAGAGGTTGTGAGGTCAGCGAACACCTCCCAACAAAGGATCCCCCCAGGCAGGAATCAGCCAGTCTTTGAAGGTGCAAGGCCATTCAACATTAGTCAAGGTGGCCAGTTTCAATATTCACACTTGTGCCCAACAGACAAGAGTTTTTTCTCTCACCCTGGACATTCCAGACATATATAAACCTCACTTGCCTAGTTTCCAACAGACCTCACAACCTTTGAGGATGCCAGCCATAGATGTGGGTGAAACATCAGGAGAGAATGCTTCTGGAACATGACCATACAGCCCAGTAAACTCACAGCAACACAATATAAATGAATAACATTCAGATGGAAATGCTTAGCCCCCCCCCCCTTTTTTTTTAAGGCTTCTAACTTTAAGACTACTCATAGCTCAGGGCGTGAAATGGCAAACACAAATTTGTGTCATAGAATCAAAGAGTTGGAAGAGACCTCATGGAAGAGACCTCATCCAGTCCAACCCCCTGCCAAGAAGCAGGAATATTGCATATAAATCACCTCTGACAGATGGCCATCCAACTTCTGTTTAAAAGCTTCCAAAGAATCCTTATAAAGTCTCTATAGACTTTATAAGGATTGTGTCATATTTGTTTGATTTTCTGCAAAGATTCAACTAAATGACGCACCAATGTGTAAGACACACTGGAAACATATGAGAGTCCAAGCTACAGGTTCAGAGGGCTTGATCAACTATGTTTTTCATTCATACTCTGACAACTAAGACAATGAATTTTGTTGTATAAGCAGTATAATGGTTTAGTAGGCAGGGTCAGTTGAAAACTACAGAGGCATAAATCCAAAGTCAACATGATGTTTATTTGGTCCCATCACTACTATATCAAGGATGGTCAAAGTCAGTATGCAATCAGGGCTTCTTTTGTGATCCAAAAGGCCCCAAGAGGTCAATTCTTTTTTGGGGGGAGGGGGGAGTTCAAATATTTGTTTGCCTCCAAAAATCCTGTAAAGGGCATGAGGACATTTTTGCCACATTTTTGTCTCTTCCTGTGCCATTTTAGGTCAGAAGAAGCCTATTTCTAAAATAGGAAGCGTAGTGATTTCCAGTCATTTCCTGTTGCCAAAAAATACTTCTTTAATATCTGAAATGCTCCATGGTCACCAAAAGCAATGCCTCTCATCAGGCCCGTAGCCAGGATTTTGATTGGGGGGGGGGGGGCTGAGTTTTGATTCACGGGGGGGGGAGGGCTGAGTCTGAGTGAAAGAGGGTCTACCCTAGCAAACCTTTGTATAGTTACCCCAATACCCCCATGCATATGAGATATATTGAGCATGGTGATCAGATCATGATATGAATAAACGTAACAGTTTAAATAATGTACCAGTAAGGCCTTTTCGCAGACCACCATGAGAATTTGGGGGGGGGGGGGGCTGAAGCCCCCCAAGCTTCCCCCCCCCCCCGGCTCTCATGCTCCCAACATCTCCATAAGCAATGCCTCTCATCTTCTCAAAGTCTCCAAACAATGCCACTCATACTCCTAAAGTCTCCAAAACTGATGACTGTTGTGATCCCAAGGTCTCTAAAAGCAATGCCTTTCATACTCCTAAGATCTCCAAAGGCTATGCCTATAGTTCTCCCAAAGTCTCCAAAAACAATGCCATTCATGCTCCCAAGGGCTTCAAAAACAATGCCTCTCATGCTCCTAAGGTCTCCAAAGACTATGATCCTAGTTCTCAGAAGGTTTCCAAAAGCAATGCCTTTTGTGCTCCCAAGGCCTGCACAAAGTATGCTTTCCTTGTTTCCATTACATATTTCAATATGAAAAACACATATTTTGCATGCAGGAGTATGTGGGTGCAGGATGTCTTGTAGGGATGATGTATTCCCCTTGCTTCTCATTGTTGTCCACCCTCGCTGTAAAAATCTCACAAGACCCTTCTAAAAATAAACAGGTGATGGAAGAAACTTTTAGATTACTTCAAGCCCCTTTGTGAGAAGAAAGTCATTAACATGTAACAACAAAGGGCCCATCGAGACAGGACCTTTATTGCAGTATCTACTTCAATAAAGGAGGGGCTGTCCAGACAACGTTCTGGACAGTCCTGAATTAATTCGCTACAAACCAGGAAAACCCTTGTTTGTAGCAAATTAATTTGATAGTGGATTTATTCCACGCCTTCTTGGAAGGTGCAGGATAAATCTACGATTTCCGGGTCTGAACTCCAGAATACTGCAGGCCAGACAGTATTCCCACAGTTTTCTGGGCCAAATAAGCCCAGTAAACTGTGGGAATACCCACACCCCACGCCCCAAGCCCCCAGACCTCTTAGAAAAGTAATAAAAATGTATGTGCCCTCCATTACAAGCCTCAACCAGCTCTCCCGGCACGTAGAAATGATGTGCCAGGAGAGCGGAGGGGGCCAGTTAAGGCTTGTAATGGAGGGCACGTAAGTTTTTATTACTTTTCTAAGGGATCTGGGGCTTGGGGGAGAGTGATAGGGCCTCCAGATGTTCTCTCGGGCTAGTTCCAAGAGAATGTCTGGACACCCACCCCAGAAAGCCTGCGCTTTCTGGGGTGGGTGTGGACAGGCCCCCAAAAACATCTGCGTTTTTTAATGTGGATGCTTCTGAGATAAAGGCCTGTCTGGATTCAGCCAAAGAAAGTTCTGAATTACTACTCCCATACTCTCTTGTCATTGGCAAGACCTAGCTGGGCTTCTGGGAGCAGAAATTCAGAAGGTCACAAATGTTCCCCTCTACAGGTTAGCTGTTAGTGGAAATCCAGCCACACTCAATGCCCACATGTAAGACCTTCCAGGTCCATAGAATTTGTTTTTACATGTTTCTGTTTACACTGAAGTACAACCATATTTTTTCTTTCTACAGAGCAGGAATAATATAGAGTTCTAAACAATGACTACAGGAAGTAATTTGGCTGATAGAAGTTCTTGACCTCCACCTGCTGGTTTAACTTTAACATTGACACCAGGAGACTTGTGACTTGATCACATGGAGTTACAGATTTGTAGAGAAGCGTGAGGGTCTGTCCCTATAGTGATGGCAATAATGCTCATCGATCGCAAGTTACTCTGTGAAACCTTTACTCCTTCCCATCCTACTGTTTTCTTGAAGCGTTCCTGACCTCTTCTTGCCTGCCTTCACATTCAGCACACAGGGGAAAGCTTGTCAAGTCCTCCCTCCTTTTCCCCCTTCTCAATCAGCCAAAAAAAAATCTCTCTTTTTATCTATCTTTTTGCTTCTCTGCTGCTTCTGCTACCATCTCCTCAGCCAAAGCCTGCCCTCCTTTGCTCTCTGTATGCAGCAGCTCTTTCTCGATTTTCAGCAATGAAACAGGACAGGGAAGGATGCTTCCCATTCCACATGTTTTTAGCCTTAAAGAGCAGCTCAAATCACAGTAGCAGCTCAAAAGGCAATTATTCACCCATGGTGAGAGATCTCTTCTACAGGCTCATTTCAATGATGAATGGGAACACATGAAGGCTGGAAGTAGTTTAGTCTCCTGTGATAGACTCCATGTCTCTCCATCATTGAAATGAGCCTGAAGTGTCCTTGGACAAGGAAATCAGTTTATTTATTTATTTCATATCAAAAGCACTACATAAATTAGTATTAAACTGATAAAAAGAGAAGGGGCACAGGTGGCTAAATATTGACCAAAAGCAGGCAACAGAGATCGCATTGCCTGTAGCCTTCAACAATTCTTCCTCTGTACGTGAAGCAGGACATTGCAGACAAACATACAGACATGGAGTTGTCTGTTCTGCTCCAAAGTCACACAAAGTGTGGGATTCTTTTAGGTAGTGCCATTTTGCCAGTTTGTCTTTTGATCTGCCCACTCCGCTTCTGAGTCTATTCAAGGACTTCCAGGTTGCCCATTCTTGGATTGCCCCTGGAGGAAGACCCTCATGGGGAGCCATCCAATTGGAATTTCTTGGTTTAGCTACCCAGAGGGATACTCTTTCTGTTACTGGGGGAACATTAAGAGGAGTGGTGGCTTTCATGAATCTTTCCCTTGATTTGAGTCTACTGGGAGGAGGCTGGTAGCCATGCAGTGGGTGACTTTCACAGTATTCAACCTTATTTCTCTCACAGTTAGCAGCAACTTCCCGTTGCACATCAGAGGGAGCAATGCCAGCTAGCTAGTAGAGTTTATCAACAGGTGTAGGTTTAAGACATCCTGTGATTATTCTGCATGTTTCATTCAGTTCTATGTTCACCTGCTTCACGTGGGCAGACTTGTGCCAAACAGGGCAGGCATACTTGGCAGCGGAATAAGACAAAGCCAGGGCTGAAGTTATTATTAATTCTAGGTCTGCATCCCAGGTGCTATCAGTAAGTTTCCACAGGGTGTTATTGCGTGCATCTACTTTGTGCTTGGTGTTCATGCAGTGTTTCCTGTATGTTAGTGTTCAATCTAAGGTGACACTGAGATATTTCAGAAATAAGTCAATGTGATGAAGTCCTTGGTTGAACAACAGTAGCCTTTTAATATGAAACCTCTCTATTAGTTCAGGATTAATTTTTTTAGCTCTGATCTGTTAGAATAAAGTGATGGATGGAGGCAGTCACTGGACTTTACACAGAAAGCCAACTGCCAAAATAATCTTATGACACTAACAGAAAATCTTGTGCATCCTAAAAACTAAGGCCACTTCCACACTGCTGAATAAAATCCCTCATTTTCTGCTTTGAACTGGAATATATGGCACTGTGGATTCAGATAAGCCAGTTCAAAGCATATATTGTGGGATTTTCTGCCTTGATATTCTGGCTGTGTGAAAGGGCCCTAAGACATTATCGCATAGACCGGTTGTTCTCAACCTGTGGGTCCCCAGGTGTTTTGGCCTTCAACTCCCAGAAATCCTAACAGCTGCTAAACTGGCTGGGATTTCCGGGAGCTGTAGGCCAAAAACATCTGGGGACCCTAGGTTGAGAACCACTGACATAGACTTTCATGGATGATATTATCTAATTCATCAGATGCACAGAATACCATTCTGTATTTAATCTGTTAGCCTTCTAGATGCCATAAAACTTTCCTTTTTTGATTGTACCAAACTAGCATGGCTAGGACATTGCTAATTAAGGCACATTTTATTTATTTCAATCTCTCTTTTCCTTTTTGTTTTCTCCCCATGGCAGGGATATCCTTTTGGCGAGCTGATAATCTCACTCGGCTTCTTCCTTGTGTTTATTATCGAAAGTGTGGTTCTTCATTGCTGTCCCCGGGCTGTTCATGCTCATGGCGACCATGAAAGTCAAGACAATCACAAGGACCTTCCAGAAGCCCACAGCTCATTACGGGCGTTTGTGCTCTTCCTCTCCTTGTCCTTCCACTCGGTCTTTGAAGGCCTGGCTATTGGGGTTCAGAAGCAGGTAACAGCGGCTGTTCAACTTTGTTTAGCAGTGCTCATCCACAAGGCCATTGTGGTCTTCAGCTTGTCACTGAAGTTGGTGCAGAGCGGGACCAAGGTCCAGTGGAGACTACTTTACCTGGTGGTCTTTGCGCTGATGTCTCCAGCTGGCATCGGCGTGGGCATCGGCGTCTCACTTTCCAATAGCGATGGGAGCAGCCTGGCACAAGCTGTGCTCGAAGGATTGGCAGCGGGGACTTTCCTCTATGTCACCTTCCTGGAGATTCTTCCATATGAGCTGCGGTCGCACGAAAGTCCCCTCACCAAGTTCTTCTTCATTAGCCTAGGCTTCTGCATCATGGCCGTCATTGCCATTTGGGCATAAAAGATTGTTGGCATTGTGATGCCTGAAAAAACATTTGACAGCTGAATCTCAAGGCTCTCTTGAGCTCACCTCTTTCAGGCACCATTATATCTTCATGTCTTTGTGGGGGAGCTGGGACAACAATGGACACTTTGCATGAGGACTAGTTGTCATTTAGCTCTTCTTTGCTTCTTGTTCTACTTGAATTTGCAAGTTTTGTCTTTTCCCTTTCCTTTCTTAAATTGTGTTCCTTAAATTGTTTTAAAACTGTAAACTTCCTGAGTGTGTCAACAGAAAGGTATCAAAGAACCCTACCATCATTACATGATTTAAGGAATTGATCCCTTGAACCCACCTTAAACTTGGGGGAGCTTGTCCATGCAATGGAGATCTGAGACAAAGTCAAGTGGGGTACATCAAGATAATGGGGCTGCACCCTTCTTGCTATTGTGCCACTGTATCATTATAAGGAGCCCCCAGTATCACAATGGGTTAAACTCTTGTGCTGGCAGGACTGCTGACCAAAAAGTCAGCAGTTCAAATCTGGGGAGTGGGATGAGCTCCCATCTGTTAGCTCCAGCTTTCCATGTGGGGACATGAGAGAAACCTCCCACAGGATAATAACACATCTGAGCGTCCCCTAAGCAACGTCCTTGCAAACGGCCAATTCTCCCACACTAGAAGTGACTTGCAGTTTCCCAAGTCACTCCCGACACACAAAAACCTTTACATTATGAAGCTCCCCACTTGCCTTACTACAGATCTCTGTCACCTGAGGGGACTCCTTCAAGTTTAAAGTGGATTCTGAGTGACATTTACAATTGTGGCAATAGTGGCACAATCACAAACATGCAACAGAAATTAATATAGAACAGTTACAGATTTATTACTATAGATTATGAATCCATAACTACAATGTAAGATGCTAGGCACTGTGAAATAAAGCAGGCAACAGGAATTCGTGTCGTGAAAACGTTCGAGAGGAGATGTAGAGTTCTTTGGCCAAACCATGGCTTAAGAGGGAAAAGGACTTCCTTTCAACTCATCATCTTTCTTGAGCTACCGGAAGACTGTAATGACTTTGATAATAACAACAACAATAATAATAACAACAACAACAACAACAACAACAACAACTTTATTTATACCCAATTCCATCCCTCTGAGGGGACCTGGAGTGGTTTACAACAGTGTAAATAACACAACAATAATAAAAATAAAATCATGATAATAAAACAATAAACCAATAACCAATATAAATAGAGTCAACACAAGTAAATAAACAATCCCGAAAAGTGAAAAGTAGACCAAACATATTAAATTAACAACAGACTATCATAATCGATCCACGTCAACTGCAACAAATGTTGTCAAGAAACCTGCACAGACTGTGACATTATGTTTGCAATCTTTACTTCACTACAGGAAAGAGAATGTACAAGATGGAGAGTTTTCATGAAAGGAACTTTGGGTCCAGTAGGGAATATGAAATATGAAATAAATACTGACTGCGTGTTTTGTGTGGGGAGGAGAATTTATGTTCCTAAGATATCTCGTATCATATTTTGTCTATTTTTGTGAAAAAGTGTGTGTGTGTGAGAGAACGGGAAACAAAAGAAGTAGTGTCTCATCCTGCTGTGTTTCTACTACAGTGGGCTCTCAGTATCCACTGGGCTTTGTTGCCAGAACCTCCCATGGATAACAGAATCCGTAGATACTCAAATCCAGTTATATACAGTGGGATTATGAGATGGTGTTCCTTATATGAAATTGTTTCCTGCTTCTTCGCAGGAGGTTGGACTGGATGGCCCACAAGGTCTCTTCCAACTCTAGGATTCTTTGGTAAGCAACTCAAGTGAAAGAGAGCACTTGAGGGTCTGGGAAACTGCAGGAATCTACAGCGAGGTATGCCTACACCTTGGTATAGTGCTCAACATGCAACAAAAGCAAGTGTTTTTTCCCCCAAATACTTTTGAGCCATGGCTGATTGTCTATGGATGCAGAACCCATGGATATGGAGGGTCAACTTCATCGGATGTTAGAGACTGAATTGTAAGATATCAAAAACCTGGCAAAAAGGAAGGTCTGCAACTATCTTAGGGCAGTTCCAGACAGCACAAAATTGTGCGCTTTAGTCCGGGGCAAAAGAAAAAGAAAAACAGGATCTGAGATGATGTCCAAATACAAACCTGTTGGAGCTGGGATTTCTGCCTCCATTATCCACACTTGCTGCTTTGTTGCCAGATTTTGCAGCCCCCAAGATGGTCACTGCAGGACCTCCACCAGAAATGTCAGCATTTTAAAAAGATGTGAACATGTGAAGATGTGAATCATTGTATAAGTTCCGTTCCTGGGTTATATAAGCTGCAGGGCCTTCTGTTGTTCCTGGGTTATACATGTCTGCTCCTGATTGCTCTTATTATGAAAAGATGTACATGGTTGACTAGGGTGCTACAACTTGGTCCTGGCCACATTTCATGAAGTTTCTGGCACAAACAAAGTTTTCCCATTCTACTCAACTGTCACCTTCTTTTTAGGAACTGACCAATCAGGAACAGACATCTAAAACCTGGGAACAAACTGAAATTAAAAATCCCATGTTTTCCAAGTGCAGGGACATACAGGCATTCAAAGATGTGGATATTCAGCTCAAAACAGGGATATTCCTGCACCTGAAAATCTCGCGTTTTTTTGCAGTTTGTAGCAATTTCTTCCATGTTTACAGGGAATGGCATTTGGCTACCTTCCTGTTTGCTACAGGTAATGTCTGGATGAGCTCTGAGATACCACTTCATCACACTAGAGAAAAATCCACTTAACATCCAATTTCTGCCTCCTGCAGAATTCTTGGGTTTGTACTTTAGTGGGGCTGTTAAAGGGTCCTTTCTAAACTACAAAGCCCAGAATTCTGCAGGAGGGAGAAATAGGATTTTAAGTGGATTTTTTTTCTCTAGTGTGATGAGGCATAGTCTATCTATTCCATCATAAGTACAGTAGAGTCTCACTTATCCAACTTTTGCTCATCCAATGTTCTATCTTATCCAACACAGTCTGCCTCCCGCCTGGATCCACAGCTGTTTCTATACATTGTGATGTTTTGGTGCTAAATTCGTAAATACAGTAATTACTACATGACATTACTGTGTATTGAACTGCTTTTTCTGTTGATGTTTTGGTGCTTAATTTGTAAAATCATAATGTAATTTGACATTTAATAGGCTTTTCCTTAATCCCTCCTTATTATCCCACATTTACATTTATCCAACGTTCTGCCGGCCTGTTGATGTTGGATAAGCGAGACCCTACTGTAGTTCATACTGCAAAGAAGTTAGGTTCTTGTGGGTTTTTTCGGGCTATAGGGCCATGTTCTAGAGGCATGCCTCTAGAACATGGCCCTATAGCCCGAAAAAACCCACAAGAACCTAGTGATTCCAGCCATGAAAGCCTTCGACAATACACTGCAAAGAAGTTGTTTCTAATGTTTAGGTGGAATCTTTTGTGCAATTTGAAACAATAGATTCATGTTATACCTTTTGGAGCCTAATGTTAAGATGGACTCTCCTTTTCTTGAAAATTGAATCATTTGGTTTTTGGCTCCAAAGCAGCAGAAAACAAGCTCACTCTATCATTTACATGCAATTATCATAATCACTGTAATCACAACCGCTATATCCCAAGGCTGTCCAGAAGCCAGAATCTTAACTAAATTCCACCTCAAGAGACAGAAGGACACAAAACAACATCTATTAAAAGTAGTTTCAAAAGTTATGACAAGATAACCGTTCTTGTTACTGCTTTGGAGACAGATGGGGCTTTAGCAAAGCAAAGTTGGACAGGATAGGCTGGGATTTTTGCTTTACGGGTTGTGCATAAATAAATGGTCTTGGCTAATAGTCTTCTATTCAGTACTGGTAATAGTCTTCTATTCAGTACTGGAGTCATCTTCTTAAAATGAGTTTGTCCAGGCATAGTTGGGGCCAACAGTTGTTAATATGCAGACAGTTGTCATGGTTGCTACTCGTTCTGTTCTTAATATTGCCTCACATTGTTAGCAAAAATTGGAACTACAAATGCAGGTGGCAGCCAGAGGGTGAAAAGAATTTATATGGATTTCAAAATGCTATTGTTATTGGTGAATTTGTCTCTTTAGTGATTCCTATATTGAATGAGCTCTCCTTTGACAGAATTCCAGAGAGGGGACTGAATGGCTAGTAAGTAGCTCTTTTATTGTACTGGATGGAATGAATATTCCGAAGGGATACATGCTTACAAATATGACTTTGCAAAAGTTGTTTGCCTCTGAATTAATTCGGTACTAGCTGCAATAGCCAGTGACTATGGATGTTGGGAGTTGAAAGATAAAAATATCTAGTTGGCAAAAGGATTCTCACTCCTGCCCAACAAATTATATTACATTGGCTTAAAATTGTGTTCTTTCTCAAATTGCCGAGTAAGAATTCACCAGTTTTAAATACTGTGTTCTTGAAGGTTTTCATCGCAGGAATCACTGGGTTGTTGTGAGTTTTCCGGGCTGCATGGCTATGTTCTAGAAGAATTCTCTCCTGACATTTCACCCACATCCATGGCAAGCATCCTTAGAGTGTGAGGTCAGTTGGAAACTAGGCAAGTGAAGCTTATATACTGTATCTGTGGGATGTCCAGGGTGGGAGAAACAACTTTTGTCCATTGGAGGCAAATGTAAATGTTGAAATTGCCAACATAGTTTAGCATTGAATAGCCTTGAAGCCTATGGATTTCAGAGAAGCCACTGAAATACACAAGCATGGGGACAATTTCAACAAAAAGGAGAAAACCATAAAAATGAACAAAATCTGGCTACCAGTATTTTAAAAAAAACCCTCTAAAATCAGTACAGTAAATAAAGGGCAACACTCAAAAAACAGGGGAATTCCTGACAGGAAACAATCAGGGCCAGCTAACACCTCCCAACAAAGGATTCTGCCAGGCAAGAAATAGTCAGGCTTTGAAGCTGCAAGGCTATTCAACGCTAATCAAGGTGACCAATTGCAACATTCACATTTGACTCCAACAGAAAAGAATTCTTTCTCCCACCTTGGACATTCCACAGACACATAAACCCCACTTGCCTAGTTTCCAACAGACCTCACAACCTCTGAGGATGCCTGCCATAGATGTAGGTGGAATGTCAGGAGACAATGCTTCTGGAACATGGCCATTCAGCCTGGAAAACTCACAGCAACCCAGTGATTCTGGCCATGAAAACCTTTGACAACACAGTTTTTGTTTGATGGATTTCAGGAAGTGCTGCTCTGCATTGAGCATGATTAAGTGTCAGCTTAATCTGACATTTGAGTGTCAGCTGTCTGTAAACTAGTTGAGATGATCTACTTGTGAGAATGATGCAACCTGAGGAACCTATGGCCATCTCATTGCAGCCCACTTCCCAAACATTACCATCAGTTCTTAGCATTGCTATTCGCAATTGAAGAGATTGAAAAAGATCAGCAGCTTTTACCCAACCATACAATGTCATATATGACAACTGAAAATGCGTACAATGAAATGGGAACGTTTTGGGGAACGATGAATCTCCTTTTCACAAGACAGGGGAGTCCCCTTAACTATATCTGTGACAGGAAATACAAGTTAATGGCCATCATAGGAGGACTCACCTCTCAGAACTCCAAGCAGATGCCCCACATTTTCAATATCTACAAAATGCCACAGGTACGTATGTGCATTCTTCTGTCTACATAAGAAAAATTACCATAAGTTACAATTTGGGGGAAAGAGGGTTTTGTCAGCATATTCCCTGTCCTTCAAACTGATCTAAACTGATTCAATTGTATATATTGTGGTTGCCTGGTCTCGTGATCTGGAAAATAAAGTAATGAGAAAGTTTTGGTTTCTAATATATGTAATTTCTTGATGCTTGTGGATAAACGGTATTTCTTGTTGTTTCTTTGTCAGTGTTGATGTCTCATTTGCCTACTCTGGAACATGCAACATATAATTGCCCTTCTTTAGGGGTCCCTTTCAAATGCCCGATACTCTATCTGTCGTGTGTGTGTGAATCATATCTATCTATATCTATGGCTGGATGGTTCTTTGTCAGGAAGGCTTTGCTTGTTTTCTTGCCCTGATCAAGGGAGTTGTACTGGATGACCTTAAGGCAGCATTTGTCAACCTGGGGGTCGGGAGCTTGGGGGGGGGGTTACGAGGGGGTGTCAGAAGGGTCACCAAAGACCACCAGAAAACACGGTATTTTCTGTTGGTCATTGGGGTTCTATGTGGGAAGTTTGGCCCAATTCTCTCATTGGTGGGGTTCAGAATGCTCTTTGATTCTAGGTGAACTATAAATCCCAGTAACTAGAGAAGAGACCTCATGGGCGATCCAGTCCAACCCCCTGCCAAGAAGCAGAAAAATCACATTCAAAGCTCCACCTCTGTTTAAAAGCCTCCAAAAAGGAGTCTCCACCACACTCAGGGGCAGAGAGTTCCACTGCTGAACAACTCTCACAGTCAGGAAGTTCTTCCTCATGTTCAGGTGGAATCTCCTTTCCTGTAGTTTGAAGCAATTGTTCTACATCCTAGTCTCCAGGGCAGCAAAAAACAAACTTGCTCTCTCCTCCCTATGGCTTCTCATCACATATTCGCACATGGCCATCATGTCTCCCTAAAGCCTTCTCTTCTGCAGGCTAAACATGTCCAGGTCTTTAAGCCATTCCTCATCGTGAGATAATGTCCTTCATCTCACTCAATTTTCTACCTTGCTAGAATGTTTAGGGAAGTAATTGAATCCCACACCGTTGGTAGCTGAAGAAGCAAGGACCTCACAAACAATTGTCATTTTTCCTTAGCTCCATTGTGGTTCCTTTGATCCTGCCTTGCAAGATAAAAGAGAGTTCCTCTCTGTGTATTCCATGGTACCAAATGAAAGTATTCAGTATGCCGGGGTTGTCAAACTGCTTACATATTTTGGATGGACCTGGATTGGCCTCATTCTTTCAGATGATGACAGTGGTGAAATGGTATTGAGGTCTCTTGTTCCTCAGCTACTCCGGAACAATATTTGCTGTGCTTTCAAAGAAATTGTTCCAACAATAAAGAATCACTGGGAAAGATACTGGGAAGCAAAGCAGCTTGACAGTAAATTGGAGAGACTAAGTTCCATTCTCTCAATGACAGAGACCAATGTCATTCTTGTTGATGGAGATTACCGTTCTATGGAAGGTTTACGAATGATTCTAACATTCAAGGAGTTTGATGAAATGAAGCCCATTGAGAGGATCTGGATCATAACGGCTCGATGGGATTTCTCAACCGTATATTTTAGTGGAGCATTCCCACCCAAATCCTTAAATGGTACTTTGTCCTTTTCCCTCCACACAAAAGATGTCGCAGGCTATGCTGAAACAATTGGAACAATTAATCCAAATCAATATAATCTGTATTTCCTCCATATGTTCTGGTCAAATGCATTTGTGTGTTCATATCCCACACATAACATTTTTATACCAAATGCAAAAATCTGCACTGGGGAAGAAAAGTTGGATAGCCTTTCTGAATATGTCTTTGAAAAGGGAATGTCTGGCCAGGGTTACAGTATCTACAATGCTGTTCATGTCATAGCACATGCTCTTCATGCCATGTTTTCATCCAGATTTAAGCAGAAGGCATTCAGAACCAGAGACACGTGGGATCTTCAGAATATTCACCCATGGCAGGTAGGAAAATTCCCTTGTCTTATCACTACTGCAGACTGAGAGGAAGCAAATGGGAAACCTTGCCAAGATAGGTTCACTTTAATGTCAACAAAAACCAGAAACTTGAGGACACAGATACCTATGTATTTAGAAAGCATTGAGAGAAAAAGCAGTCTACAGGCCCTTCCACACAGTCCTATATCCCAGAATATCAAGGCAGAAAATCCCACATTATCTGCTTTGAACTGGGTTATCTGAGTCCACACTCATATAATGTGGGATTTTCTGCCTTGATATTCTGGAATATAGGGCTGTATGGAAGGACCCCTGAATTCCTCCTTACTTTCTTCCCCCATTGATTCCTACAGCTAACATTTTCAATATTGCTTTGTTTTTGTTTTGTTTTTTAATTTTAACCAGCAATGCTTAGAGCAGCATTTCTCAATCTGGGGATTGGGACCCCGGGGGGTGCCATGAGGGGGGTGTCAGAGGGGTCGTCAAAGACCATCAGAAAACACATGGAGGTTCTCTGTGGGAAGTTTGGCCCAATTCTTTTGTTGATGGTATTCAGAATGCTCTTTGATTGTAGTTGAACTATAAATCCCAGCAACTATAACTCCCAAGTCTCAAGGTCCATGTTCCACCAGTGCTCAAGATTGTAGGAACCCAAGCTCTTCTGTTATTATCACTGCTGTACTTTAGGCAAATGGGTTTGTTTGTTTGTTCAGTTGATGTTATTTGGACAGTAGAAAGTAATGTATTCACATCCTTCATGAGAGGTGCCAGTTGTCTCTTAGGCACTGTTTTTAATGTTGGGAGTCGCTTTCTTATTGCATTTGATACGCCATGGTCCATGATTTTATCCTTGAGCTCTTGTTGTCTTGCTGTCAATGTTCCTGGTAGTTCAACAAGTGCTTCAGATGCTGGTTCTTCAAATTCTTGCAAAAGCTCCACATTTTCTTCTTCTTATTATTATTATTATTACTATTATTATTGCCATTTCCCATTGTTAATCCAAATTCATTAATTTCTTCCCCACTTCTGATCTAGCTTCATCCTTTTCTGAAATATGTCCGTTTCAACAACAGTGCTGGCGAAGAAATATTTTTTGATGACAAAGGGAAATTGGCAGGTGGCTATGATATCATCAACACATTCACATTCCCCAATCAGTCCCTCTATCGAATACATATTGGCAGGATGGATCCCCAGGCTCCTGTAGGAAAAAAGTTTACCATTGATGGAAGTGCTGTGCATTGGAATCCCAAGTTTTATCAGGTATCGATGTATATGATTTTCATGAGGCTCATATTAGTTTTTGAATAGGATAGGACAGCTTGCCAAGTCCATAAATTCCAACATTAAGTACTCTAGGGTCTCTGGGGCCAGGCTACAGTATATTGCAAAATCAAACTGGTTTAGTTAGGAAGTGACTCATCCCTAAGAACAGTTTATGAGAGGTGCATGAGGAAATTCAAGGGCTCAAGGTATAGGGTGGATTACTAACCATTGTGGATCTTAGAATTGTAAGAGATCAGCACAGGTTTATATGATACTGTGTAATAATAAAAAGTTAAATATAGATTCTCTGAACCCTTCTCTCTGATTATTGATAGAAACCTCCCCAGTCCAGGTGTGTTACGCCTTGTTTTCCTGGACAGAGCAAGATCATCCATCAAGGTGAACCAGTTTGTTGCTACCTTTGTCAACAGTGCTCTGAAGGAATGATATCAAACCAACTAGGTAAGTGGAGGTATTATAGTGACATGAAAAAGATATTCCAGTGTTTGCAAGTGAATCTGCTCATTAGACTTCTTCATAGTTATTTATATTCTTTACTAGGATGTGCATGAAAGCAGATTTGTATAGCAAAGGAGAAAGGTCATGGTGAGAAGCCTGGGCTTCTAATTTCATTCCTATAAAAGATAAAGGTTGTCCCCTGACATTAAGTCCAGTCAGGCCCGTAGCCAGGATTTCGATTTGGGAGGGGGGGCTGTTTTTTTCAGGGAGGGGGTTCGGGGGGGCTGAGGTTCGGGGGGGGCTGAGTCTGAGTGAAAGAGGGTCTACGCTAGCAAACCTTTTGTATCATTACCCCAATACCCCCATGCATATGGGATATATTGAGTATGGTGATCAGATCATGATATGAATAAACATAACAGTTTAAATAATGCACCAGTAAGGCCTTTTCTCCGCGACATTGTTCAGGAGGCGGCAACAAAGTACGTACCAAAGAAAAAGAAAACCAAGAAGGCAAAATGGTTGTCTGCTGAGACACTGGAAGTAGCCCAAGAAAGGAGGAAAGCAAAAGGAAACAGGGATAAGGGGAGATATGCCCAGTTAAATGCGCAATTCCAGAGGTTAGCCAGAAGAGATAAGGAACTATTTTTAAATAAGCAATGCATGGAAGTGGAAGAAGACAACAGAATAGGAAGGACAAGAGACCTCTTCCAGAAAATTAGAAACATTGGAGGTAAATTTCAGGCAAAATTGGTATGATAAGAAACAAAGATGGCAGGGACCTAACAGAAGCTGAAGAGATCAAGAGAAGGTGGCGAGACTATACAGAAGATCTGTATAGGAAGGATAATAATATTGAGGATAGTTATGACGGTGTGGTGAATGAATTAGAACCAGACATCCTGAGGAGTGAAGTTGAATGGGCCTTAAGAAGCATTGCTAACAACAAGGCAGCAGGAGATGACGGGATCCCAGCTGAACTGTTTAAAATCTTAAAAGATGATGCTGTCAAGGTGATGCATGCCATTTGCCAGCAAATATGGAAAACACAAGAATGGCCATCAGACTGGAAAAAATCAACTTATATCCCCATACCAAAAAAGGGAAATGCGAAAGACTGCTCAAACTCCCGTACAGTGGCCCTTATTTCTCATGCCAGTAAGGTAATGCTCAAGATCCTGCAAGGAAGACTCCAGCAATACATGGAGCGAGAGTTGCCAGATGTTCAAGCTGGGTTTAGAAAAGGCAGAGGAACGAGAGACCAAATTGCCAATATCCGCTGGATAATGGAGAAAGGCAGGGAGTTTCAGAAAATCATCTACTTCTGCTTCATTGACTATTCTAAAGCCTTTGACTGTGTGGATCATAATAAATTGTGGCAAGTTCTTAGTGGGATGGGCATCCCAAGCCACCTTGTCTCTCTCCTGAGGAATCTGTACAAGGACCAAGTAGCAACAGTCAGAACTGACCATTGAACAACAGACTGGTTCAAGATTGGGAAAGGCGTACGGCAAGGCTGCATACTCTCACCCAACCTTTTTAACTTGTATGCAGAACACATCATGCGATGTGCGGGGCTGGATGAATGCAAAGCTGGGGTGAAAATTGCTGGAAGAAACATTAACAACCTCAGATATGCAGATGACACCACTCTGATGGCCGAAAGCGAGGAGGAGCTGAGGAGCCTTCTAATCAAGGTGAAAGAAGAAAGCGCAAAAGCCGGGTTGCATCTTAAACATCAAAAAAACCAAGATTATGGCAACAAGAATGATTGACAACTGGAAAATAGAGGGAGAAAACCGTGGAGGCCGGGACAGACTTTGTATTTCTAGGTGCAAAGATTACTGCAGATGCAGACTGTAGCCAGGAAATCAGAAGACGCTTACTTCTTGGGAGGAGAGCAATGTCCAGTCTCGATAAAATAGTGAAGATTAGAGACATCAGACTGGCAACAAAGATCCGCCTAGTCAAAGCCATGGTATTCCCTGTAGTAACCTACGGATGTGAGAGCTGAACCTTAGGGAAGGCTGAGCGAAGGAAGATAGATGCTAGATGAGCTGTGGTGTTGAGGAAAGTGCTGAGAGTGCCTTGGACTGCGAGAAGATCCAACCAGTCCATCCTCCAGGAAATAAAGCCCGACTGCTCACTGGAGGGAAAGATACTAGAGACAAAGTTGAAGTACTTTGGCCACATCATGAGGAGACAGGAAAGCCTAGAGAAGACATTATGCTGGGGAAAGTGGAAGGCAAAAGGAAGAGGGGCCGACCAAGGGCAAGATGGATGGATGGCATCCTTGAAGTGACTGGACTGACCTTGAAGGAGCTGGGGGTGACGGCCGACAGGGAGCTCTGGCGTGGGCTGGTCCATGAGGTCACGAAGAGTCGGAGACGACTGAACGAATGAACAACAACAACAAAGGCCTTTTCACGAACCACCATGAGAATTTCGGGGGGGGGGGCTGAAGCCCCTCAAGCCCCCCCCCCCCCCCCCCCCCCCCCCCCCCATGACATTAAGTCCAGTCATGTCTGACTCTAGGGTGTGGTGCTCATCTCCATTTCTAAGCCGAAGAGCCAGCATTGTCCATAAACACCTCCAAGGTCATGTGGCTGGCATGACTGCATGGAGCGCCGTTACCTTCCCGCCGGAGTGGTACCTATTGATCTACTCACGTTTGCATGTTTTTGAACTGCTAGGTTGGCAGAAGCTAGAGCTGACAGTGGAAGCTCACGCCGCTCCCCGGAATCGAACCTGCAACCTTTCGGTCAACAACCTCAGCAGCTCACTGCGCCACCAGGGGCTCCTTTCATTCCTATATTGATAGCAAAAAGGAATTGGAGAAAGACTGGATCTGAAAGCATAGTTTAGGAGCTATTTATTTATTTATTTGCTTCATTTATACCCCGCCTTTCTCACACCCTGTAGGGGGACTCAACGCAAGATTCTGGCCACTTAAACATAGTCATAAAACCTATGCCATAAACTAAAAATAATTAAAACAATCAGCAAATAAACATATAGAATAATAACAGATTAAAACATACAAAGAGCTATGTTTTCCATGTCCTCTTGATAGCCACACACTTGCCCATTAGAAGACCATGCAGGAGAAACTGGATTCTTCAGTAGTATTATGAGATTTTTTGCTCGATTTTACACTTTCCTTAAATAGAGCATGCTGAATATCTAACAAATAATAGATGGTGACTAAAACCATACTGTGCTGTTAAGGCTGTACCAGGAACTCGAAACTCCCTTTCGTTCTTTGAGCGTTTGCATGTGCTTGTTCTGGCCAAGCATTTTACAGTTGGATGGTTCCTGTTAGGCTGCAGTCATATGGCTAGGCTAGCCACCTGTGTATCATCGTTAAGTTTTAGTTCCGCCTTTTTTTCCAGGTTCAGGAGGGAATGGAAACTATTTTAGTTCAGCCTTACAGTTGGAAGCTCAGCTACAGGACGTGAAAGTTTGCTACCTGTAGAGAAGCTTCATTTCTCTACAGGTAGCAAACTTGAAGTCTGGGGGGAAACAGTCCCAAAAGGTCTGGCTGGGGAATTTACAACCTCACAGCTTTAAGAACAGACTCTAAAGAAAGGCTTTTAAGAGAAACAGCTTTACAGCACAACCCTTGTTGGGGTTGGAGAAACGGACCTACAACTTTCGTGGGAAAAATCCAAAGGACTCCAGCTGGAAATTCTTCAGAGCCTTGGCTGGTAGGTCTACTCGGGTACCCAAGAAGCAATTTGGAGCCAGGAGTAGGGCCCACACCAGCAAAGCCTAGAAAGCAGATTGCCCAGGGAAGGGTCAAAAAGTCCATTGTAGACAAGTTAAGAAGCATGTTGAGGAAAGCTGATGAGAAGCATGTTAAGAAGCTGATGAGGAAACACAACATACAAACAATCTACAAACCCACCAAGAAAATCCAACAAATGATACGTTCAGCAAAGGACAAGAGGGATCCTCTCACCTCTGCAGGAGTCTACCGTATACCATGCAGCTGTGGACAAGTCTACATAGGGACCACCAAACACAGCGCCCAAACACGAATCAAGGAACATGAAAGGCACTGCAGACTACTTCAACCAGAGAAGTCAGCCATAGCAGGGCACCTGATGAACCAGCCTGGACACAGCATATTATTTGAGAACACAGAAATGCTGGACCACACCAACAACCACCATGTCAGACTACACAGAGAAGCCATTGAAATCCACAAGCATGTGGACAATTTCAACAGAAAGGAAGAGACCATGAAAATGAACAAAATCTGGCTACCAGTATTAAAAAACTCTAAAATTACAAGAGCAAAACAGCAGAGAGGAAACAACCAGGCACATCTTAACACCTTTCAACATAAGATTTTCCCAGGCTCAGCCAGGCCTTCAAATGCTAATGAAGTGGTCAGTTGAAACATTCACACCTAGCTCCAGCAGACAAGAGTCCTTTGCCCCACCCTGGTCATTCCACAGATATATAAACCCTTTTTCCTAGTTCCAACAGACCTCACTACCTCTGAGGATGCTTGCCATTGATGCAGGCGAAACGTCAGGAGAAATGCCTCTAGAACATGGCCCTATAGCCCGAAAAAACCCACAAGAACCAAGTTAAGAAGCATTTGTTTGATTTGTTGAAGATCTAAGATTGTTTATTGAAGACCTAAGCAATAATAAAGAACTTTGTTAGACTTTTAAGCTTCTAAAGACTTTGTATAGGAAAACCCATAGGGACTCTCATCCGAGGCACCCGGCTTCCTGCTGGGCACAAAGAGCACGTCCTGTTCAAAAGCCAATTGCTATAGGCCCAGCGCGCGACAGCACACATACTTTTAGTCCAAATACGAATAAACCCATTAAATCAATTAAACTTATCTACTTATTGATTCACAATACAAATTGATTCCGTTCTGCCCGAGTTATCTTAACTACTTGGAAGGTGAATTGGCTGCGCAGGGAACAGATCAGAGACTATATAGTTGAATCAAACATGAATGTATTAACTGACAGGAATTTCTCTCCTCTTGAATTTTACTAGTCTCTTTCTTGTATGGTGTTCAATTGTCTCTAAGATTGTCTCAAAATTTAACTCCAACTGGACGTTCTATTTGTAGACCCTCCGGCTATCCTCTTAATGGGGCAAGGCAACAGAGGCTTCAAATCCAAAGACACTGTCTACACTGACCCCCAAAAAACTGTACATAAAATATTGACCCCTCTAACTAAAAAAGGCTTAACTAGAGGTAAACAGTGACAGTCTTCATGGGGCACAACAATGGGCCCATTCTACTTGAGACTCAACAACATTACTCCATTACTCATATCATTGTGTCCTGGCACCTAGTTTCTTTTAATTAGCTCACCACAGTTTCAAACGTATTAGTATAGCTGTCAATCACATTTTCTAAAGCATACTTAAAAGTGTATGTTTATGAAAAAAATCTTTGTATACGTGCAATTCCTCACTTTATGCTGTAAATACTGGAAGTCTCTGTCCTTTTAGCAAAAATAGTGCATATTTTTAAAAGATATCATTATTATTTTCAGATTCAGAACACTGCAAGAAATGTCCAGTGGATGAGTATCCAAATGAGAACCAAAATCAATGCATCTCTAAAGAAATAATCTATTTGTCATTTGAAGAACCCTTGGGAATTGTCTTGACTTCCTTTGTTCTCTTTTTTTCTCTAACCACACTTGTTGTGATGTGGAGTGTCATTCGTCATCGAAATACTCCTATCATCAAAGCTAATAACAGAAGCATTACTTATACACTGCTTTCCTCTTTGCTGCTCTGCTTTTTGTGCTCTTTTCTGTTCATTGGCCATCCCGGCAAGGTATCTTGCATTCTTCGGCAAATATTCTTTGCCATTGTTTTCTCTATTGCGATTTCTTCAGTGCTGGGTAAAACCATCACAGTCATCTTGGCCTTCATGGCCACGAAGCCCGGAAACAGGATGAAGAAATGGTTCGGGAGGAGATTGACAGCTTCAATCATCGTTTCTTTGACTTTTGTTCAAGTTGCCATCTGTGTCATATGGTTGGTAATCTCACCCCCATTTCTAGAGTTGGACACACACTCCTACAATGATCAGATAGTTGTGCAGTGCAATGAAGGCTCAGACATTATGTTTTACATTGTCCTTAGCTATATGGGCTTTCTGGCTGTTATCAGTTTCACTGTGGCTTTCTTTGCAAGGAAGTTGCCCAACACTTTCAATGAAACCAAGCTAATTACATTCAGCATGTTGGTGTTTTGTAGTGTTTGGATCTCTTTCGTGCCCACTTACCTGAGCACCAAGGGAAAATCCATGGTGGTTGTGGAGATCTTCTCCATCTTGTCTTCTAGTACTGGATTGCTTGGTTGCATTTTTCTCCCTAAATTATTTGTAATTGTACTGAGGCCAGAGTTAAATACCAGGGAACACCTTGTACACAAAAGGAATAATTGATTTCTTACTTTCTTCCCCTTCTGTTTCTTGTTTATCTTTTGTTTGGAATGTGTGTTCCTTATGGGGAAAAAGTTGTGTATACCCATATATTAATAAATCAATAAAGTGTATATACTCAAGGAACAATAAATGCATGGACTCCTCGTATTTAGTTATAGCTGATATAAGGGGTTCCTCAATAATAGGTGGGAAAAGGCATGACAAGATGAGATACTTTATATACTCAAGTATAAGCCTAGTTTTTCAGCCCCTTTTTTTAGGCTGAAAAAGCTCCCCTCGGCTTATACTCGAGTCAAGGTTATTTATTATTTTACTCTGTTATTGGTATTATTTTTATTTCATGTATTATTTTACTCTCTATTATTATTACATTTACGGTATTTTACCTTATTATTATTATTATTATTATTATTATTATTATTACATGTATTATTTTATACTATTTATTATTATTATTACATTTATTATTTTACTTTATTGTTATTGCATTTATTATTTTACTCCATTATTACATTTATTATTCTACTCTATTATTACTGTTATTATTGCATTTCCATTATTTTACTTTATTATTATTATTATATTTATTTATTATTTTACTCTATTATTTTTGGAAGGATACGTAAGTACATTTACATTGAAGATATGTAATGATTTAATCAGAGTTGGGCAGTCTTATCTCAAATTACAGTTTTATGTAAATATTAAAAAAAACATTCCACCTCCTGGTGCCTCAATTAATGTAATTTTATTGGTATCTATTTTTATTTCGAAATTTACCTGTAGTGGCTGCATGTCTCACCCTCGGTTTATACTCGAGTCAATATGTTTTCCCATTTTTTTTTGTGGTAAAATTAGGTGCCTCAGCTTATATTCGGGTCAGCTTATACTCGAGTATATACGGTATATATCGGTGAAGAAGGTGCAACATAATGGACATTAGGCTTGTGCATTTTGGGTAAATCCTTATCTGTTCCTGCTTGCCAGATACTGGAAGCCCCTAATATCCGTTTTCCAGTGTTTCCCAAAAACAAGTGCATTGCTGAATGGGCATTTTCATTCAGCATCCAAAAAAAATGGCTCTTTTTAGTCCATTGGTGGCAATGGGGATCTTACGAGGCTCCCCTTTCCCCGGGAGCCTTTCCTTTCTTCCCTTCAATGGAGCCTGGGTGTCATCAATGGGGTTAAGAAAGCACCATTTCCAGCCCATTATTGGGGGGGGGGGGGGGGGGGGGGGGACTTCCCACGGGCTTCTCTTCCATATCCTTCATTATTATTTTATTTATTTTATTTCAATTACTTATACCCCGCCCTTCTCACCCCGGGGGGGACTCAGGGCGGCTTACAAAGGAGGCACAATTAAATGCCTAAATCAATTGACAGTAATATAAAATACAAAGCAATTCAGCAGTTAAAAATTAAACATCGGTACATAATAAAATATTAAAAGAATCTCATGCTCGGGTTCAGAGTCCATATATCCATTCCATTCCATTTGTCCTTGTCTGTCGTCAGATCCTTAATTTAGCTGCCAGTGTGTCCAAAGGCTTGGTCCCAAACCCAGGTCTTCAGTTTTTTCCTGAATGTCAGAAGGGAGGTCGCTGATCTAATCTCCCCGGGGAGTGAGTTAAGACCTGGATTTTAAAAAAGCATCAGGGTTACTACTCTTAAGTTTCTGAATCCTTTCCCTTCTGTTTGTAGAGGCGAAAACTGTGTATACTGCTTCTTAAAGCTTTTCTACACTAGAAGAGAGTCAGATGAGTAAGCTTTCTTCTCTCCCAGCACCAGCAGCTTTCCAAGGCATTTTAAGGAAGCCCAAATAGGAAGAGCAATGACCTGGAGCTCAGTCAAGCTATCCTCCCTGGACTACCTTAAAAATCCCCTCACTTGCCTGCAAGACTGCAATCTCCTTTCTGCTTGGGGTTTTGCTTCCTTAAAGCTGTTTCTACTTTCTACTCTAGAAGAGAGGTAGGCTTCTCTTTTTGTTTGCTAGGATTACTATTATTCATCATAATATTTTAGAAGTATTTCCTGAAAGAGAGGAAGGGAAGGAGAAAAAGAAGCTAAAAGTGTGAAAGCCCCCAAACGCAAATGCATGCACCCCACCCACCATCCCTCATGTCCCCAACTCCCAGTCAGTCCCATTAAATAAAAAGAATCAGAAAAATCAAAAAGATTCAACTGTGATGCCGAAAAGGGGAGGAGGAGCCAAGATTGGTTCCCACTTGCTTTCGTGTTGAGCAGGTTTTTGTACCAGGAGGGCCCTTACCATTATGAGCTCCCAAAGTACCAAAGGTACAGAAGGAAACCAAGGAAACGAAATCCATGGAAATGTTTAAAAGACTAAATTAATGATTACTTGCAACCATTGAGAATCAGTATAGAATGTTAAGAGGTAGTCTTGGTCCCCTAAATACTGAATACTAAATACTGAATAATAGCTCAACCGAAATTAAAACTATAGCCAATTTTGAACAAAGTATTCCCATATCGTTTCCTGGCAAAATGAAAAAATGTGACTAAAATCATGCACACATGGTAGAATCAGTTGATTATTTTCAAGGACACATATATGCATCTGGGTTCAATGGAAAGAGTTGTTGAAACAAGATGAAAGATTTTACAAGTGATAAATAACGAATTCCTTTTAACAAAATAGATCCAGTCTGAGCATTTTAAATATAACTTTACTTTCAATCTCATTGTAAACATTTTACAGGGATTTATAAAGAATTCCTGGCCCATAATTCATCACTTAATAGAGTGTTTTGAAATACAGTCCTCTGTGGGAAAGAGAGCCATGTATAGTCTCTTGAAGGTGCCAAACCTTGGTCTGTGCAATGTAAACAGACGTCCATAGCGTGTACAGCCTCAGAATGATAGGGACAGAAATCAACTTTTCTCTTAAGTTGGATGATCACCAACTGCTGCTAAAGTTCCAAACTATGACATACCAAGCTTATGAGACACAATTACACCCATAATAGGCATTTAATGAACTGTACAATGGTTGGTAAAGTTACTGACATACAGATTGAACACCTAAAATCATAACAATTATAAGAGACTTTAAGGACCATCCAGTGCAACCCCTATTCTGCCATTCAGAAATACACAATCAAAGCATTCCTGACAGATAGATATCCAGCCCCTATTTTAAAATCTCCAAACAAAGAGACTCCAAAGCAATGTGTTCCACTGTCAAACAGTTCTTATCATCAGAAAGCTTTTCCTAATGTTCAGGTGTATTAATGGATAAGATATTCTGTAACATTGTTCATTGTTTTTCTTTGTGCATTTGTGATAGCTTCTTCTGTTTACATGTCTGTGGTCAAGACCTTTCCCAACTGTATTTGCAGGTTCCTCTGGCAACACATACAATACCTGGTATTTGTCAGAGGTGTAGAAAGCATTTTTCTAACATGTAGATATAATTTTTAAAAAATCCCCATAGACATTAGAACAGCATTTCTCAACCTGGGGGTCAAGGCCCCTAGGGGAGTCGCGAGGGGGTTTCAGAGGGGTCGCCAAAGACCATCAGAAAACATATATTTCTGATGGTCTTAGGAACCCCTTTGGCAGAGAAGCTGAAGATCTCTCCGCCTATCCTTCTCTTCCATTTTGGAAACAGACTGTGAATCCTCCCACCAAAAGCCTTCCTCCACTGTGATTGGCTGACCTCTCAGCCAAAGGGAAGGCTGTTTCTGAGACTCCAAACAGGGAGGGGAGAGCAGGCATGCTCAGCACATGGCAGCATGCTGTGCATGTGAAGGTGAAGGAGAGCATGTGAGGTTGGAGGGAGGTTCATGTCAGCAAGTGCCTTCAAGGCATGGGGTTCTGTGTGGGAAGTTTGGCCCAATTCTATTGTTGGTGAGGTTTGGAATGCTCTTTGATTGCAGGTGAACTATAAATCCCAGCAACTACAACTCCCAAATGTCAAGGTCTATTTTCCCCAAACATCACCAGTGTTCGCATTTGGGCATATTGAGTATTCGTGCCAAGTTTGATCCAGATCCATCATTGTTTGAGTCCACAGTGCTCTCTAGATGTAGGTGAGTCACAACTCCAAAACTCAAGGTCAATGCCCACCAAACCCTTCCAGTATTTTTTGTTAGTCATGGGAATTCTGTGTGCCAAGTTTGGTTCAATTCCATCATTGGTGGAGTTCAGAATGCTCTTTGATTGTAGCTTAACTATAAATCCCAGCAACTACAATACCCAAATGACAAAATCAATCCCTCCCAACCCCACCAGTATTCAAATTTGGATATATCGGGTATTTGTACCAAATTTGGTCCAGTGAATGAAAATACATCCTGCATATCAGAGATTTACATTATGATTCATAACAGTAGCAAAATTACAGTTATGAAGTAGCAATGAAAATAATGTTATGCTTGGGGGTCACCATAACATGAGAAACTGTATTAAGGGGTCGCGGCATTAGGAAGGTTGAGGAAAACACTACCTTAGAACAAATTTGAGGCAAGATTTAGAATCATAGAATCATTGAGGTGGAAGAGACCTCGTGGGTCATCCAGTCCATTTGTGCTGCTGTAATGCCCAATAATGAAACCAGGCATGGGCACACTCCGGACCTCCAGGTGTGGGAGTTGAAGTCCCAAACACTTGGAGAACCAAAGTGTGCCCGTACCTAGTATATATGGTAAGCATAGAAAACCTTTCTTTAAAAAATTAAGTGACATATTTCCTTTTCCTTACTAGCTGTGCTTTTGTGTTCAGCTCAGGTCTCAATACAATTATATACAATTTGGGAAGAAATATAAAACCCAGTATTCCAGAATTATATATTAAGATAGAAAAGGCTGCCACTGGTGCCACATATTTTCTCTCTGCACTCAAACAGGCTGAAACAAAACTTGCCAAAATGCTGAAATGCATCCCCATGCTTAAGGCGATCCGCTTGGTGTCGTTAAAAGCATCAGGCAACTTTCTGGCCAAAAAGGCAACGGTTAAGCTGATGATGGCCAAAAAACACAGGTAGCCATTGACAGTGTAGAACATGACAGTGGAACCTTCTTTGCAGTACACGATCACCTGTTCAATCTGAGACTGCTTGTCAAATTCTGGAAATGGAGGAGAGGTTGTCAGCCACACAGCAAAGAAACCAGTTTGAATAAGACAGCAGAGAATAGGGACTGATATTCTTAGTGTCTTTGCTACCCATTTCCATATCTTGTTTCCTGGTTTTGTGGCCCTGAAGGCAAACATCACAGTGAGGGTTTTCCCCAATAGACATGAAAGAGTGGATGAGATGAGGATGCCATACACAGTGTGACGCAGAAAACAGAGTGCCTTTCCAGGCAGCCCGAAATATAAGAAGATGCTCAGAAAACAGAGCAGCAGAGAACAAAGCATAATACGGGTAATGTTCCAGTTGGCAGCTTTAATAATGGGAGTGTTGCGGTGTTGGACGAAGCTCCCCATGACTAGTAAAGTGACCAGAGAAAAGAAAGCAGCAGAAACAGCCAAAGCTATTCCCAAGGGTTTGTGAAAGGATAAATAAGTTATAACCTTGGGAATACATTGAACCTGATCTTTGCTTGCATATTGATCTTCTGGGCACTTCTCACAATGTTCAGCATCTGAAAAGAATATAGAAGTATTCAAATTTCAGTAGCAAAAAATACACAAAGATTTGTTTCACTAAAATATGACCCATCTGTCTTCACCTCTCTAGGAATCCCTAGGCCTTCCAGTGTAATTCTGGCCATCTTCCAATACAAGTTAACTATAGGGACATGCTGAAGGATCTAGACATTCCTAGAGAAGTGTTAAAAACTAGCAGTTTTGCATTAATAATTTGTGGAAAATTTCCATGCCAATCTGAAAGGCATAAGAAATGGAATCCATGGTGAAACAACTTCAAGAAACTTAAGCTACACGGGGTGAAAAACATTCACTTAGATCTAAAACCAATTCTGAATATGGCCTCCATATCTGTGGGACCAGGATCTGTAGTTTTGTTTATCCACTTGTAACAAAATATTCATCTCTAGTAGAGTTGTGCATGGAATTTGTCACTACCGTTTCTTCGGGAGTACAAAACAGGAAGCCCCCTCCCTTCACAAAAATCTGCTTGACATGAAAGCCAGCTTTTGTTTGCAGCTAGACAGTGCACACACTGGTCCCACCACACATGCACCCTATTTCCAAGGCAAGGAGGCAAGTTCAGCTGCAGACGAAAGCAGGCTGCAGGCACGTTCCGAGCCTGCCTGCAGACCCCACAATACACACACTCTCCGAGAGTGCGTGTATGGCAAGGTGTGCAGGCAGACCCAAAGCATGCCTGCAACTGAGTATCTCTTACTCTAGAGTAAAAGATGCTTGACTGAAAGCACTGGCAGCCGTTCACGCATTCTGGACCTGCCTGCCTGTCCCACTACACACACACTCTTTTTCCAAGAAGATTGCATGTATGGCACGGTGTGCAGGCAGGCCGGGAAAGCACGCATGACTGCCAGTACCTATCTACAGTCGACTGCTTCTTACTCTAGAGTAGAAACAGCAAGTGCCAGGTAAGACGAATGGAAGCACTCGCCGGGAAGAGGAGCCAATAGATGGGAAGCCCCCCCCCCCCATAATGGACCAATTTTGGGGGGACCAAACCATAAACAACCCTCCTGAGTTTGGGAGGCTTCCAAAAACTGATCAGGGCCCCCAACAAAATCTGGGACATGAAACAGGACAAGGTTTACCTCGAAAGCCCAACCCTAATCTCTAGACCTTCAAGTTTTCCAGCATAACTTCAGGGTATTTTTAGGCAGAAAGGATTTATATCAATAGAGTTCACTATTATGTGAAGGTTTGAATATTCATGCAAAGTCCAAGATTGTACACCACATGGATACAAGGGTCATACTGCATTAACATTTTGGTTATCATCCATATATAACAGCCATGCTCCAAGAGCATCCTCCACAATATTCTTCCCAAAGATTACCTGTGCAATCTCTAACTTACCCAGCTGGACCGATATCATCCCTTCAGGGCACCGAACACAATTGTAGCAGCAGGTGTGTTCCCCTTGCCCAACAGTTTTGTGATATCCTGGTTGGCAACTCTTGGCACAAGTGGAAAGGGGCGGTGTCTAAAAATATCCAAAAGAATGGGTGTTCATGGTGCTTTCTGCTTCAGATGCTGTGCAAGAAAAACTCTTTGAAGCAATTTCTTTCTCTCATTCAATATGCCACCTTATCTTATTTATCGCCATTTCCTAAAAGAACTGGGTTGATAAAGGGATTGGCACTTATGAAATTTGCTGCCATGTGCCAGTAGAAGGAGGAGATGCTATGCATCTCTATCTTTGTACAATTGTATGATATGTGAATCCAATTGTCCAGGCTTTAGCACAGGAGGGCCGGGCTTTAGCATAGAAGGTTAACCAGCAGCTGTAGTAAATCTTGCCAATCAAAAGGTTGACAGTTTGAAGCCCGGGTCAGGATGAACTCCTGATCTTTAGCCCAGCTTCTGTCTACCTAACAGTTCAAAATCAAAATGTGGGTAGATAAATAGGTACCGTTTAAAGCGGGGAAGTATTTAAGGCACTGTATAGCGGCATTGAACGTTTACCGTATATATTTATTTATTTACTTTGCTTATATACCGCTGTATCTCAAGCCCGAAGGCGACTATATATGTTTTGTGATCCTCTCTGAGCCCCCTTTGGAGTGAGAAGGGTGAAATATAACTACTGTAAATAAATAAATAATCCTATCCAACAACCATACTGAGCTGAAGTCTAGCACAATAAGGAATATTTATGACATAATGAAGAGTTGACCATAAAGTGCCTGGCCTGGAGTGTTTTCCGGTAAACATAGAATTTTAGAAATTTGAAATGAGTGAATACCTGGTTGAAGTAGGGATTCCACACAATGACATCCTCAATGATGAGAAACTCTTTGTGATCTGGAGCTTGGCTATCAATCTTTCCAACCTGTCTTCTACTGAAAGATTGATTGGGATAAATTACCCAATTTACAATATCATAACCACCAGTCAATTCCATATTATTATTGAAAGATATTTCTTCTCCTGCACTATTGTTAAATCGGACTTTGTTCAGAAAGAGATGAAACTAGATTGAAATAGAGAAGCAATAAATCAATCAAATAAATGATACACAAATACATTAATTACAGTTTTTAATTGATTTCAAAATATTGGAATTTGACAGATTTCTTTCCAATCTTTCTTTGCAGTTCTTTTTTTTTCAAGATCAGGAATGATCGCTTTGCATATTATTGTTGTATGTCAGCCTGTGATTTTGTCTGATGTTCATGCTGATATTCATGGTGGGGAATGGGGATGATGTTCATGTTGATGTTCCTGAAAGGAATGGGGATGTTGATTTGGCTTCTGAGCCTGAGTCTGGGAGTGAGAGGCCAGAGAGGCCTGACTTGCGGCAAGAGGATTCTCAAGGCCCTGGGCTTTGGGAAGACTTTTCACAGCAGTTCCCTGGTCAGTTATCTGAGAATTAAATTGATTTTGAGGTACCAGCTGCAGGCAAGTGAGACCTTGAATAGGAAAAGAAGTTTCAGTAAACAGAGACAGTCCGTGCAGCAATTAAGGTGCTCAGCTAGACTTCAACAGAAGTTAGATAGCAAACCAAAATTGAGAAAGCATCCATTCCTAGCAGTTTTGGAATCAGAGAAGAGTTTATAAATGGCTTGTGAAGGATGATTGCTTTAGTTGAAGCAACATTGGATTAACACCCAAGTTTCCAACACCAATGTTGTGGCACCAGTCCGCCCATCCACGGCGAGACATTGAACTTTGCTATTGGTTGTTGGTTTGATGTTCATTTTATATACTGTTTAATGTGGTTGTTTTATTTCATTATATTGGGGTTTTTTAAGCATTTTGTTGATATGCATTTTAATGTGTTATGTTTTAACTGTTCTGTTGGGCTTAGCCCCATGTAAGCCGCCCCGAGTCCCTTTGGGGAGATGGAGGTGAGGTATAAAAATAAATTTATTTATTTATTTATTTCAAAGTTTTCTATACTGAACTTCTCAACCTCATTGAGGGACTCAGCCCGGTTTCCAACCATAAAAACATATACACTCATTAAAATATCATATATCACAATTACAGTAACAGATTTAAAATAACACTATATATAAAACTACGGTGGTCAGTCATCGTATTAAAATCAGATCTACATCATCTTCCATCCAGAATCCTAGGGTGTTGTCTCATTCATCGAAAAGTTGCTGTTATTATTATTATTATTATTATTATTATTATTATTATTATTATGTCTGCCTAATAATGGATTCAAGTGCCTAGTTTCATGGATTTCCTTGGACTCTTTGTTTCTGACTTCCTTTATATCAATTGGATTACTTTTTACTGCTTTGGCTATGTATATTCCTAAATAAACTGCTTGCTGATTTTACCCAGCTGGTGTGATGTTTAAAGTCGGAGGTGATTCTGCTCTGAATACGACAAGAATTCACTTGCTCTCTCTCTTTTTCCTTTCCTTATGAGTGAATTGGAAAGTTGTAGACTAGACACCATAAAACAATGATTACCACAAGAGTAATTTGTTTACAAATGAAATATCATAATCACCACAACCAACAGTTCATCCTTCTCAAGCACAGCTAGCATAAACTCCCACCTGCCATGGTTGAACATTCATATGACTCCATGTGAGTCCATCTCTCAAAGCTTTATGCCTGGTCCTTGGTATACGCATTGCATGAAGAGCATGTGCTACAGCATAAACAGCATTGTAGATACTATAACTCTGACCAAACATTCTCATTTCAAAGACAGCTCCAGGAAGGATCTCTAGTTTCTCCTGTCTTGTACAATTTTGTTTGTTTGCGGTGTAAAGAGGATGACTAGTAAATGACCAACTGAGGGCATGCTGCCAAAATGCATGGAGGAAGTACATGTAAGAATTTATGGTTTGAAGAAAGTTCTCAAATCCAGGTATCACCTCTGTATGGACTGTGAAGGATAGGGTGCCATTCAAGGTCTGTCCAGGGAGTTGGCTCTCACTTTCCATGGTATTTATATCCCACTGAGCTGTTAGGATCCAAACTTTTCCTGGATGGTATTTTTCATGTAATATATTATATTCGAGAGCCCACTGAAGCACCTTGAAAAAGTAATTGTACCCATAGAGAAGAATCACATTGGCCTTGGTGAAAAGCAGGGTAAAATATATTTTGACTAATTTATTAGAAAAGCCATCTGGGAAAAACCCTGTTGGAATCATGTCCAAGAAAGTGATACAAATGTCATTCTGGATGAGCATGGGCACCTGTTTCCGTAGAACAATTTCACCATTGTCATCATCGGACACAAGGAGGCCAACCCAAGTCCATCTGAAATGGGTAAGAAGGTGAACAATCCCAATGTATTGCAGCATTTCATTCGGCACCATCTGATAGAAAAAAGGGAACTGCATTTTGTCACCTAGTCTTATTTATTTATTTATTTATTTATTTATTTATTTATTAATGCGCTTGTATACCGCTAATATCTCAGCCTAAATCGGCGACTCATTGCGGTTTACAACAGTTAAAAAACAATATTCAATTTAAAAGCATAAAACACATATACAATACAAGTTATTGGGCCACCAATAACAATCCCATGCATCTCGTAACTGAAATCGTAATCCAAAATTCGTCGTCCATGATTACCCATCCTTTAGTCATCAAAATTTGTTGCAACGGATTAACCGAATGCTTGTTTAAACATCCATGTCTTCAATCTTTTCCGAAACACCATCAGCGAAGGGGCTGATCGTACCTCTATGGGGAGGGTGTTCCAAAGCCGAGGGGCCACCACAGAAAAGGCCCTGTCTCTCGTTCCCGCCAGCCGCACATGTGAAGCCGGCGGGATAGAGAGCAGGGACTCCCCAGAAGACCTTAGGGTCCTGGTGGGCTGATAGGCTGAGATACGTTCGGATAGATAAGTTGGGCCAGAACCGTTTAGGGCTTTAAAGGCCAACGCCAGCACTTTGAATTGAGCCCGGTAGCAAATCGGCAGCCAGTGGAGCTGGTGCAGCAGAGGAGTTGTATGCTCCCTGCGCTCCGCTCCTGTTAGTATCATGGCTGCCGCCCGTTGGACTAATTGGAGCTTCCGGGCTGTCTTCAAAGGCAACCCCACGTAGAGAGCGTTGCAGTAGTCAAGACGGGATGTAACCAGAGCGTGGACTACCGTGGCCAAGTCAGACTTCCCAAGGTACGGTCGCAGTTGGCGCACAAGTTTTAACTGTGCGAATGCTCCCCTGGTCACCGCCGAAACCTGGGGTTCCAGGCTCAGCGATGAGTCCAGGATCACACCCAAACTGCGAACCTGCGTCTTCAGGGGGAGTGCGACAAGTGTTAGTCTTGAGTCAAAGGATCCATAACTGAGCTAACAGGAAAAAATAAAATGCTTTCACCAATTGGTATTAAACCCTCAACAAATGTTGTCATTATTACAATTATTATTATTATTATTATTATTATTATTATTATTATTATTATTTGATACACAACAAAATTAGTATACAGCAAACAAGATCACTATGCTGGCTTTTGTATTTGATCACACATCAGACATTTCCCAAGTATCTAGTACTGTGTGGTGTATAGGCAAATAATGCATGCCGATCCAATTAGAGTATCCTTTTGCAGCTGACAGATGGTAATTTTAGGCGCAAATTGTTTTTAAGTGCAGGCCAAGGTCTTTAGGCACTGCACCTAGTGTGCCATTCCCCACTGGAACCACCTTTCTGGTTTGTGCCAGAGCATTTGCAGTTCAATCTTTAAATCCTCATATTATGTAAGCTTTTCCAGTTGCTTCTCGTCAATTCTGCTATTATTATTATTATTATTATTATTATTATTATTATCTCACTTTTCTCCCTACAAAGGAGACTAAAAGCAGCTCAATCTTACATCTTTGAATAAATTCAAATTTCACTGCAGGAAAATTACATAGGAGTGGAATTTAAGTTGAGACCGCTAATATGGGATGGATCCCTCGGTGGCGCAATGGGTTAAACCTTTGTGCCAGCAGGAGTAATGACCGAAATGTAGGCAGTTCAAATCTGGGGAGCGGGGTGAGCTCCCATCTGTCAGCTCCAGCTTCTCATTCGGGGACATGAGAGATCTCCCACAGGATGGTAAAACATCTGGCCTCCCCTGGGCAATGTTCTTTCAGACGACCAATTCTCTCACACCAGAATTGACTTGCAGTTTCTAAAGTTGCTCCTCCCTCACACACACACACAAAAAAAAGCTGATATGGAATGAGAAATTGAGAAAAGCTACTCTTAAATGTTGAGCTGAAAAACTAACATCAAAGATCCCTATGTCTTAGAATAGTTAGAAGCAGAAAGACACAGGAACACTCAGAACAGAGGTGGGAAATGTGTGGCACTCCATAATTTTATTACAACTGCCCTAAACCCCTTACCATTGGCTATGCTGGCAAGATTTGACTGAAGATGCAGTGCAGTAACATTTGGAAAGACACTTGTGTGCCACCCCTGAAACATTGGCCATTTAATTAGTGGTTCTTATGTAACACAACTTTTGTTCTTGGGTTATAAATGTCATATCCTAATTTATTCTATCATGAAACATGGGGAAAGTATATTAAATTGCAAAAACTTTGTTTTTGCTAGACATCTTGCAGCACATTTTGCTATAGAGTCTGAGCCAATTCAACATAGTTTGTGGCAACTACAAAAACAAAGTTTACATTCAAAGGAAGTATTACATAATTAAACAAGAAATAACACTTTCAAACCAAGAACAGTCTTTTTCAAATCTTGTTGCATAGTGTATGGGCCTGTCTAGTCTACACAAGCCCAAACCCCAGACTCACCCCAAAAGAACCTCTGGCTACAGAGTTTGCCTTAGCATCCCAGGAATGATGACAGTCTAGACATCTGGACCGAGTCTGATTCAACCCAATCTGCTGTCCGGATGGATGCCATCTTCATCATCTTTTCCTGATCTCATCGTCACATCAAAATAGGATGGATTGTGTCCATATTTCCACCCTGCCATAGAGCTCTGTCTGAGCTCCTGGCCATCATGGCCATCTCTGCTAATATCAGAATGGGATGCAAGGAGGAAGGAGACAATTTTCTTGCTGGTAATGAGGGCATCCCATTGTGACATCAGACAAGGTACACATGATGGTCAGAAGCTCAGATGAAACTCCATAGTTGGCTACAAGCAGCAGCAACAACACCACAAGAGGTGAAACGTAGGCCACCAAAGCAGAGCAAATATTGTCCTGGTCCTTATTGACAATGGTCCCAGATTTGGCACAAATATGCCAAATCTGGGACTGCTCTGGGCTAGATTTACACCCCCAGTATAGATACGTCCAAATGTTTGTATCTATCTATCTATCTATCTATCTATCTATCTATCTATCTATCTATCTATCTATCTATCTTTGTGCTTGTTCTGTCTCTTAACATACCTGTGGAATCTTGATGACATTTAAGATAGTAGCCATCTGAGTTGAATGTTGGGAATTGACCACATCAATTATAGCCACTATGTTCTTGTTTCGGTCACAGTTGTAATTAAAGGGGTTCCTCTCTCCTGGAAAAAGCATATCCAGAATGCTCCAGTAGGTCTGGCTTGCACCAAAAACATTGTCATAGAGCTTAAATCCCAGTGTTGTATTGGGCAACAGTCTGGTGCTCTTGTTGATCTCATGAATGGCAGAAACAAAAGCAAATATATGCTGGAGGTTTTTAAGATTAGGACTACACAATTTAAAAGAGAGAGAGAGAGAGAGAGGATGGTATTAAAACCCAGGAGAAAATTATTCTAAAACATGGAAATGATGCTAAGCTTTGACTCTTTGAAGTCAGTTTGAAAGGAGCAGAAATGACACACTGGAGTCTAGCAGGACAGGCAACAAGATTGTGCAGAAAGCTGTAACATACAGTGACACCCAAACCGGCCATTCACTCGTCTTTTGTTGAACCATTATGCAGAATTTCAGATCAAACATCATCTTATGCCAATTAATCAACTTCAAAACACAGCCACTGGCATTTCTGTGGACTATGGAGAATTCTACAAGAACAATGCAACAACCAATCTATCACCACATGGGATTATTTATTAGTAGCCTTCTGTGTGTGGTTTGGGGAAGAAATGAGGCACGTACCACTATTTTACTGCTGTGGGAAGATGAACTGGTTTTAATCAACTCGTGCTAACCAGAAAAAAGAAAGACAACAATGTAATGGTTTCAGGGCTTGAAGATTTTGAGGAGAGAGAAAGTTTTAGGTTCTCCCAAAGCTAAGCTCTCACCATTTGTTATTCTACTCAGAGAAGCGGATAGTTCATTTTCTGAGATATATATATATATACACACACACAGAGAGAGAAAGAGAGAGAGAGAGTAAATAAGTAAGTAAGTAAGTAAACAGTAACTACATCAATGGATATGTTGACCCAGAGCTTTGGATTGTTTTTGTGATTCAAACTCCTAAAATTATACAGGAGTATTTACAGTAAAACAACTCTATATACTCATGTATAAGTCTAAAAATGTAAATACACAAGTATGTACATATATACTCATGTATATAAATGTTTTACTGCTTTTTTTTGTTTCTTAAAGGACTTTCACACTTAGTGTACCGTGTGGATTCAATCTACATTCACAGCTTCTCCTGCTGTCACTATCTTCAGTAAATTTCAGTAAACTCACAGAACCATAGAATGGTAGAGTTGGTAATAACACCAAAAGCCATCCCATCCAACCACTGCTAACGTATAGCTAAAGAATTGTCATCTGATGGCAATGCAACCTCTGTTTTAAAGCTTCTAGCAAATAATAGTCCAGCACCTTTGAGGAGAATACTACATTCCAAGGCTGGACACGTCTTACCATCAGAAAATTATTCCTTATGTTTATTTGAGAATTCTTTTCTAGTTTCTAATTTGAATATATCAAAGCTTCCCTTCTGAAGTAGCAGGAAACAAATTTTCTCCATCTTTTCAACATGCTATGAACTACTTACAAAGCATTTCTTGAAAAAGTTGGGCACTCTCTAAAGCTGAGCAAAGGTTCTTCGGCATCTGGCACAGATAACAACTGACCCAGGATAATGTCTTCAGAGTTATGCAGGTTGCCTTGATTCATTTCCTGACAGTTACACAAAGAGAAGTTTGAAGCCTTGTTGAAATTAGGAGGCAGAACCCAAAGCAAAAAGAGCAGCAACAGTAGTTTAAGTGCTTGCAAAGCTTGGCTTCTGCTTCTCCCGAAGAACTGCATTTCCATCAACGTAAACATCAATATCAGTGCTAGTTGCAGTCTTTTGAAGAGACTCCATAGGTAACCAATCTTGAGTACCATAAGCATTAAACAAAATTTACTAATGCATACGTTCCAGTCCGGAGATTTTCACCTAAAGAATGAGAGAGAGAAAAGTAGGGTGGCCCTGCTAATTTCACATCAACAACTAGATAAAAAGTAGTTTGATGGGCATCTTTATAGAGGATAGTGGTTGACTTAGTTGGTGTTATGAATTTTGCCGATGGTCTGTCACACTGGGGCCTCTGCAAGAAGCTGAGTGAAATCACCATAATTTTAATAATTACAAGGTTGCTTAGAAATTCTCTCCAAGACCAAACCCTCTGTGTAGATCAGATGATATGTCTGTGAAATGACACCTTTAGGAGCAAGTGATTTTCTTCCAGACATCACATATACAAATCACTGTGTTGTAATTATGCTTAAGACTTGCACTTGGGTGGAGAAATATACACGTACTGGGCTCTGAAGGATATAAAACTAGTAAATAAACTTATTAATAAATATTCTTTCAGGCAAAAGTTCTTTTTCTTCAGTGTTTGTCCTGCTTGATGGTGGGGTCAGCCTTATTGGTTTGTTAGCACCATTTCACCCGGTCGTGCACCTGATCAGGGTGTATGCCAATGGTCTTCAGATAATTGTGCAACGTATCTAGCCGAAGTTACTTTAGTTGTCCCTTTGGCCTCCTGCCAGGCACTTCTAAATCAAGAGCTATCTTGTACATGGATTCGTTTTCACCTCAGAGAGTATGATCATACCATACCATGAATCTTGTAGTTTGGAGCAATGCCAAAGCGTTACCGGATGTCATTATTTTAGATGTGGTCAAGGCATGCGATGTCAGCTGTAAGTTGTTGCATCCTGATCTCCATAATACCAAGGAAGTGTTCTGCTTGTTGCCAGCCAACATTCGGCTCCACATATTGCGGCAGGCCTTATAGCAGTTAGATAGATTGTCGATTTGAGGTGATCAGACATCTTCTTGTCACAGAGTACACCAAACCACATTAATCTGTGTGGTGACTTTGTCAGAGAGGTTGCCCTCTTCAATGCAAGATACTTGAAAGTGTTGACTTTTGGGAGATCCACCCTGTCCACTTGGATGATACCAGTCTCCTTCTCATTGGTCATCAGGTACTCTGTCTTTTTGACATTGAGGCAATAATAATAATAATAATAATAATAATAATAATAATAATAATGATAACAACAACAACAACAACAACAACAACAACAACAACTTTATTTAAACCCCACCACCATCTCCCCAAAGGGACTTGGGGCAGCTTACATGAGGCCAAGCCCATCAATATAATATACACAATATCAGAAAATAAAATAACCTAAAATACAAAACCAATCTATATAAGTGACACAACAATATAAAATCAAAACCTTTTGACATTAAAAATGATCACCATGGGCAGGTCCAAATTCAAGGATTAACATTTCAAAACACTGGGAGATAGGGCAATATAAAGTATCAGGGAGGGGCTCTGGGGGATGAGGTAGGATTTAATTACACAACAAGAAAATAAAGTGCTTATAAGGGCATTTTATGCAGAGTTTGGTCAGGGATTATCATGTAATCAATCACTGAAGGCACATTGGAAGAGTCAAGTTTTCAGGCTCCTCCTGAAGATTGCCAGGGTTGGGGCTTGCCTAATATCTCTGGGGAGTGAATTCCAGAGCAGAGGGGCCACTACAGAGAAGGCCCTCTCCCTCGTCCCCACCAGTTGCGTTTGCGATGGAGCCGGGAGCGAGAGGAGGGCCTCTCCCGAAGAACAGAGAGATTGTGTGGGTTCATAGAAGGAAATGCGGTCGCGCAGGTAGGCGGGTCCCAAACTGTTCAGGGCTTTGTAGTTAAGAACCTGAACCTTGAACTGGGACTGGAAAATAAATGGCAGCCAATGGAACTGCTTAAACAGGAGGGTTGACCGCTCTCTGTAATTTGAACCAGTTAATAATCTGGCTGCCGATCGAATTGCTTGTACTTAATGTTCAAGTTCTTCCTTGTCCTCTGAAGCAGGCACTACATCATCAGCATACAGCAAAGTCCAAGGTACCAATTTCTGCAGATCTCAAGTAACTGCATCTCAAGTAATCCACACCAATGGTGATGAGGAACTCCAATGATGCACCAGCAGCAGCCTGCACCCTGCTTTTAAGATCGCTGTACAGAATCTGGACCCAGTTTACCAGTTTGGAGAAACTAAAAAAGGATTGATCTTCAGGTTATATAAATATATTCTAGAGTATAACCTTGAAGATAACCAAATAAAACAGTACAGTGTTCCCTCACCGTTTTGCTGTTCGCTAACCACAAACTCGCTGTTTCGCAGCTTTTCAAAGAAATTAATTTAAAATACAAGTAGAGGAAGAGAGAGAGGAGTGGCTGAAACTATACTGTACATATACAGTATAGTGTCCCTACATCGTGGAATGGAACCCCTGCGATAGATGAGGGAACACTTTAACGATTTCCTGGGCCAGACACTTAGGGGAAAATATAGATTTGGATAATTGGGAATACTTGTGGAAAAAAGGATTTAATTTTTCAATAGCAGGTTCTATTAAGTAAAACATATATAAAATGTGCTATAGAAATTATGTAACTCCTGAATTAATGGATAAAAGTAGTAAAACCCAAAGCTGGAAATGTTGGAGATGCAAAACACAGAAAGGCACCTTCTTCCATGTTTGATGGACCTGTATGGCGATAAAAAAGGTTTGGAAAAGTGACTAAAGAAATGATTGTTAAGAAGATTAAGAAAAACCTAGAAATGTGCTTACTGGGTTTGTTTCAAGAGATAATTGGCAAAGAAGATGTAGAAATTTGCCAATATAATTTTGGGGCAGTGGGAATCACAATATTTATTTATTTATTTATTTATTTCGGTTTCTTCTACCCCACCCTTCTCATCCCGAAGGGGACTCAGGGTGGCTTACAAAGGCACAATCCGATGCCAGCATCAGCATCACATAACAATAGTAAAACAAAATAACATCAAAATCTTGGAAAGAGGGAAAAACTACTTATTATGGATTGGAGAAGAAAATTAATTGAGTATATTCCCAAGGCCCCAACCACTGAGCTGCTGAACTTGCTGACCAAAATATTAGCGGTTTGAATCTGGGGAGCAGAATGAGCTCCTGCTGTTAGCCCCAGCTTCTGCCAACTTAGCAGCTCAAAAACATGCAAATGTGAATAGATCAACAGGCATTACTTATGTGGGAAGATAACAGCACTCCATGCAGTCATGTTGGCCACATGACCCTGGAGGTGTCTATGGACAAACCGGCTCTTCGACTGAGAAATGGAGATGAACATCACCCCCCAGAGTTAGACATGGCTAGACTTAATGTCAGGGGAAACCTTTACCTTTACCTATATTCAAATTTATTTATTTATTTATTTATTTATTTCCTTCATTTCTACCCCACCCTTCTCCCACAAGGGGACTCAAATGGCTAATATCTTCAAGACTATCCTGATGCTTTCAGAAAGCTGACAAGCAATGTATACAATGCAGCCACCGGGCTCCGTAAGTGTCAAATGTGACAAAAAACTGCTGAGACATACAGGCTTTAGCTTGAATCTTCTCCTGCAAATAGGAGTCTTCTAGATGAGAATAATGGTATATGGTATTGAATTGTGCAATTAATTATTCTCATCTAGAAGGGAATAATAAATTGCACAATTTAATACCATACACATAATCCCACATCATCTGTTTTTGGCTCTGCCGCCACTAGGCAATCAACAGTTATGATCCAAGTTCACCATACTGGTTGATTTTTGCTAATTTGTGCATCACCAAGCTCTTTCTCTCTGGGGCACCAATAGTGTATTGAATGAGTCATTCGGTATTTAAATGTGCTGTGGATTTCTCCACTTCATCCACTCTTGGTGAAGGGTTTAGCGTGTCTGTATAACTACAACTGCAATCTTCTGCTTCATGCTTTTGGGTGGGTTGAACCATTTCAGCGTTTACTGCTTCCAGGTAAACCAACAAGTTGATCCGAACAACAATAATAATAATAATAAGAAGAAGAAGAAGAAGAAGAAGAAGGGAGGGGTTTTTTCTTATGTGCTTCATCAATAAAACTGAAATTGTAATATATTTTCTGACATAAGAAAAAAGGAAAGAAGCATGGAAGATGACTCTACTGATTTCTTCCAAATTTGTTGGCAAAATAGGATGAAGGTAAGAGTCAACTAAGGTTCAATATTGTTTCCCTGCACTTTCTAGGACGCAAATCTTCATAATATGTAACTACTAGCTAGTAGAATGAAAACTGTGTGATAACAGCAAAGAGTGGAGGAGACTATGTATTGTCGAAGGCTTTCATGGCTGGAATCACTAGGTTCTTGTGGGTTTTTTTCGGGCTATAGAGCCATGTTCTAGAGGCATTTCTCCTGACGTTTCGCCTGCATCTATGGCAAGCATCCTCAGAGGTTGAGAGGTCTGTTGGAAGTAGGAAAAATGGGTTTATATATCTGTGGAATGGCTGGGGTGGGGCAAGGAGCTCTTCCCTGCTGCAGTTAGGTGTGACTGTTTAGCTGATCACCTTCATTAGCATTTGAAGGCCTGCCTGAGTCTGGGAAAATCTGTTGCTGGGAGGTGTTAATCTGTGCCTGGTTTTTTCCTCTCTGTTGTTTAGCTGTTATAATTTTAGAGTTTTTTAATACTGGTAGCCACATTTTGTTCATTTTCATGGTCTCTTCCTTTCTGTTGAAATTGTCCACATGCTTGTGGATTTCAATGGCTTCTCTGTGTAGTCTGACATGGTGGTTGTTGGTGTGGTCCAGCATTTCTGTGTTCTCAAATAAAGCATTTCTGTGTTCTCAAAGTCAGCCATAGCAGAGCACCTGATGAACCAGCCTGGACACAGCATATTATTTGAGAACACAGAAATGCTGGACCACACCAACAACCACCATGTCAGACTACACAGAGAAGCCATTGAAATCCACAAGCATGTGGACAATTTCAACAGAAAGGAAGAGACCATGAAAATGAACAAAATCTGGCTACCAGTATTAAAAAACTCTAAAATTATAACAGCTAAACAACAGAGAGGAAAAAACCAGGCACAGATTTAACACCTCCCAGCAACAGATTTTCCCAGACTCAGGCAGGCCTTCAAATGCTAATGAAGGTGATCAGCTAAACATTCACACCTAACTGCAGCAGGGAAGAGCTCCTTGCCCCACCCCAGCCATTCCACAGATATATAAACCCATTTTTCCTACTTCCACAGACCTCACTAACCTCTGAGGATGCTTGCCATAGATGCAGGCGAAACGTCAGGAGAAATGCCTCTAGAACATGGCCCTATAGCCCGAAAAAACCCACAAGAACCTAGTGGAGGAGACTGCTACATTATAACATAATAACACAGCTTTTTAAAATTGCTTTCCAAAAGCTGACTGCCTTGGTTTTTTATATGATCAAGTTGATTCTGTTAATGAAAAATGGATGCATCCAAGAATGTTAATAAATGCTCTGCTGGATCAGTCTAAATATCTATCTAATACAGCTTCTAATTCCTAACAGTAACTATCGAGATGCTTTCAGGAACCCAGAAAGCAGTGTATCATGGAAGATCCTTGCACTACTGCCAGATCATAGCATCTGATACTCAGGTACAGAGCACTTTTGAACGTTGATTTTCAAGATCATGGTTAATACCCTGATATTACTTTTTTTTTCCTCCTGGGAATATGTTGCAATGTATATATGTAGCTAGAGAAGTCAATTCTATTTGATGAATGATAAAGTGGATGGAAGAAATTGTCACAATAAGAAACAGGGAAATATAAGTTGCTCACAAATATCATACTATATCTTACAGACAGAAAAGGGTAATGTTGTACCTAACATGTGGCCATAATAAACACTCACTCATTGTGGCTTGGTAGTCCGAGAGCTACAGCACTTCCAACTTGCAGTTGTGAAATAGTGGGGTTTGGTTCCCTCACTTCCATAACTCTAGTTGTTGTTTTTTTGTCGTGTCAGGAGC
Source organism: Anolis sagrei ordinatus (assembly GCF_025583915.1). NCBI lineage: Eukaryota > Metazoa > Chordata > Lepidosauria > Squamata > Anolidae > Anolis > Anolis sagrei. Next base: position 14,210,404 of record NW_026847660.1, read on the forward strand.
AACTTGAGAAACTGCAAGTCGCTTCTGGTGTGAGAGAATTGACCGTCTGCAAGGCCGTTGCCCAGGGGACGCCCAGATGATTTGATGTTTTTATCATCCTTGTGGGAGGCTTCTCTCATGTCCCCGTATGAGGAGCTGGAGCTGATAGAGGGAGCTCATCTGCCTCTCCCCAGATTCGAACCTGTGATCTTCAGTCCTACTGGCATAGGGGTTTAACCCACTGCGCCACTGGGGGCTCTCACAACTCTAGTTGTGAGAAATATAGATTTTAGTATGGATGTTTTGCTCTGTTCTGAGAACTTGTAGAAAGGTAATGTTGTACCCAACATATGGCCATAATGAGCACTCATTCATTGTGGCTTGGTAGTCCAAGAGCTACACAGCACTTACTTGCAGTTGTGAAATAGTGAGGTTTGGTTCCTCCACTTCCATAAGTCTAGTTGTGAGAAATATGGGTTTTGGTGCTCTGTAGTAAAAACTTGTAGAAAGGATGAAAGAAATCATTGACTTCACTGGACACAAATTGCTGAGGTCCAGAAGCATATTCTTTGTGCTTCTGGGTGCTGCTGGCATACTGCCGGCACAGAGTACCCCAGAGCCTATCAAATTATACAGGGCTACTTCCAACTGAGCTCTTTTGGACCTTGTCAGCAGCGTATCAGCAGAGCCAAAAAGAAACTGAGGAGGAGGTGAGAGGAAGCTTGGGGACAGCATGGAAACATTATAGAAGGGATCCCATAACCACTGACAGTAAGGGGACAAAGCCTTACGCTGCCCCGTGGTTTCCCCTGCTGTCCCATGGCTTCTTGTCCTTAATGTATAATGTATTAGCATAATTATGTCTATTTGATTATTCATATTCTGTTTTTCATTTTGATGTCAATTCTCTTTTGTTATGTTTATAGTTATTCTCTTGTATTATTTTGTATTATTCAGAAGTGTTTATAGTTGCTAAGGGCATTTAATGTTGACCTTTTTTGTGTGTAAACAACCCTGAGTCCCCTTGGGGAGAGAGGGCAGTCTATAAATAAATTGTTGATGTTGTTTTTGTTGTTAGATACACAACAAGATAAGTTCACAGCAAACAAGGTCACTCTGCTGGCTGTTGTATTAGATCACACATTGGACACTTCCCCAGTGTCTAGGACTATCAGTGAATAATGCATGCAGAACCCAGTAGGGTGGCCTTTTGCAGCTGACAGATGGTAATTTTGTTAATGCCGATTGTGTTTAAGTGCAGGCCAAGGTCTTCAGGCACTGCACCCAGTGTGCCAATTGTTGTTGTTGTTGTTGTTATATAATGTGATGAGGTCCCAACTCACATTGTGCTTACTCCAGAGTGCACACATATCTGCAAACATACATAATTTCAAGGACATACTCTGTGTGCTCAGACATAAGTCTAGACATTTTGTTCTCAACCCACAAATTTGAGGAAACTTATCCATGGGTCAATATATTTTCCGTACCTTAGTTTTTATCACAAATGAGCCCACCCCTTCACTGAATAGAGTATCAAAAGGCAAGAGGTTAGTCCAACTTGAGGGAACCTAAAAGAAGTATTGACATTCACCCTCACCCTCCCCCCAACCCTCCATCATGATGCCATTTCTGGCCTTTTTGAATGCCAGTGTGTGGAAATGGCAGCGACCTGGTATGGCTGGCTCCTCATGGTGGCATTGGTGGTTTCCTTCTCTGCAGTATGACCCTTAACTTATCCATAGATGATATCAAAATCCATAATTTTGCCCCCAAAGCCTGCTTCAGCTCATACATGTGTTCAATTTATACACGGATATATGTATACATAGTGTTCTTTCTGGACTGGCGATCTTTAAAGTAGGTAGAACTCTGACTTTACATTGCTATGAAACATCTGTTGTGTCTGTTAATAATAATAGTCTTCTTATCCATGCTAGTCTTGACAATATACAGGTCTCTTGAGGAGAACCGGGGTGAATCCAGCCTAAATTCAGAACATATGGAAATGCAAAAGAACCAGACAACCATTCAGGAGTTTCTCTTGGTAGGCTTGACCAGCTCTCCTGAACATCAGATGGTCATCTTCGGAGGATTCACTTTTATTTACACAGCTGCTTTGGCGGTTAATTTTCTCTTCATCTTTACTATTGGAAGTTGCAGCAAGCTCCATACCCCAATGTATTTCCTGCTCATCAATCTGTCCCTAGCAAATATGCTGTGTATCTCGGTGACTATTCCCAACATGTTGCGGACTTCATTGGTCCACAGGAAGACCATCTCCTTTTGGGGCTGCATGGCCCAGGTCTACCTTTTACTCTGGGCTCTGGGGACAGAACTCTTACTCCTCTCATTTATGGCCTTTGATCGCTATGCTGCCATCTGCCATCCTTTGCAGTACACAGTCATCATGAGGAAGGAAGCATACGTTGGGGTGGTAGCCGGGGTGTGGATGGCTGGATCTGTTAATTCTGCAGTTCATGTGGGACTTCTGCTGCGGCTCTCCTTCTGTGGCTCCAATGTCATCAACCATTTCTTTTGTGACCTGCCTCCACTGCTGTCACTCTCTTGCTCAGATGTTAGCCTCAATGAGACCATGGCTTACATATCCGATGCAGTCTTCTCCATGGGCAGCTGCATGCTGACATTAGCCTCATACTCATTCATTCTGTCAACCATATTTAGAATTCGATCTACTGAAGGGAAAAAGAAAGCCTTCTCTACTTGTTCTTCACACCTCCTGGTGGTCAGCTTTTACTTTTCCACCATAATCTATACATATATCAGACCCACCTCAGTCTATTCTCAACAAGAAGACAAGGTGATTGCTATACTTTATTCAGTAGTGACACCTCTGCTCAATCCACTCATATATTCCCTAAGGAATAAAGAAGTTAAAGATGCACTGAAGAAGCTTACACATAAATACACAATAAGAATCAATGTAAGGTAGTAGTGAGAACATTGGACTTTCCCAGCTTAGGACTTAATCAAAACAACCTGTTATATCATTGTAACCACATACTTTAAGCGAACAGAAACATGACATGTTTGGGTGATGATTGCCAATATAGCAGGCATGGGCAAACTTTGACCTTCCAGACGTTTTGGGTTTCAACTCCCACAATTCCTAACAGCCTATTGCCTGTTAGGAATTGTGGAAGTTGAAGTTCAAAACACCTACAGGGCCACATTTTGCCCATTCCTGTGATATAGACTACTTAGTTATGACTGCATCTCCTGGACCCATCCTCCTCCCTCGTCCACCTTAAGAACCATTGGCAATATTTGATGAAGCATGTCCATTCAGCTTCCAATTGGTGTGTAAAGAGGAGGATGTTTCTAGCCATCTCCTGCTATCAAGCCAAGTTTTGACAAGGACTTGCAACAGGTCCTCTTTTGGATTGTTGTAAGTTCACTCTCTGGCAGGAAGACTTTGGATATATCAACCTCCTTGCATCACAGTTGGGTTTGTTTGATCCACTAGTTGGCTGTTAAGGTAGACCAGGGGTCCTCAAACTTTTTAAACAGAGGGCCAGGTCACAGTCCCTCAAACTGTTGGAGAGCCAGATTATAATTTGAAAAAAAATGAATGAATTCCTATGCACACTGCACATATCTTATTTGTAGTGCAAAAAACACTTAACAACAATACAATAATTAAAATAATGAACAATTTTAAGAAATATAAACTTAGTATTGCATTGGGAAGTGTGGGCCTGCTTTTGGCTGATGAGATAGGATTGTTGTTATGTGCTTTCAAGTCGTTTCAGACTTAGGTTGACCTTGAGCAAGGGCCGGGAAATGACCTTGGAGGGTTGTATCTGGCCCTCGGGCCTTAGTTTGAGGAACCCTGCGGTAGACTTTGGCAGACATTTATACAGTCTTCCCGGATACAAAGGTGCTATGGAGGCATTAACTCTACGTTAAGGTAAAGTAAAGGTTTCCCTTTGACATTAACTCTAGTTGTGTCCAACTCTGGGAAATGGTGCTCATCTCTATTTCTAAGCCAAAGAGCCAGCGCTATCCATAGATGCCTCCAAGGTCATGTGGTGACATGACTGCACGGAGTGTCGTTACCTTCCCACTGAAGCATTACATATTGATATACTCACATTTGCATGTTTTTGAACTGCTAGGTTGGCAGAAGCTGGGGCTAACAGCTGGAGCTCACCCTGCTCCCCAGATTTGAACCACCGACCTTTTGGTCAGCAGGCTCAGCAGCTCAGCAGTTTAACCCACTGCACCACTGGGGGCTCCTAACTATGTTACAAAGATATAAATTATGTTGTTGTTAGTGGTGGTGCTATTGGTGATGGTAGTAAAATAATTGTCCAGTTTCTTCATTAATCAGTTTTGGTCCCACAATGCCTTCTCTGGAAGTCATGTGTTTGGTCAATGGTCTAAGAAGGATTAAGACAACTCTTTGTAAATCTATATCAATAAAGCAAGCATCATGCTTATTAGAACGTGTGCCTGCAAGTTCTTGAATGGATGTGCAGTTTCTTATATGTCCTTCCTTCAGTCTTAACTTTGATGACCTGTTCTCAAAGATCAGTCCTGAAAATCCAGAGCTTCCACAGCTTCCATCAGAAAAGGAAATTAAAAGTTCTGCATCTAAAATGGCTTAAAACTCTTAGGTTCAACCAGAAGTTGGTCCTGGATATCTAGATGACATCCAGGGCATTTCACAGACCTCATGGAGATAAGCAAAGACACCCATGCAACCAAGGAAAAGGGGAGAAGCCATCTAACTGATGTACTAATATGCATATTCACAATTCAGTAATAACACCCCAGTATTTATTTATTATTTATTTCCTGTAATTCTATCCCATTCCTTTTCAACGCGCAAAGGGGGGCTCAGGACAGTTTCCATTTGGCAGCAATTTGATACCACTACATATAACACAGCAATATAATACCACTTAAAACAATAAATAAAACATTCATTAAAACAGTAAAAAAAAAACAGTATTAGTAAAAAAAAACAGTAGCATAGTTAAGTATACTGAAAAATTATGCGATGTAAATGGTGATACTCCAGCCAATGTAAAGAAATTGCTTTAATCTGGTGGTAAAGAACGTTTTCCTATATTTGGGTATATTCCATTCACTATGATCATTTTTTACCCAATAGAATTTCCTTTTTTGTCTGTTGCTGCCATCAAGTGACCATTGTTTTAAAATACATATATTTACATTATTTGTAAGATTGGCATCCTATACAGAATCTATCTATATCTTTTATTTATATATTTTATTTTTTGGTCCAGTGTTAATCTGTGATTTGAAGCTCTCTGAAGCTCTCTTGTTCAAAGACATCTGCAGAGTTCCAGAGGAACCAATTAAGGTTTCAGGGAAGTTTTTTAAAAAAAACTTTTTAATATAATTTCTATAGAGGTTAATTGTAGTTTATTGTATTCCATAATGGCTGCTGCAAACTGGCCCCTTAGGCCCTCATCAAAAGTTGAGTTGAAATATGAAATGGTTAGGAAGCTAACAGTTATTAAGAAGAAGAATCTGCCTCATTAATTCCTGTCTAGCACTACATACATAAACAACTTTTTTTCATGTCAGGAGTGACTTGAGAAACTGCAAGTCGCTTCTGGTGTGAGAGAATTGGCCGTTTGCAAGGACGTTGCCCAGGGGACACCCGGATGTTTTGATGTTTTACCATCCTTGTGAGAGGCTTCTCTTATGTCCCTGCATGAGGAGCTGGAGCTGACAGAGGGAGCTCATCCACGCTCTCCCCAGATTCGAACCTGTGACCTGTCGGTCTTCAGTCCTGCCGGCACAAAGGTTTAACCCATTGCGCCACCGGGGGCTCCACATAAACAACTAATTATAGAAGTTTAATTTTTGAATGATGCTTTGTAATGATTGAATACCAAAGTAGAACTCAACTCTGGATAACCATTTTATTATATAACTAGTCATCCCTTGCCATGCATTGCTGTGGCCCAGTCTGTGTATATATGTTCTGTGTGTGCATATATATGTGTTTATGTGTGTGTATATGTTTGTGTATATGATATGTATGCTTGCGTGTGTATATATATGTGGTTTTGCGCATGCATTGTAATGTATTTTTTTAATTGTTTGGCTTTTTAAGTCTCTTCTACTGTGTTTTTCAATGTTTTTATGAATGATGGTCACTCATTGGCCTGATAAGTGTCTTGTGTCCAAATTTGGTGTCAATTCATCCAGTGGTTTTTGCGTTATGTTAATCCCACAAACGAACATTTTTATTTATATAGATGGCTATCAATATTAATGATTAACATGTTCATAGTTCATAGGCTTTAGCTACCATCCGGCAATGAAGATCTGATAGCATAGCATATGTGTTGTTGAAAATTTCATGGCAGGAATCACTGGATTGCTGTGTTTTTTGGGCTGTGTGGCCATGTTTCAGTAGCATTCTTTCCTGATGTTTCACCTGCATCTGTGATAAGCATCCTCAGAGGCTTGTTCAGAGGTCTGTTTGAAATGAAGCAAGTGGAGTTTATGTATATCTGTGGAATGTCCAGGCTACTCAATGCTAATCAAGCTTGCTAATTGCAATGTTCACACTTGCTTCAAACAGGCAAGAGTTCTGGGTTGTTGTAGGTTTTTCGGGCAGTATGGCCATGTTCTAGAAGTTAAGTGCTGCTCCGGGCTTTGGAGCTGACTGAAGTAGCACACTTCATTATTTATTTTTGTGCCTTTGAGCAGATACTCGGAGGTCAATAAATCAACATAAATGGCAGTGTAGACTCATATAACCCAGTTCAAAGCAGATAATCTGGATTACCTGCTTTGATAATCTGGATTATATGGCCTTGTAGAAGGATCCTAATAGACTTAAGACACTTCAGTTAACTATGTTCTTCATTAGGTTGTTGTAGGTTTTTTCGGGCTATATGGCCATGTTCTAGAGGCATTTTCTCCTGACGTTTCACCTGCATCTTTGGCAAGCATCCTCAGAGGTAGTGAGGTCTATTGGAACTAGGAAACTGGGTTTATATATCTGTGGAATGACCAGAGTGGGGCAAAGAACTCTTGTCTGCTGGAGCTAGGTGTGAATGTTTCAGCTGGCCACTTTGATTGGCATTTGATGGCCTGACTGTGCCTGGGGGAATCTTTTCTTGAGAGGTGATTAGATGTGCCTGATTGTTTCCCCTCTGCTGTTTTGCTGTTGTAATTTTAGAGTTTTTTTAATACTGGTAGCCAGATTTTGTTCATTTTTATGGTCTCCTCCTTTCTGTTGAAATTATCCACATGCTTGTGTATTTCAATGGCTTCTCTGTGTAGTCTGACATGGTGGTTGTTGGAGTGGTCCAGCATTTCTGTGTTCTCAAATAATATACTCTCAAATAATATGTTTCTCTTCATTTCTTTCCTTGAAGGTCTTAAGGTGTCTCCATCCCAATGACGCAATGAGAGAATTCAACCAGACTTGCTTGACGGAGATCATCCTTTTAGGCTTCTCAGATTTCCAGACCTCACAGAAGCTTTTGTTTGGGCTTGTACTAATTTTCTACCTGGTGGCACTCATTGGGAACAGTCTGATTTTGATCCTCACCATCACGGAGCCTATGCTTCACACACCAATGTACTTCTTCCTCCAGAACCTATCCTTGCTGGAAATTGGCTACACTTCATGCATCATCCCTAAGACCCTAACACATTTGTGGTCAGAGACACGAACCATCTCCTTTGCAGGTTGTGGAACTCATATGTATTTCTTTGTTCTTTTTGGCATCACAGAGTGTTGCCTTCCCTGTGTGATGGCATACGACCGCTATGTTGCCATATACAAACCTCTGCAATACCCATGCATTATGACTCCCCGGGAATGTGCCCAGCTGGCTGCCATCTCATGGGTCACTGGTATTTTGGTAGCTTTCGGACAGTGCTTTTCAATATTTATTCTTCCCTTTTGTGGACCTAATAGAGTAAGCCATTTTTTCTGCGACATTCTGCCTGTCTTGAAACTGGCTACGACGAACACCATCAATAATGAGATGGTAGTTATCACTGTGACAGTGTTCTTCATCCTTGTGCCCTTTCTACTCATCATCTTGTCCTACAGCCTCATCATCACCACCATCCTCATGATGCCTGTGGCTAAGAACAGACACAAAACCTTCTCTACTTGTGCTTCCCATCTCATTGTGGTTTCTCTGTTCTTTGGAACGACCATCTTCACCTACATCCGACCCAAATCAGCCCACTCCTTGGGCAGCAATAGGGTCCTGTCCCTTCTCTACACGGTAGTGACACCAACATGCAACCCAATCATTTACACATTGAGAAATAAAGAGATAAACGTGGCATTTAAAAAATCAGTGTTGCAGAAAACTGTCTTCTGTAGATAATCGGAAATCATCACCTGGTTATGTCAAACCACTATCACATATTTTGGGTTGTTTCTGGGCTGTATGGCCACATTCCAGAAGCATTCTCTCCTGACGTTTCACCCACATCTATGGCAGGCATCTTCAGAGGTTGTGAGGTCTGTTGAAAACTAAGTAAGTGAGGTTTAAACATCTGTGGAATGTCCAGGGTGGGAGAAAGAACTCTTGTCTGCTAGAGGCATGTGTGAATGTTGCAATTTGCCACCTTGCTTAGCACTTAGTGGCCTGCAGTTTCAAGGTCTAGCTGGTTGCTGCCTGGGGGAAGCCTTTGTTGGGAAGTGTTAACTGGACCTGATTGTTTCTTGTCTGGAATTCTCCTGTTTCCTGAGTGTTGCTCTTCATTTACTGTCCTAATTCTAGAGTTTTAAATACTGGTAGCCGGATTTTGTTCATTTTCATTGTTTTCTCCTTTCTGTTGAAGTTGTCCACATGCTTATGGATTTCAATCACTTCTCTGTGTAATCTGACATGGTGGTTGTTAGAGTGGTCCAGCATTTCTGTGTTCTCTAAAATCAGAACAGTAAATAAAGAGCAAGACTCAATAAGCAGGGGAATTCCAGAGAAGAATCAATCAGGGCCAGCTAACTCTATTTGTTATTATTACTACATTTATTATTTTACTCATTTACTTATATTGGTTTTGCATTTTATGTACTTTATTTTCTGATTTTTTGTTGTGTTTTTGTGTTTATATTGTGTTTTACTGTATTGATGGGCATGGCCATATGTAAGCCATACCGAGTCCCCTTGGGGGAGATGTAGGCGGGGTATATAAATAAAGTATTATTATTACTCTATTTACTATTATTACTACATTTCTTATTTTACTCTATTTACTATTATTATTACATTTATTAATTTACTCTATTTATTATTATTATTATTAGTAGTAGTATTACATTTATTGTATTGTCGAAGGCTTTCATGGATGGAATCACTGGGTTGTTGTAGGTTTTTTCGGGCTATATGGCCACCATATTCTAGAGGCATTTCTCCTGATGTTTCACCTGCATCTATGGCAAGCATCCTCAGAGGTAGTGAGGTCTGTTGGAACTAGGAACAGCACAACAACAGAGAGGAAACAAACAAGGACATCTAATCACCTCTCAACAAAATATTGCTCCAGCACTGCCAGGCAATCAAATGTCAATCAAGGTGGTCAGTTGAAACATTCACACCTAGCTCCAACAGACAAAGTCCTTTGTCCCACCCTGGTCATTCCACAGATATATAAACCCTTTTTCCTAGTTCCAACAGACCTCACTACCTCTGAGGATGCTTGCCATAGATGCAGGCAAAACGTCAGGAGAGAATGCCTCTAGAACATGGCCATATAGCCCGAAAAAACCTACAGCAACCCATTACATTTATTATTTTATTTTATTATTGTTGTTATTATTATATTTATTATTTTTACTCTGTTATTATTACATTTATTATTTTACTCTATTATTACTGTTATTATTACATTTCCATTATTTTAGATAAGAGTGAAAAGTTTTTTTAAAAAATGGCTTCAACTATTACTTTGTTTGGCTTCTATTAGGTAATATTTTATTAACTGAAATTGAACATAAACAATAATAATTGAAGACATTAAAATAAATATTTCACTCTCTCTCAGACTCTGAAGCCCAACTTATTCATTCCTAAATCAGATTTTCTTAGCAATAATGGTCATTCAATGCCCCCCATTCTGTAAGACATTAAGTGTCCTGCATTCTGCATCCGAAAAATATCTATGGGACATCAATTCAAATACATGATGTTATAAAAGAGTTTAGCCTCTGTGTTATAATTTTTGTGGTCCGGGTTTAATAATATTATTGGTCAAGATATGTATAGTCTGAGGGTTATGACAACTAAGAATATTTTGGAATCCCTACAGCCTCGCGTTTTCAAGAGAGCTTCATATCTATCCTGCAAAAGTATTTGTGTATGTGTGCATTTCTGGAGTCTGTGTTTTCCCTTTCAATCCATCAGGGCCCCCAAGGCAATCCACAAAGGAACATCTCTTGTTTGACCAATAAAATTTCCTTTATTCAACAGTTTGTGGTGTGCCAAATCCAGCTTCTGCGTACTTTCTGTTGTTGTATTTAATGCTGTTTTTGTGTTCTCAGATCCTTCATAATTCAAGCAAGGATTTCAATCCATACCATCACATTACTCATTTAGGGAAGCAGACATATTTACATTCTAAATTTTGCCAAGAGAAAAGTATTTGCTGAAAATTAAAATGCTACAAAATACAATTCAGTTGCAATGTATCAAATTATTTATTTGTTTGATTGTTCGTTTACTATATTTGTATACCACCTTTCTCAGCCCTCAGGCAGTTTACAGAGGCAACTATTCGATGCCCAAGAACATCACAAAACATTTAAAACATTAATACATAGTATAAAACCAAACAAAAGTAATAAAAACTTAAGCCATTTGCGTCTCCTAATTAAAAATATTATCAATCTCATTGTCCAGTCGTTCCAAGTTCCTATGTCTCTTACATTGCATTTCTAAGATCATCCGGGGAGGCCCTGCTCTCACTTCCGTCAACAGCACAGACGCATCTGGCGGGGGCGAGAGACAGGGCCTTCTCGGCGGAGGCCCCCCGCCTATGGAACACACTCCCAAATGAGGTAAGATCTGCTCCCTCCCTCCTGGCTTTTAGAAAAAAAAATTAAAATTATGGTGTTGGGACCAGGTCTTCAGGCAGTAGAAGTAAATGTATGCAGCATTTCGGAAAGACAATGACTGGAACGGCGATTCGACGGACGAGACTGTTTTATGGTTTTAGTTATTGTTGTATTGCTTATGGGTGTATTGTTTGAATTTGATTTATGTCTAATTGTAGTGTATAGTTGTAATTGTTTGTACTGGCATTGAATTTTGCCATTACTTATGTGTAAACTGCTTTGAGTCCCCCTCGGGGTGAGAAAAGCGGTATACAAATACAGTAAATAAATAAATGCTTGCTCGAACAGCCAGGTCTTGACTCTTTTCTGGAATGTTAAGAGGGAGGAGGCCGATCTAATGTCCCTAGGAAGGGCATTCCATAGCCAAGGGGCCACCATTGAAAAGGCCCTGTCTCTCATCCCCGCCAAACATATTTGTGATGCAGATGGGATCGAGAACAGGGCCTCCCCGGACGATCTTAAAGTCCTAGCAGGTTCATAAGGGGAGATACGTTTGGACAGGTAAGTTGGGCCAGAACTGTTTAGGGCTTTATAGGCTAAAGCCAGCACTTTGAATTGTGCCCGGTAGCAGACTGGCAGCCAGTGGAGCTGACGTTACAGAGGAGTTGTATGCTCTCTGAGCGCCACTCCTGTTAGTAATCTTGCTGCCATCTGTTGGACCATTTGGAGCTTCCGGACAGAGTTCAAATGGAGTACACAAGCAAGCAGGAGTAAACTAGTTTGCAATCAGACATTTTAGTTATTTTTTTTTTCATGTATGACTAATACAACAGTTAGCAGGAAAATGAGATAAAACTTTAAAGGATAAATATGTGTTGATCCAAACATTCAGTAAACACTCCAATAGCTAAGTTCTACATAAAACATGCACATCAAAATGCTTGCGCCAAATATGCTTTTCAAAAGGCATCCAATAATGTGCTTTCCAGTTCTATGATTTTATTATTCTTCCAGAGTTATAAATCATCATACGCTTCAGGGCCTTTTTTACCTCTTTGTTTCTAAGACTATAGATTAAAGGGTTCAACATGGGGATGATCACCCCATACAGGATGCTCATCAGCCTGTCCTGGTCTGGATGGTGGCTGGAAGAAGGCCTTATATAAGTGAAGATGGTGGTCCCATAGAAGAGGCACACCACCATGAGGTGAGAGGCACATGTGGAAAAAGCCTTGCGTTTCCCCTCCACAGAACGGATCCTGAGGATGGTGGAGATGATGTGAACATAAGAGATCAGGGTCACCAGAGAAGTTCCCACACCAAAAATGCCACCAACAATAAGGACAACCATCTCAGCCTCATAGGTAGAAGCACACAATAAGGCCAGTACTGGTGGGATGTCACAATAGTATTGATTGACTCTGTTGGAATTACAGTAAGGAAGTGTGAAGGTCATCACTGTGTGTAGAAAAGAGTTCAGAAACCCAGTGATCTATGTACCAGTAGCCATCTGAAGACAGAGCTTCTTATTCATGATGACCGTGTATCTCAAGGGGTTGCAGACAGCCACATAACGGTCATAGGCCATGACAGACAAGAGGAAGCCCTCTGTCCCTGCCAAGGCGACCAAGAAGTAGAGTTGCAGCATACAGCCAGCAAAGGAAATAATACTATTCCCTGTTAAGAGGTTATCCAGCATTTTGGGCACTGTTGCTGTGGGACAAAAGATGTCTAGCAAGGAAAGATTGCTGAGGAAGAAGTACATGGGATTATCCAAGTGTGAGTCTGCTCCTATGGCAAGAAGGATGGTGCCATTTCCCAGCAGGCTGACCAGGTAGATGAGCAGGAAAACCGCAAAGAGAGAAAAGCGGATAGCTGGCAGATCAGAAAGTCCCATTAAGATGAATTCTGTCACTGTGGTACCATTCTTCATGACTTTCCTAGGAGAAGAGCTTTCCTTGACAAGAGAAGGAAGATATTAAGCTTGTCAAAACTACACCATCATAGATATAAGATTTCTTTGTTTGCAAACAGATTAGATAAACATTTGCATGTCATTATATTTACTCATCAGATTTATATGGCTACCTGGGCATGTAAAAAACAAAGCAAAAAATGAAACAAGTGAAAGAAAACGAAAGGTAATCAAACTGCAGCTTAAAATATAGCATAAAATGTCACAACTAAGAAGGACCCAACAGAGCAATAAAACCCCATATTTCTTTTTAAGACAATCAGAGCACCAAATGTGGCTGGAATTCAGTATGTGATTTATATCTGCAAGAACAGAACAGTATCACAACTTCCATATTCAGCAAGGGGCTGTTGTGCATTTGGCTAGGAGTCAGCTGCATTAAATCACCATTGACTGAAAGATCATGAGTTTGAAGCCAGCCCAGGTCAGAGTAAGTTCCCAGCCATTTGTCAAACTTGTTGTCAACCTTTGCAGCCCAAAAGACAGTTGCATCTGTCAAGTACGAAATTTAGGTACAACTTATGCGGGGAGGCTAATTTAACTAATTTACAATGCCATAAAAAATCTCCAGCAACAGGCAAAAGAATGAGGAAGTACTCCATCAAGGATTTGGTGTCACAGGTGAACCGTGAAACAACAATTCCCCTGGTGGCTGGAATTCGAGCATACCCTCATGAAGCTGGAATGTTCAACTGCCTCTGTGTTTGTTTATATCAGGGGTCCTCAAACCTTTTAAACAGGGACCAGGTTACAGTCCCTCAAACTGTTGGAGGGCCGAATTATAATTTGGAAAAACATGAATGAATTCCTATGGACAGTGCACATATCCTATTTGTAGTGTAAAATTACTTTAAAACAATACAATAAGTAAAATGAATAACAATTTTAACAAATATAAACTTATTAGTATTTCAATGGGAAGTGTGGGCCTGTGATGGGATTATTGTTGTTATGTGCTTTCAAGTCATTTCAACCTTAGGTTGACCCTGAGCGAGGGCTAGGTAAATGATCTTGGAGGGCTATATTTGGCCCCCGGGCCTTAGTTTGAGGACCCCTGGTTTATATATGTTGTGTGTCTATGGCATTGAATGTTTGCCATGCATATGTGCATTGTAATCCGCCCTGAGTCCCCTGTGGGGTGAGAAAGGCAGAATATAAATACTGTAAATAAATAAATACTACATAAACAAGTAAAAGAAGTGGTTGTTTGATATTGGTCTATTTGGACAATGGCTAAAGAGTGCCATTGCATATTGATAGAGCTCAATATGCATCAAGACAGCAGCTAGGGAGTGTCAATGTACAACAGTAGAGCATGCTCCACTCAGTGATTCCTCTGCTCTTCCCTTGTTGAAGCACATGAAAGATCATGAATGCAAAGTACCAATTCTATGTTAGTCTGCATATAAAGGATCTGCTCCCATCCCGAATAATGGTCTCTCTTTGCAATACAGTGAATTTGGAGGAACACACACATATGTGTGTGTAATGTATGTGTGTAATGTATATGTGCACATTGTCCACCATATTCAACAAGGGAAGAGATGGATCCGTTTGCAGTTCTGTGAAGCTGCTTTTACACTTCAGCAGTGCAAACATAACCAACACTTCTAGAACATGGCCATATAGCCCGAAAAACCTACAGCAACCCAGTAACCAACACTTTCTATAGTTTAGACCAGTGGTTCTCAACCTTCTGAATGCCACGACCCCTTAATACAGTTCCGCATGTTGTGGTGACCCCCCAATCATAACATTATTTTTGTTGCTACTTCATAACTGTAATTTTGCTGCTGTTATGAATCATAATGTAAATACCTGTTATGCAGGATGTATTTTCATTCAATGGACCAAATTTGGCACAAATACCCAATGCACCTAAATCTGATTACTGGTGGGGTGGGGGTTTGATTTTGTCATTTGGGAGTTGTAGTTGCTGGGATTTATAGTTTACCTATATTCAAAGAGTTTTCTGAACTTTACCAATGATGGAATTGAACCAAACTTGGCACACAGAACTCCCATGACCAAAAGAAAATACTGGGTTTGCTGGGCACTGTCCTTGAGTTTTGGAGGTGTAGTTCACCTACATCAAGAGAGCACTGTGGACTCAAACAATGATGGATCTGGACTAAACTTGGCACAGATACTCAATATGCCCAAATGTGAACACTGACAGAGTTTGGAGAAAATAGACTTTAACATTTGGAATTTGTAGTTACTGGGATTTATAGCTCACCTACAATCAAACAGCATTCTGAACCTCACCAATGATAGAATTGGGCCAGACTTCCCACACAGAACACCCCACAACCAAGAGAAAGTACTATGTTTTCAGATGGTCTTTGGTGACCCCTCTAACGCCCCCTCACAACCCCCTGGGGTCCCGATCCCCAGGTTGAGACATAAGGGTTTAGACTTTTTCAGTTCTGCAAATGTCACTTGCTATGGACATATACATAAGAATAAAATGTTTTATATATACATACATGCATGCATATACACATACATATATAAGTTTGAAAAAATGCTTTAAGAATTCTCAATCTTTCTATTCATGTAAGCATCCTTTGTCATTGAGAAGGCATGTTCGGCTATCATTGTCACTGTTATTATCTGCCTTCAAACAGGCTCTAAATTATTATAGGCTCTTCTTAGATTTATTTACTGGAGGTTTGCTACTGCCTTCCTCTGAGTCTCAGAGACTGGTCATGGTCATTCAGTGAGTTTCCATATCTGATTTGGAATGTCACCCCCTCGATGGACTGTCACCTTGTCGTGGTGAGGGGGCTTGCGTGTTCCGATGAACCTGTGGGCACAACAACTGGAGTCCTGCACTCCCAGGAGTGGCCGCGGGGGAGGTCCCAGACCAAGCACAGTCCGAAGACCCAAAGACCTCAACGGCGGAGCAGGCGGAGGATAACATGGCACATGTTACAACGGCTGCGAAGGCGGAAGAAGGCTGCAACAGACTGAGAAGCCATGGTCATTGTGTTAAACTACATCACCAGTGGAACCTCATCTGTGAAGACTGTGTGTTGTTCAGTTGTGCACTGACCTCCACACATTAAAAAAACCCACGCACAGGCGTCTTCCAAAGAAAATAAAAACAAACCAACCAAAGTCCCATGGCGATCAGCGAGTGGCGACGGGGGCAGGACTGTGAAATCTGGAAGCCCCTAGTCACAGACTGGCACATGGGCGGTGGGTACGGACTCAGTCGTTCTACCTCAAGGTCCGAGGCAGTTGAGTAGTTCGGCAGCTGTATCCACAACTGAGCAGCCCTATTGAGGACCCACTCTGCTCACCCCACACGGGGAGGGGGCTAGAAAAGGTGCCCTAAACATAGTCTGCCTTTCTCATCCCTGACTGGACTGCCGCGTCCAGTGGGGTCACCATCCTGCGGCCAAAAAAGAAAAATGAACTTTGGTACGTGGAACGTACGGACACTGATGGACAACAGTGACAGTGAACGCCCCGAACGCAGAACTGCCATCATCGCAAGGGAGCTGGGACGCTTTAACATCGACATAGCAGCCCTTCAGGAGACCCGGAGAGC
The DNA here is from genome assembly GCF_025583915.1 of Anolis sagrei ordinatus. Taxonomy (NCBI): domain Eukaryota; kingdom Metazoa; phylum Chordata; class Lepidosauria; order Squamata; family Anolidae; genus Anolis; species Anolis sagrei. Next base: position 14,226,952 of record NW_026847660.1, read on the forward strand.
AGGAGAGGGACAGCTGAAGGAAGAAAAAGGAGGCTACACCTTCTTCTGGAAGGGACTGCCCGAAAAAGACCAAAGAATGCACGGAGTTGGCTTTGCCATCAGGAATGATCTGGTGAAACATCTGTCCGAAGCACCCACTGGCATCAACGAACGACTCTCAACCCTCCGAATTGATCTTGCCAAAAACCAACGGGCAACCATCATAAGTGCCTATGCACCAACACTAGACGCTGATGAAGACATCAAGGAGAAATTCTACTGTCAGCTGGACACCGTCCTATCGGGGATACCTAAGGAGGACAAAATCATTCTCCTGGGGGACTTCAATGCAAGAGTCGGGCGAGACTTCGACCTGTGGCCAGGCACCATAGGAAAAGACGGGGTTGGAAACAGCAACTCGAATGGCATCCTGCTTCTCACCAAATGTGCGGAGCACAACCTTGTCATCACCAACACGCTCTTCCGCCAGAAAAACAAGTTCAAGACATCATGGAAGCACCCCCGGTCAAAGCACTGGCACCTCTTAGACTATGTAATCACACGCGCCAGAGACCGCCGTGACGTGCTCCTCACAAGAGCCATGACAGGTGCTGACGACTGCTGGACTGACCACAGGCTAATTCGATCCTCGATGGCTATCAAGATCGCTCCCAAGCGCAGACTCCAAGGAAGGAAGACAAGGCGCAAAATGAACACCCAAGCCCTTCAGGAGCCCTCCAGACGAGCCCATCTCCAAACAGCACTCAAGGACCATCTACCCACAGTACACCCCGAAAATGTTGAGGAACATTGGAACAAACTGAAGACCTCCATCATCCAAGCCTGCGAAGAAACTATTGGATACCAAGCCAAGAAACATCAAGACTGGTTTGATGAAAATGACATCGAGATCCAACAGCTAATTGACAAGAAAAGGAAAGCCTTCCAAACATGGCAGAGAGACATCAACTGTGCTGCTAAGAAAAAGATCTATGCCAGTGCAAAAGCTGAGGTCCAAAGAAGGACAAGAGAACTCAAGAACATCTGGTGGACAAAGAAGGCTGAAGAAATCCAACACCTGGCAGATACCCATGATGCTCAGGGATTCTTCAAAGCCACAAAGGTCATCTATGGGCCAAGAAACCATGGCATACAGCCTCTACGCTCATCAGACGGAACCAAACTCCTGAAGGACCAAAAGTCAATTGCACTACGTTGGAAAGAACACTACCAAAGCCTCCTAAACCGCAGCTCCAGTGTGGCCGAAGAGGTCCTCTCACAAATCCCGCAACAACAAACCAGGGATGAGCTTGCAGCACTGCCTAGTTTGGAAGAAGTCAGCAATGCCATCAGCCAACAAAAGAACAACAAAGCCAGCGGACCGGATGGGATCCCCGCTGAAATCTTTAAAGAGGGAGGACCTGCGCTGACACACCAACTCCACCAGCTCATAGAAAAAGTGTGGGTGACCGAGAAAATCCCAGCAGACTTCAAGGACGCCACCATCATCACCCTCTTCAAAAAAGGGGAAAGAACAGACTGCGGAAACTATCGAGGTATCTCCCTTCTAACCTCCGCTGGGAAAATCCTCGCAAGAATCCTTGCAAACCGCCTTCTGCCCCTCTCAGAAGACACCCTCCCAGAATCCCAGAATGGCTTCCGCCCCTCCAGAGGAACTGTGGACATGATCTTCACTGCACGACAGCTCCAAGAAAAATGCAGAGAACAAAATCAACCTCTGTACATGGCATTCATCGACCTTGCAAAGGCATTCGACACAGTGAATCGCAGCGCTCTCTGGACCATCCTCCAAAAAATCGGGTGCCCAAGCAAATTCGTGAACATCCTGCGGCTCCTCCATGATGATGGCAACAGTCTTGGACAGCAATGGCTCCCAAAGTGACCCATTTAAGGTGGAATCAGGTGTCAAACAGGGATGTGTTATTGCCCCAACTTTATTCTCCATCTTCATCGCTATGATACTTCACCTTGTTGATGGGAAGCTTCCCACCGGAGTGGAAATCATCTATCGGACAGATGGCAAGCTATTCAACCTCAGCAGACTGAAAGCCAAAACCAAGGTTACAACAACATCTGTTATAGAACTCCAGTATGCTGATGACAATGTCGTCTGTGCGCATACAGAAGATCTACAAGCCACTCTCAACACCTTTGCAGAAGCATACACAAAGCTTGGCCTGTCACTGAACATCGAGAAAACCAAAGTGCTGTTCCAGCAGTCACCAGCCGTCCCCTCTCCAATGCCAGAGATACAGCTTAATGGTGTAACATTAGAAAATGTCGACCATTTCCGCTACCTTGGCAGCCACCTCTCCACCAAAGTCAACATCGACGCCGAAATACAACACCGCCTGAGCTCTGCAAGTGCAGCATTTTCCCGAATGAAGCAGAGAGTGTTTGAGGACCGGGACATCCGTAGGGATACTAAGGTGCTTGTCTATAAAGCTATTGTCCTCCCAACCCTGCTATATGCCTGTGAGACGTGGACTGTCTACAGACGTCACATGCAGCTCCTGGAACGATTCCATCAGCGCTGCCTCCGGAAAATCCTGCAAATCTCCTGGGAAGACAAGCGGACAAACGTCAGTGTGCTGGAAGAAGCAAAGACCACCAGCATTGAAGCGATGGTCCTCCAACATCAACTCCACTGGACAGGCCACGTTGTCCGGATGCCTGACCACCGTCTCCCAAAGCAGTTGCTCTACTCCGAACTCAAGAACGGAAAACGGAACGTTGGTGGACAGGAAAAGAGATTTAAAGATGGGCTCAAAGCCAACCTTAAAAACTCTGGCATAGACACTGAGAACTGGGAAGCTCTGGCCCTTGAGCGCTCCAGCTGGAGGTCAGCTGTGACCAGCAGTGCTGCAGAATTCGAGGAGGCACGAGTGGAGGGTGAAAGAGAGAAACGTGCCAGGAGGAAGGCGCGTCAAGCCAACCCCGACCGGGACCGCCTTCCACCTGGAAACCAATGCCCTCACTGCGGAAGAAGATGCAGAGCAAGAATAGGGCTCCACAGCCACCTACGGACCCACAGGGAAACCCATGATGGAAGACCATCTTACTCGTCCAACGAGGGATCGCCTAAGTAAGTAAGTTGGAATGTCAAACCCTGATCTCCCTTGTAATAGACAAGTCCATGAGATGGCACATGCCAGCCAATCACTCTTCCTTCTGGCAGCACTTTGGTTTGTTATTTATATAACATAGCATTAAAATCCTAGAATCATAGAAGTATAGAGTTGGAAAAGACCTTGTGGGCCATCCAGTCCAACCCTCTGCCAAGAAGCAGGAAAATCGCATTCAAAGCACCCCCAACAGATGGCCATCCAGCCTCTGTTTAAAAACCTCCAAAGAAGGAGTCCCCACCACACTCTGGGGCAGAGAGTTCCACTGCTGAACAGCTCCCACAGTCAGGAAGTTCTTCCTCGTGTTCAGTTGGAATCTCCTTTCCTGTAGTTTGAAGCCACTGTTTTGCATCCTAGTCTCCAGGGCAGCAGAAAACAAGCTTGCTCCCTCCTCCCTATGACTTCCCCTCACATCTTGATCCATGGCCCTCATCATGTCTCCTCTCAGCCTTCTCTCCTTCAGGCTAAACATGTCCAGCTCTTTAAGCTGCTCCTCAAAGGGCTTGTTCTCCAGACCCTTGATCATTTTAGTTGCTCTCCTCTGGACACATTCCAACTTGTCAACATCTCCCTACAATTGTGGTGCCCAGAATTGGACACAGTATTCCAGATGTGGTCTAACCAAGGCAAAATAGAGGGGTAGCATGACTTCCCTGGATCTAGACAGGACATCCTGGCCCTGGCTTGTTTCTTTCCAAGGTAAAACAAACCAAAAGCAAACCACAATCCCTTTCTTTGGGTAGGGAGGGAGAGCATGCATGAACACCAGCTTTTATATTTTATTTTATAGCAATGAAATAAAATATTAAATGACCTTGCTTGGTTCACCTACATGTAAGAACAACTTGGCTGCATGATCCTTTAAGGTGGTCAAAAAAGACAAGTCAGGATTCTGGAGACACCATCGGTTGTTATAAATTCTGAACTGGCTTCACAATTTTCCACTCTCGTTCTATACACTTGTACTGCTGCTGTCATTGGGTCATGATGGTTCAAAGGTTTTGAATCTGTAAACTCGTGGCAGCTTAGTTTGAAGGAATTATAATAATAAATAATAAAACATTGTTTATACCACACCCCCTCTCCCAAAAGGGGACTCGGGGCAGCTTATAATCATAAAATAAAACATAGCCGATAATATAAACAAGGTAGATAACATGTGATAACAAAACACAAAAACACAAAACAAAACAAAAGATGTATTGTCAAAGGCTTTCATGGCTAGCATCACTGGGTTGCTGTAAGCTTTTCGGGCTGTATGGTCATGTTCCAGAAGCATTCTCCCCTGATGTTTCAACTGCATCTATGGCCATAGATGCAGGTGAAACATCAGAATGCTTCTGGAACATGGCCATACAGCCATGATGTTTCACCTGCATCTGTGGCCATAGATGCAGGTGAAACATCAGGAGAGAATGCTTCTGAAACATGGCCATACAGCCTGAAAAACTTACAGCAACCCCCCAAAAAACCCATATTTCCCACAAATGGATTCTGCACCTTGAATTGTTCCTTTCAAATTCAGAGTGGACAATCTTAGGTGGAAAGTCCTAGTGCTCATCACATCATGGATAAGGAAGACATCATCTACTTAAAATTGGATGTTGCTGTCTTTTTCCATCCTAAGTCCTAGCCTGCAAAAGTGCTCCACAAAGCTCATGCCCTTCAATACTCACTGGCAATGACTGCCTCATGTCCATTTCCTCTAAGAATGAGAATGATGAATTCTTCTACATGTTGAAATCAAGGAGAGGTTTGGACTGGATGGCCCTTGTGGTCTCTTTCAGCTCTACGATTCTATCTGTTCCTCTGCCAACCTAGTTTTGTCCTTTATGTTGGGACAGACGGGAGCACAGGGGAATAATAAACTGCAGAAATGGTTTCAGCAAAGCTAGTAAGCAGCTTACACAATAAGCAACAAGGCGAAGATCAATGTGTGATTTCCCACCACAATCAGGTATTGCAGGGATGGTCCTCTGAGATCTTCACTCAAGCCATGATTTCCCCATGGTTCTGTTAGTACTTACATGAAGAAAGAAAAAACCCAAGGAGACTGGGTTTTAATGAGGCACAGTTTTCATTCACAGTGGAATAGCCATTGTGGTACTCTGGTGAGGCTTGTAGACTGGCCATTCATGATAGTATGGACATCTGGATCAGGTCCGATTTGGCCCAATTCCATATCCAGACAGTCACCGTACCATCACTTATCCCCATGTTACTGCCACATCCACCTCAAACACAGAGTTCCTTCCAAAAGCATGGTTGTCACAGTCACATCTGTGATGTCAGAAAAGGACAGTGGTTGATCTCCCCTCATTCTTTCTGGTCATGTGGACACCCAGTTCTGCCATGACAGGTGCTGAGATGGAGCTTAATGATGGTCAATAAGTGGCGAAAGTGGCACAGAAGGACAAGGGATGCTTAGTGAGGCCAACACAGTTTCAACACGGTTGCACTATCTGAATGCCAATGCAATGTTGTAGAGGTTTGGCCTGGTATGTCTGGCTGCCATTACAATTACGGTATCCTTCTGGAACGCCTCAAGGATATGGGACTTGGGGGTACTGTTCTGCAGTGGCTCAGTCCTTCCTTGAGGGACGGTCCCAGAAGGTGTTACTGGGTGACACCTGCTCGACCCCACAACCATTGTTGTGTGGAGTCCCACAGGGTTCAATACTGTCCCCTATGTTTAACATATACATGAAGCCGCTGGGATCAACCGGAGTTTCAGAATGAGGTATTATCTCTATGCGGATGACGTCCAAATCTGTCACTCCTTTCCACCTGTTACCAAGGAGGCTGTCCAAACCTTGAACCAGTGCTTGGCTGCTGTGTCAGGCTGGATGAGAGCTAACAAATTGAAATTGAATCCAGACAAGACAGAGGTCCTACTGGTCAGTCGTGAGGCTGAACAGGGCATAGGGTTACAGCCTGTGTTGAATGGGGTTACACTCCCCCTGAGGACGCAGGTTCACAGCTTGGGAGTGATCCTGGACTCATCACTGAGCCTGGAACCCAGGTCTCGGTGGTGGCCGGGAAAGCTTTTGCACAGTTAAAACTTGTTCCCATACCTTGGGAAGTTGGATCTGGCTACAGTGGTCCACACTCTTGTCACATCCTGAATAGATTACTGCAACGCGCTCTACATGGGGTTGACTTTGAAGACTGTTTGGAAACTAGTCCAACGGGTGGCTGCTAGATTACTCACTGGAGCGTCATACAAGGAGCATACCACCCCCCGTTGTGTCAGCTCCACAGGCTGCCAATCCAATTCCGAGCACAATTCAAAGTGCTGGTTTTGACCTATAAAACCCTATACGGCTCCTGTCCAGCATACCTGTCCGAACATATCTCCTTCTACGTCCCACCTTGGAGCTTAAGATCTTCTGGGGAGGCCCTGCTCTCGGCCCTACCGTTGTCTCAAACACATTTGGCGGTGATGAGGGACAGGGCCTTCACGGTGGTAGCCCCCGCCTGTGGAATACGCTTCCTGGGGAAATTAGATCATCATCATCCCTCCTCACCTTCTGAAAGAAGGTAAAATCGTAGTTGTGGGACCAGGCCTTCGGGCAATCAGGTTAAAGGACAATGGATAATATTTGACTATGGCTTAGAAGTGGATTTGGATAAGTAAAGTGGAGTTATCATTAGTATATGGCTAGATAAATAGCCACCAGACTGGCAATAGCTAAATGGATCGTAAGTATACTGTTTAATTTCTATTTTAATGTTCATGGTTTTGATTGTTATTTTTCCTATTGTATTTTATGACGGCATTGAATTGTTGCCAATTGTAAGCTGCCCTGAGACCCCCTAGGGGTTGAGAAGGGAGGGGTAAAAATGTTCAAAATAAATAAATAAATAAATAAATAAATAAATAAATAAATAAATAAATAAATAAATAAAATAATTATACCAGGGCCATTTCCAAGTTCTAGTCCCCACTGTGCCAAGAAACACTCTGAATTGCCTTGGGACTATTGTTTTCTCCCTGCTTAACAACCTTACAGGATTAATGTGGACAGAAGAACGAGGAGAGTTGTGTGCACTCCTTGGATGAAAGGCTGATTAGACATGTGTAACTACTTGACCTATCTCACAGTATTGTTGCAGGAAGAAGAAGAGGAACCATGTGCCCTCATTGTAGGAAAGGATGGATGTATCTATAACTAGCAAACTAAGTAACTGTTCATGTAGCTCCTCTGAACCTTTTGGTAGTCCGGTCAACCTGAGCTTGGAAAAGTGCACGTTTAGATCACAATTCCCAGAATCCTCCAGATAGCAAAGAAGTTATAGTCCAGGAAAGCAACTTGACTAAGCTGTAGTCAATACCTTGAATCAATATCCAGGTTATGCTACTTCTGCATTTTTAGAAACTGTTTTTTGAAATTTTATTAATTTATTTATTTTGAAAAGCAAAGGAATCAACAACAGCCCATCTGCCTTCACCCCATATAAGACTCTGCTCTTGAAATTAAATACCTTGTCATTTCCCCACTCAAATCAACCATCAGCACCCGAGTGACCAGTTGCCACCAAAAGTACTTATTACAGAGTGAAGTACCATCAAGGACTCGTGTTGAGGAACTCAAATGCTTACTAGGAGGGCAATCCCAGATTCCAAGGACAGTAGCTGTTTTCCATCAAAGTAAAAGTGGAAGCATGACATATATTTATTCTCAAATATAAGGAAAATCATGTAATTTAGTCAACAGCACACTTTTGGGACCTGTCTGAATATACGTTGTGGCAATATTCAGTATCTTCCAAACCAGGAAGCATATTCCAAGATAGCTATGTTGGCTGTGAAGCAATACAGCATATCTACTTTATGTATGTTGTTGTTCTTTTCATACATGTAATTGTAGTATCAGAGACTTGTTTCCTGTTGAAATATTAAGAAGAATTCATTACCTGAAGGAGGTGTTTTCATCACCAACACCGAAACAAGGAACTACACCTTGGATACCTTGTTGTAACCTGGTCACCGTGCAGAACTCTTCTCTGACACAACTTTGGATGTCACAAATAGTCCTTCAAAACATCTACAAGTGACTCTTTAAATCATCAGAGAGATTGGACTGTTATGTTTATCTAAAGAAATGTGGACATTTATCCATGACTAAGAGACGTTGTTCCTCTATATTGTGCACCAGGATTGTGGTGCAGCTGGCTGTGTGTCAGCTGCATTAAGATCACTCTGACCAAAAGGTCATAAGTTCGAAGCCAGCCCGGGTTTCCAACCAATTGTGTGTAGCCTGTTGTTGACCTTTGCAACCTGAAAGACAGTTGCATCTGTCAAGTAGGAAAATAAGGTACCACCTTAAAAGTGTGGGGAAGCTAAATTAACTGATTTATGAGGCCATAAAGAAGACTCCAGCAAAGCATTCCAGTGGGGGAGCATGTGGAATGCAGAAGTGCTTCATCAGTGTCGCAGATGGACGATAAAAGCGACAGCTCCCCTGGCGGCCAGAAAAAAAAGTTAAATAGCCTCTGTGTATGTCTGTATATGTTGTATGTTAAAATTGGCATTGAATGTTTGCCATATATGTGTACACTATAATCCACCCTGAGTCCCCTGCAGGGTGAAAAGGGCGGAATATAAAAGCTGTAAGTAAGTAAGTAAGTAAGTAAGTAAGTAAGTAAGTAAGTAAGTAAGTAAGTAAATAAATAAATAAATAAATAAGTAAATAAGTAAGTAAATAAGTAAATAAGTAAATAAGTAAATAAGTAAATAAGTAAATAAGTAATAATAAATAAATAAATAAATAAATAAATAAATAAATAAATAAATCTGTCATATGACATCATATTTGAAGATGCAACAACAACACATAATACTTTGTGTATCTTAGTAATAGATATCTGTGTTCTATATATTCTTAAAAGCAACACATCACATTTTTAAAGGAAAAAATGCTGAGGGAGATGAGAACAAGGCAAGGAAAGGCATTATGACTGCATACTAAATTGAATTTCTAAAAACATTCTATGCAATCCCAATCAATGTGTGTAAAATACAGCTGGAAAAAGGTTATATTTTATTCACAGTGCTACAAAAAGCTTGAATAAAGTAGGTGCAAAATAAATCACAAAGACAGCTTTTAGATAGCCACTTAATTTATTTTTCATCACCAGTATCATTATTACTTGTAGAAGGTCTTACAGACAATGATAAGCATGTAAGGCAAGGCCACAGATAAAAGGATATGCAATTTATAAATTGGACAGTGAAAGAGAGAACAGTACTAGCAGTAGTAAATGGGCCTGATGTAACCCTCCAAGCTTATTTACCTGGCCCCTGCCCTAAACTTTAAACTTAGGTTTGCCCTAAGTCTGAAATTACTTGAAGGCACACAACAACAATCCTAATTAACTTGACTATTTCATCATCCAAAAGTAGGCCCACACTTCCCATTGAAAGATGGGTAAGTTTATGTTGGTGAAAATTGTTCTTCATTCAAAACATTGTTTTGTCTTTCATTATTTTTTGGGGGGTTGTTTTTTTGGGGTTTTTTTTTTTTTTTGCATTACAGATAAGTTCAGTGTGTATAAGAATCAGTTCATTTTTTTCCCCAAACTATAGTTCTGAGAAACTGTGAACCGCCTCCCCTCTTAAAAAGTTTGAGGACCTCTGCTCTATATAGTAAGCTAAGTAGAACACTTATAACAATAAATAAATATGATAAAACTGAATATATACATCATATTTCCATATCACCCCTACGGAAAGAGAGAATAGTTAAACGATGTCAGAGTCAAACATTACATTAAAAAATTAAGGTGAGCAAGTGAAGAATTAATATGTCTACATAAATATAAAAGTGTCTAAAGTGAATTTACTTCTTTCACATTACAAAGAACATGTATTTGTTCAGAATTTCTTTTTCTTTTTTTCTTTTAAAAACCCAAAATGTTTAAAACATACTACAGTTGTCTTGTCACATCATCTATTCCAGATCTATATCCCTCCCAACCTCCCCATCACTCACATAACAATATAAAGATACAGCTCTGCCAATGCTTTTACTTCTACTTATTCTAATTTTATCTGTTCCATATAATTACTGCAATATGTTTACTAATTGCTCAACCACAATCTTTACTGGACATTTGTTGGTTTAAATTCACAATTGCTTTCAAACATGAAGGTAAATAAATTATTTCCAAGTGCTATCAAAAGGATATTCTTCCAATTCTTCTTCGTTCAGGACTTAGTTTGTTTTGTAATGAATAGGAGAAAATCGGTGCATGAATTTTTTGGACTCAGGCTTTCAGACATTCCCAACCAAGACAATTTTGCAAAGAAAAAAGGAAGAATTTGAGTTTTTCTAGCTCTGCATAGAACACATAGATAACTCTTCAAATGTTAATGGCCTTTACGAATGAACTTCTCCAAGGCCCCTTTCACCTCTTTGTTTCTAAGGCTATAGATTAATGGGTTCAGCATGGGGGTGATCACCCCATACAGCATGCTTACCAGTCGATCCTTTGCTTGATAGTGGCTGGAAGAAGGCCGTACGTAAGTGAAGATGGTGGTCCCATAGAAGAGGCACACCACCATGAGGTGAGAGGCACATGTGGAAAAAGCCTTGCGTTTCCCCTCCACAGAACGGATCCTAAGGATGGTGGAGATGATGCGAACATAAGAGATCAGGGTCACCAGAAAAGCTCCCACACCAAAAATGCCACCAAATATAAGGACGACCATCTCGGCCTCATAGGTGGAAGCACACGATAAGGCCAGCACTGGTGGGATGTCACAATAGTATTGATTGACTCTATTGGAGTTACAGTAAGGAAGAGTGAAGGTCATCACTGTGTGTAGCAAGGAGTTCAGAAACCCAGTGATCCACGTACCAGCAGCCATCTGAAGACAGAGCTTCTTATTCATGATGACCATGTATCTCAAGGGGTTGCAGACGGCCACATAACGGTCATAGGCCATGACGGACAAGAGGAAGACCTCTGTCCCTGCCAAGGCCACCAAGAAGTAGAGTTGCAGCACACAGCCAGCAAAGGAAATGTGACTATTCTCTGTTAAGAGATTCTCCAGCATCTTGGGCACTGTCACTGTGGGGCAGAAGATATCTAGCAAGGAAAGATTGCTGAGGAAGAAGTACATGGGGTTGTGCAAGTGCAAGTCTGTTCCTATGGCAAGAAGGATGGTGCCATTTCCCAGCAGGGTGACCAGGTAGATGAGCAGGAAAGCAGCAAAGAGAGAGAAGCGGACAGCAGGCAGATCAGAAAGACCTGTTAGGATAAATTCGGTCACTCTGGTGGTGTTTTCTATTTCTCTCCTCAGAATTGAACTTTCCTTAAAGAGTTTGGAGATATAAGAAACACATTAAGCCCCACAAATGTAACAGGCGTTGAAGACCTTCCCAAATAAATACATGTAGGATTTATCTACATAACAGTTTGTTGTGAAAGACCTATACAGAGAATATCTATCTAGAATCACCACTAGATACTGACAATAATATTTTAGTTCATTCTTAGCCTCATGCCATACCTTGGAGTTTCCTAATAACCACTTTCTAAAATATACTACTATTATCAAAAATTAATTCATGGTCTATTGTCAAAGGCTTTCATGGCTGGAATCACTGGGTTGTTGTAGGTTTTTCAGGCTTCATGGTGATGTTCTAGAAGCATTCTCTCCTGATGTTTTGCCTGCATCCAGGCATCCTCAGGGGTTGTGAGACCTCACAACCTTTGTGGATGCCTGCCATAGATGCAGATGAAACATCAGGAGAGAATGCTTCTAGAACATCACCATGAAGCCCAGAAAACCTACAAAAATCCAATTCATGGTCTGATTTTTATGTTGTTACCTGGACATGTTGTATCAGAACTGCTACTTGTGATGAATGTAGTGATTATTTCCCATATTATTTCTAAATATGAAGCTCCCCTTAAGACCACTGGGTTTCCTTCTTCTGTCTCTCCCAAATTTGCGTACTTGCCTTAAAACTTTCTGAGATCTCTCATATCAAAGAAATCTCATGAAGACTCAATCCACTGTATTTTAAATTTATCTCTCCTCGCTCGGGATCTCCCTCTCTTCTGCTGTCCAAGGCACACATTTTCTTAACTACTCTGTCTTAAATCATGGCATTCCTGAAAGTAAATGCTTCCATACAATTTAATAAAAGAGGCCCCTCACTGTGTTCCTCTTCCATTGTTACAACCCTAGAACCCATAAAGCTACTAACCATCAATACTCACTAGTGACATGTGAGCTGGATCCATTTCCCCACGTGGAATAAAGCAGAATTGCTTTCAGGAGATCCAAACCCTGTTTCCCTGTACCTTTTCCTCGAGTCTATATCAGGAGCATAGGTAAAAACAACTACCTGTGCAGTCACTGGCAACTGCATGACAAATATCCCAGCAAAAATATATATGTCGCTTTTTTCCGCAACAAGATGTGGTCCCATGAGTGATGCAACAAGGAGAGAGGTCTCCCTTGGCCACTCAAGTGAGCTCTCTCCTGATTACCCCGAGGAAACAAGCAGCAAGGGAAAGATAACAGTGAAAACTTAGGAAAATACAGCTACCATCTTCATGATTGTCCTCTTCTCCCAATAGCCATTAAGGACAGTGGGTCTCTCATGAATACCTGAAGAAAGTAATGGGCCAGATTTTTTTTGGGGGGGGGGGGACCAAATTGAAATTGAATCCAGATAAAACAGAGAAACTTACTATTGAGGGTCCTAAACTAGGGGTAAAGATGTGTCAACCAGTTCTGGATAGACTTACTCCCCCTGAAGACTGTTCACAGTTTGGGGGTGCACCTGAATCCATCTCTCCAAATGTCAGCTCTAATAACTATAATGGTCAGGAGTGCTTAATATCAGCTTTGGATGATACACCAACTGCACCACTTCCTAGAATTGGAGGATCTAAAATGGTAGTGCGCACACTGGTCAACTCAAGGTTGGACTTCTGCCATACACTGTACATGGGGATAGCTCTGTATGAAATTCTAGTTAGTTCAAAGTATGGGAGCCAGATTGGTTAAGGAGCATCCAGGAGTGAGCGCATTACTCCAGTATTAATGCCACTCCACTAGTTGCCAATTAATTTATGGGCAAAGTACAACTTGTTGGTTTTGATGTAGTTTTGATCCAGGTTACCTACAATATCATTTTCTTCCATATAATCCTCCCCAGACACTTAGTCCTTTAGGTGGGGGAGGGAGCTACTCCAACAGGTGAGAACCCGACTGGCAACTATAACCAAGAAGCCCTTTTCATTAGCTGCCCCAAGACTGTGGAATGACCTGTCAAAAGAGCTCCAATAGCTAAATGAGCTGTCAGCATCCAAGACAGAAGTAAAGACCTATTTCTTCCATCAGGCCTACCAGGTTAATATTAAACAGTGAATTTTAAATATACAGTCTATTTATATTTTAATATATGTATTTGCATTAGTCATGGACCTGGTTACCGTTTTACCTGTTTAATTCGTGTTCTCGTACAGTTTTTTTATTTGGAAGGCACGAAATTGTACACCCCCCTCCGGTATGGAAATATCAGTGAAACGAAAGCAAAGTAGGGATGGTAACCATTTGGTCGGCTGATTTTCAGCACTTTCCAAGGAGAGTATGTGTGTAGTGAGCACCAGCACCTGCCAGGCGCTGTAGCCAAGCACCAAGCGCTAGCCCTAAAACTTAGGGGAAGGGGAGCATGGGAAGCCTACCAATTGCCGCCAATGGGCCGAAAATATTTGTTTTTCTGACCTTGGGTGAAAAAACTCATTTGAAAAGGTGCCTGTTTTTGGGAGAGGTGCTCAAAAATGAAAACAGGGCCTTACGAATGAAACAAACAGAAACGGATTGTAATTCTATACATATGCACAAGACCAATTTGTATTGCATTTTAATCCTTGCACTATGAATTTTAATATATGTATTTTATGGCAATGTGTTTTAATGTGTTGTGCTTTAGCTGTGAGGAGAGGTGGGTAACAAATAAAAATGTATCATTTCTTTATTATTATCTAATTAAAAACTCTCATAAAATATGGATCTTGTGTAGCAGGTGAGCAGTCGCCAGGGCTTGGCGAGAGGCTGCATTCTGGGAGAGCCCACCACCTAACACATCCCACCACACCTGATTTTTTTAAAGTCCCCATTTTTCCCAAAAGAATGTTCTCAAACTTTACACAGATGAAAGCCAGGACATTTGAAATGGCCTTTTAAAGAATCCGCAAGGCCTTCCAGACATGTATATGCTATATTTTCTCTGGAAGTTGCCATTGAATTGTGTGGAAAGCCTAGCAAATTCCTAGAGAGTATACCTCTCTAGGAATCTCTCAGTTCTCTGGTACACATCTATGATATGCTGGGGTGGAAGTAAAATAAGTAGGTGTAATTCAGTCACATCCATGGTTTCACATAACCATAGTTCAACCAGAAACGCATTCCATGCACAGGTATCTAGCTGTATTTTTAACCTTTATTGTTACCTGCCTTTGTTCCCATATTATGGGGAAAATACAATAAAATAGAGTAAAACCTCATTATCAGGATTGGGGAAAAATGAGCTGCCAGTTATAAAGACCGAATAAATCAGATCTCACTCGCTGCCACCAAATTATAAAGAAACTCCTAGCAAATCGATCTCAATCGCTGGAGACCAAATTATAAAGATCTATTCAGATCACTAATCAATGCTGCCACCATTAGTTTCTTCAAAACTGATTAAAGTTACTTTGGAAATCTTTAAGTATAGAGGGACACTTGAGTCAGGTTTAGATGAACAATAAATAACAAAGTTTATTATATAGAACGGGTACAAGTGCTTCAATATCTTGGCTGTTACAGAAAGTTGTGTCTTAAAAGCATGATGGTTACAAGAATGGTTCTATCTTTGTTACAAAAGAGTTTCTTCTCTCCCTCCAAAACAAAACAAGAATTCCAACAGGACTGTGTCTCTTCCAGAGATCCTTCAGTAGCCCAGATAAATCTAGCCTGATTCTATCCAGCTACTACCCAGCTAACCTTCTATTAGCTGTCAGTTTGCTTTAGCTACCTTCCTAGCAAACTCCTGGCAAACTTAGGCCTTTTTCCCTAACTTTAACACCACTCCACTCCTAAACTCTCTTTCTCTTCAAACCCTAAACTACCAACTCCTCTCTAAAACTTAAAACGCTCCTTTTTTCCCTCTCAGTTCCTCCTAAACTCCGCCCCCTTTTCTCCACCAATCCCGGCCATTCCCTGCTCTGCACTACACTAAAATTACTGTCGAGGCTTCGCCTTGCCCACATCCTATCTGTTAAAAGGTAAGGGTTCTTTACACCAGTCAGCTCCTGTACATGAGATGGGAATGGACACTATTTCATCCTTAGTATCAGGCAGCAAAATACCATGGCTGCAATGGTGGTGGATACTTTCAATTTTTAAAGACTTCACAGAATCCAACCAACATAGTATAGAAGTTGTAGACCCACAGGAAGAAAACTACATTCCAGAAGTCACTAATATGAAATGAGAGCAGAAGTCAAAAGAAGTATTTTCCTTCCTTCACAAACAAATCTCCAAGGGCCTTGTTAAGTAAAATGAAAATGGTGGTGCCATCTTCTTTGCCTCCAGTGATAAAATACTAGCTCTAAAGTCCTCTGGTGATATATTCTCAGTAATTATGATCTTATTCTAAGCAAGGTACTAGAACTTCATCAAGGTTCAATGCACCAGGAGCGACTTGCAGTTTCTCGGTCGCTCCTGACACAACACGACAGAATGCATAAAAGTTTCAAGTGGACTTGCCTCAAGCTTCATGGCACAGTTCTTACAGTATTGGTCCTCTTGGCCTAAGTCCAACTTCTACTCTCTACTAGAGTAGGCTCATTGAATCAACACCTTAGTAGTAAATATACATATTTGGTTGTGCTTTTCCTGCATGACAGGGGATTGGACTAGATGACCCACTTGGTCTCTTCCAACTCTATTATTCTATGATTCTATGTGCTCATTGATGTAATAAATCTATTCTTCAAAGCATCAGTTATTTTTGGGTCCATATTTCTACGTTGTACCATACTAAACTGCAACTAGGCCTTAAAAGATTGACTGCTTCATGGAAAACAAACTCTTACACATAGGGAATGAAGTATTTCAGGCAGAAGCATTCTAGCAAGCTTCTCCTTTAAATATATCTAACAGCTTTGAGATGTAGTCAACACATAGTTAAATCCCATTGATTCAATGGGTCTGTTTTAATTGGAGCCAGGTCCTTTTTTGCGGATAGATCTGCACCACAATGTTGTTATCAGTAGGATATCATTTTAATTGTAATGGGTCCATCCTATGGAATCTAAGGGTTTGTAATTTGTGAGGGTCCTTCAAATTCTGTAGAGCTCTAACTACAAAACCCAGGATTCCACAGATATGGATGGGTGACAACTCGACAACAGTACATGTGGAAATCTTCAGCCTAGGAATTTTATAAGACAACAAGCTGAGTGAAGGTTTTGGTCAGCATTGACCTTGAGTTTTGGAGTTGTAGTTTACCTACATCCAGAGAGCACTGTAGACTCAGACAATGAAGGATCTAGACCAAACTTGGCACAAATACTCCATATGCCCAAATATGAACACAGATGGAGTTTGGGGGAAATAGGCCTTGACATTTGGGAGTTGTAGTTACTGGTGTTTGTGGTTCACCTACAATCAAAGAGCATTCTGAATCCCACCAATGACAGAATTGGGCCAAACTTCCCATACAGAATACCCATGACCAACAGAAAATACTGTGTTTTCTGGTGGTCTTTGGTGACCCTTCTGACAATCCCTCCCCTAGGGGTCCCGACCCCCAGGTTGAGAAATGCTGCCTTAAGGCCATCCAGTCCAACTCCCTTCACCAGGACAAGAAAACATAATCAAAGCCCTTCTGACAAAGAGACATCCAGCCATAGATATAGATGGATAGATATTATCCACATGCACTCACATATATATGTATATGACAGATATAATATCATAGATTTGAAAGGGACCCCTAAAGAAGGACAATTATATGTTGTAGGCAGACCAGACAATCTCTATCTCAACACTGACAAAGAAACAACAAGAAATACTGTTTACTCACAAGCATAAAGAAATTACATATATTAGAAACCAACACTTTCTCGTTACTTTATTTTCCAAATCACCATTCTGGGCCACAGCAACGCGTGGCAGGGGATGACTACTTTTTTGTAAGTATAGAAATCTTCTACGTTATTGTCACTTTGCTAAAGTATAATGACTCAGTAGAAAAGCCTGTGGTGATACCAGTTAGCATCCAAATATAAGCAGAAACCAGTTTTCTCTCACAAAAGGTTTTATTGGACAAAAGATGCACAACATAATAGATCATATAGTCAGCCCTATTATAACAATAAGCATTTGTTGCATTCTCTAACATATAGTTTGTTTCTCATTATTCTCTTCAGAGCAACTTTGACCTCTTTGTTCCTTAAACTGTAGATTATAGGGTTCAACATAGATGTCACAACTGTATAGAACAAGGCCAGCAGTTTGTCACTCTCTGCTGAGTAGCTGGATTTTGGCCGAAGATATGTGATGATGCCAGAACCATAGAATAGGGAAACCACAATGAGGTGTGAAGAGCAGGTGGAGAAGGCTTTGCGCCTACCCTCGGCTGATGGCATCCTCAGAATGGAGAGGATGATGTATACATAGGATGTGATGATCAGAAGGAAAGGTAGAGTGATGAAAAGCACAGCCACCATGTATACAGCAATGGCATTCATTGAGATGTCACCACAAGCTAGTGTCAGGAGGGGTGGGATATCACAAAAGAAGTGATTGATCCTGTTGGGCCCACAATATGTCAGGCTAAAAACATAGTTGGTTTGGCCTAAACCCACCATCACTCCTACTGACCATGAGACCATGGAAAGCTGGACACAGACCCTCCGGTTCATGATTTCATTGTAGCGCAATGGCTTACATAGGGCCACAAAGCGGTCATAGGCCATAGCCGCAAGGAGACAGCATTCTGTGATCCCGAAGAGGGTGAAGAAGTACATTTGGGTGGCACATCCCCAGAATGAGATCTTGCCATTCTTTGATATCAGGCTTGCCAGCATCTTGGGAACAATGGCAGTTGTGTAGCATATTTCTAACAGGGATAAGTTGATCAAGAAGTAGTACATGGGTGTATGGAGGGTGGCATTTAATTTGATCACGGTGGTGATTATGGCATTTCCAGCCAGGGAGGCAGTGTACATGAAGAGAACCAGCACAAAGAGGAGGGTCCGCATCTGTGGCAATTCAGAAAACCCAACAAAGATGAACTCGCTCACGAGAGAAGAGTGGTTAGGCATGATCCATGTCATCTGCAGATCAATTGAAAACATTGAAGAATCTCTAGTCAGAAAGGATGCACATTTCCCTCCCCTTCCTTTCTCTCCCAAGTGTTAATTCTCTCTCCATAGCTATGGGTTCATAAACTTATCAGACAAAGATGTAGGATCTCAGCCATTGATTTTTAAGATATTGATTTCAACTGCTCACTGTTTTTAACTGCTCACTATATTTTAAAGATATTGATTTCAACTGCTCACTGTTAGTTTCAATGAATATATTAAGATATATAACATGTTCAAAGAAAAGACCCACTAAAATATCATTTAAAAGCTACATTCAGCACAATCATTGAGTGTGTGTGTAAAATAAGATGCATGAAGCTGATTGGTTGGGCAATGTCCGGCAAGATGGCTGAGCCTGGGACTTTTGGCTACAGTTACAGTTACATTTTTGTTCAGGCTTGAGCTGTGCATGTGCAGAGAGACAGTTTTGAAGAGAGAAACAGAGAGAGACACAGAGTGTAGAGTGTGCTCTCACTACATGAGCTGCTGAAGGAGTTTATCTACATGGACAAAAAAGACTATTTTAAATCTTTCATAAAAGGACATTATGTGAGTTGATGCAACTGATTACATTGTATATATGTTAACAACTTTAAAAGTAATAAAAATGTCTACACACTCAAGCAATAGAAACCAGTCATCCCCTTTGACCTTGGGATATGTTATTGTTTGTCTATAGATCTATTGCTATTGGCTGTCTTCAAATAATTTTGGACTTATGATTTGGAGACACACCTATCACAGGACTTTCTTGGCAAGACTTACCCTTGTCTTAGGAGTGTCACCCAATGGGTTTCCATGGTCAAGCTGAGATTCAAGTCCTGTTCTCCAGAGTCATCCAGTGCTCAAACCACTATACTTTTCTGGCTTTCGATCTCAGGTGTGTACTAGAAAGAAAAGAGACCAGTAGGCTTTTTGTCAATAGTGACACAGAGAAGCAAGGATTCAGATTCTGACTGTCCTGGTGGTGATTGGCAATAATGGGAACTGTTATCATATAACATCTTTGAAGAGTATAAAGCTAGGGGAAGCTACAACCATCCCTTCAAGCGTTTCAGATAACACATTGAAAAGCCCTGTCAAATAAGACCGAAGGATCCATTTGGCATACAATTTTTCTTACAACATGACATTCATACATTCCAAGCATGAAGGCAACCTGATGCCTTTGTAAAAACCCCACATTCAATAACATGGAAGCCCACTCCCATTGTTTCTCTATTGTATCAGGTCTTCAAAAGATTGACTGGTGCTAAACAATAAGTTTTTAGCAATGGCTAATTGCTATTAATAAACCAATAATAATAATAATAATAATAATAATAATAATAATAATAATAACAACAACTACTACTACTACTACTTTATTCTTATACCCCGCCACCACTCCCCGAAGGGACTCTGGGCGGCTTACAAACGGCACAAAGTGCCTGAAAATGTACATAAAAGTGAACACAATATAAAATACAATAAAATAAAACACATGCACATATAAAAACATCAATTCAGACTCGATCGAGCTGCTCTTTCTTGAATAACAATGCTTGATATACCTGCTATTCAAAAATGCAGAGAGTAGGACTGCAATTTGAAGTTAAAGTTTTAAAATGTTGTTGCCCTGATTTTTAATTCAACATTCATTTAGACCAGGTGGAGTAACAACGTCTAACTTTGGTCTCAAGAAAGAATTTAATCTGGTCATTGCCACATACCCTTCAGATGCATACACACAGCATTATTGTCTCTGTGTGTGTGCATGCGGAGAAAGAGAGAGAGAGAGAATCTCTCAACCAAAATCCAAAATACTTCAAAATTATCCACATGAGTCGCCAAGATGACACTTTTGCTTTCTGATGGTTGATGGTTTCTACACAAACTTTGAAATTAAAATATTGTTTATAATATTACCTTTCAGTATGCATGAATAAAACGTAAATGAAACATCAATGAATGTCATGTTGAGAGCCAGGTTCCATCTCCAAGATAGTTCAATGTATATGTAAATATTGCAATATCTTTAAAAAAAACTTGAAATACAAAGCACTTCTGGTCCCAAGCATTTCAAATAAGCTCAACTTGTACTATGTTATGATTTTCTACAGAATTTCATATCAACCATCAACTCCTAGCTCTCATCTTCCAAAGCTATAATAATTCTGAATGCATCAGATTTTTTTGAAGGAATAGATATATTCATGTCTGCCGAACTAGCAATATCTCAGTTGACTTGCAGTAGCAATATAAATGATCTCTTCAAGGTGGACTGATTTTCTTTGAAATGTAAGCAACATCTCACTGTTTGCAATAAAAGAAATCATGCACTTACCTCTGCCACCCTATCACCCACCTAAAGAAAGGCTTCAACAAGATTGAGTCAATGCATATATTTCTACCATCATCTCATTGCCCAAGAGGTTTCATCAGTAAATCATCTCCCTCCCGATTTCCCATCTTTACATGTAACATGGCCCAAGGGCACAGCTTGCTTCTAGATCTTGTTTCTAGCTTGCTTAGATGTTTTCTATAATATGAACATTATTTATTTATTGCTGATTAGTAGGAAAACACAGGGGTTGTTGTTGCATGCATTCAGGTCAACTCCGACTTGAGGTGATCCTATCCTATCATAGAGTTTTCTTGGCAAGGTTGGTTGGCCACTCTCTTCCTCTGATGCTAAGAGATCGTGAGTGTGAATCGTAGAGTTAGAAGAGATTGCAAGAGCCGTCCAGTCCAAGCCCGTTCTGCTATGCAGAAATACACAATCGAGGTGTTGATGTGGAGATATTGGAAATATAGATGTTTATAGATATATTGTATGTACATTAGAAGCTCTGAAATGTAAGAAAAATCAGGTTTTCTCTGTATTGGGAAGCCAAACTGACAAGACAAAAAGGATGCTGAAGGATCTGTGTCCAAGGCACAGACAAGAGTGGGGTGAACATTCCAGGGGGGAGACAAGAACGAACAGATAGAGGTAAAAAGTAAGAAGTGGCGCTCCCTCCCTCCCTCCTGACAGGTCAAAATAAGCCCCTTGATGGACCTGTGTAAGGTGAATCCTAGAATCTCTAACTTGCTGTAAGCTAAATGCTGAGACATGTCTCATGCATGTAGAAAGATATTTGATATTTCTATGTTGCTAAAGTGATGTAGTGTTGATTTTAACGTATGTAGGAGCATGTTTCTTTGTTTGCCTGTATCTGAAGATGTATAAAAGGGAAGTCAACGCCTTTATCCGGACTCTGGTTTGCTCCAAAAGGAAGAGATTCCTCACCAAGGTCTCAGCTGAAAATAAAACCATACTTTTCTGCCTCAACAAAGGATCACTCTTGGTATTCTCTCTCCTATCAGCCACAACAGTGAAACAGTGTGCTTCCATGAAAAAGAATATGGATTCCTTCCTGAGTCCACTTCCAAACCACTACACTATGCTGGCTCAGAAAACATAACATACCAACTTTTATACTGGTCAAACAAGTTAAAAATAAGGAATGTCTTTCAAGGTAGAAGAGACTGCAGACTGTTGTTTTCAGGAAGGACAAGATTCTGTCCTCTTCTATCTTCTCCTGCTGGCTGAAGGCATTGGAATAATTTAAAAGCATGTGTAAAGTGGGGTAGTAGAGGATTAACTGGGACTGTCCATAGATTGAGACATATGTTCTTCCAAATGAAGCTTTAAAATTTGTTTGTCTATCTATGTGTTGTGCATATATACCAGGCATGGCAAACTAAGGCCCGGGGGCCGGGACCGGGGGCCTTCCTCATTTACCCTGTGTGCTGGTATGGCTGTACCAGGAGCTCCAACTTCTTCTCCTTTCTATTGAGTGTTTGCATGTATTCCAAAGTTCCGTGCATTTTGCAATAAGGTGGCTTCCCTTGGTTTGCAATAATAGGGCCAATGACCCATCAATTATCATTATGTTTTTTAGTTCCGCCCCTTTTTCTGGGTTAAGGAGGGGAAAAGGAGACCTCTAATTCAGTTCACACAAAGAAGCCTTTCGTACAGGATCTAGGTACCTGAGGGTACCTAGATCCTGCCCTGACCCCTCTTGGCCCCGCCCTCTCCCGGGTCCTACCCCTTGTGGACCCACGCCCATCCAGGGTGCAAATGGCCCCACTCCCTCCCAGCCCGGCCCTCCTGATAGATACATTTGGAAGTGCTGCTGTTAAGGTATTAAGTTATCAGTACTTGGAGACAAAGTTAATAGAAGGGTATAGACAGACAGTGTGCATCTAGAGAGAGGTCCCAGCAATATGTTGAGGGTCAATTCAGTTTATTTACATATTCAAATATCAGAAACACCAGATAGGAAAAGAGCAACTGACATTCTCAAGACCTCATTGCAAGGCAGTGTCACCTCATAACCTAAAGTCTTTAAAAACTGCAGTTGTTTCTGCCTTGAAAACACAAATGGTTACTTCATGTCTATTCTATTTCCTTCCATAATTGCTTCCCATCCAGTTGCCATAAGATTGTTCCCTTTGTCCTTCTTTTCCCCTTTTCCCCCTGTCTTTTCATCCTTTATCTATGTATGCTTTGCCTGTAACACATGGCAGCTTATAGAAAAATGGAAACCACTACAGATAATAAAAACTGGGTAAAAAATTAAAAATATTTTGTTAAAATATAATTAAATGATCTGAAGAATGAAAAATAATTGATAATTTATAAAAAATGGTACAGCATATTTAATAGTGTGTATTTACACAAGTCCTATCCTTATAAACAATTAGTTCTCAAACACCTATACAATAAAGATGTTTCCAGCTTCTGATGGAATGTCATCAAGGAAGGAGCCCGTCGGGTCTTTCTAGAAAGGGACTTTTAGAACTACATTACTTCAGAAATGTGCCATAAATTAAGCCCCTTCTCAACTGTTCCCAACTTAAAGTCAAGGCTGGTTAATGCTTGGTTCCTGCTACACCAGAGGAGTCAGAAGACACAAGGGTTCACCATTAAGTCCATTTTTGTTGACACCTGGGCTGAACATTGGGTAAAGGGTTTCCGTGAAAATGTCCAAGAAGGTGAAGATGTGTTCCATGGTGTCAGCATCATAGAAGGAGACCTGTCCCCCTTCGTAGTCCAGGTAGACCCCCACTTTCTGGGGCTTGGCCTTTGGAAACAGCTGTTTAGATGGAGAGTCTAAGGCCTTGTACTCATTACCATTCCTCAACCAGATGGCCCAAAATCCATTACTGGGCTTGACCGTCACTTTGGCTTCCTTCCTGTTGACCGATTCCTTAGCCACACCAATGTCCCAGCTGGTTTTGTCCCCCACTTTGACTTCCCAGTAATGGCGCCCTGAAGTAAACCCCTGGGCACCCAGAACGCAAACAGACTTGCTGAACCTCTCTGGCCCATCGGGGACCTCCTCCTCAGGATTGTCCTCCAAACGTACTGTGTCAAGATCCTTGGAAAGCACAAGGTTGGGGTGATTGGTGGCAGGATCCAAGGTTATAAAGCAAGGAGCTGTTGAGAAAAGAGCAACACAAGATCACCAGATAGTTGGCAATTTTTAAGTATCCTCTCTAACCCCAACTCAAAGAAAATAAAGAACACATGTGTACTAAATTGGCAGTATCATTTATCCCCATCTCCAAAGGCTCAGTTGTGACTTTGGTCTGAATTTCAGTCTGATCTTCAATTACAAAGTGCTGGACCCTAAACCTCAATAAAGCTCTGTTAAGCTTCAAACTTTGGAATATAGTCCTTCATTCATACCTGCATCCACTGCGAAGATGTAAATCACATGCTGAATCCCAACTATTATCTGTGTCCATTCCTTTGCTAATAATGCCAGTTACAGCATGGCTCCCACATCCACAGGACCAGTCTCGGTAATTTCATTTATCCACTCTGGCAAATGATGGCTCCTTCTCAGATTTCTAGATCAAGCCTGCACAACCTTTGCCCTTCCAGGGATTTTGGACTTCACCTCCCAGAATCCAGCTTAACCATTGAACAAGCTGACTAGGGCCTTTGGAATTCCCAAACATCTAGAGGGCCTGCTTTAGATATTTCCTAGCTCCCCTTTCCAGTGCAACTTGATAGTATTCTTGGGCCAGAAGTCCCCTCATTTCAGCAGGTTTTGCATATCCACACAAAGTCTGGGAATCTATCTTCTGTGGATACAGGAATTAAAGTATAATTTGGACAATTCCTCTAATACTTACAAGGCCTCAGAGCTGGCAGCATTTCTTTCCACACCATGTACTGAATTGGGCCCTTGAACTGGCCCAAGTTGAAACCACGAGAAACTGTGGGCAAGGTAGACCACTTTTCTTCACCGAGACAATACCTGTGAAGATAAATACATCATAGAATATTCATGATAAGCAGATTTTATCAGGATGTTCTCTGTCTCCATCTAGTAGTCGCATCACAGAGTGCAATAATTCATGATGTTCCCTCTACCTCAACAAAAGGGGTTGGAGTTCTGGCCAGTGATGAAGCTACAAGATGGGGTTAGCTGGAAACATGGACATTTGACAACGTACATTTTTCACCTTGCTGATTGACACTGCTCCTCAACCATGGTTCAATATTACGAGAAAAGGGGGAAATCTGTGTGGACTGAGGTATGTTGAGACATGGATTGAGAAGGATTCCTCATGCCTCACCCTAGGCATCATTGTGTTCAGAGGTCCAACTTCCATACCAAAACTTAGTTCATAGATTCATAGAGTTTCAGATTTCCCAAATTTCCATAATGCTTCTTGACCTCATGAAATGGCTATTGAACCAAAAAAAATGGAAACAAGGCCCCATTTCAGATGTTTCCCAGAAAGTAGCCCACGTAAACACAAAATAGGGAAGAGGAGATAAACAAATAGGTTCAAAATTTCAGAGCTTTCAAAAGCGTGTGTCACGACACACTGTTATATTGACTTCAGTGTTTAAGTGTGTCATATGAACATAACAAGAAACAACAAAGATCTTGGGAATGTAAGTTATTATCTTGCTAATAATATATTTTTTAAAATATAAACAAAAAGTTTTCATGGGATATATTACGTCCCCATACATTTCATTATTTTAATTTATGTATGTGTCCATGTTCTTTTGTTCTTTTTTTCAGCCATATTGCTTTGATGTTGTTTACAATTGTGTGTTTTTATATTTTATCTGATGTTTTTAATTGGTTGTGTTCTATTTGTAATTTTTAGGCTTGTCTCCCCGAGTCCCCTTGGGGAGATGGTTGGCAGGGTATAAAAATAAAATTATTATTATTATTATTATTATTATTATTATTATTATTATTATTATCTATATAAATAAAATGTAATGTTTGTTTGTGAGATTAACATAACTCAAAAAATACTGGATGAATTGACACAAAATTTGGACACTACACCCCTAACAGCCAATGAGTGTCCATCACTCATAACCCCCCCCCTCGACACACACACACACACACACACAAAAGAGCGGAAAGTTCTTCCTTAGTTCTTCCCAAAAAAACTAAATGACGATACAGAAAAAGGGAAGTAAAGAGGGAGGGAAGGAAGGAGAGCAAGAAAGAAAGAAAGAAAGAAAGAAAGAAAGAAAGAAAGAAAGAAAGAAAGAAAGAAAGAAAGAGAGAGAGAAAAAGAGAGGGAAAGAGAGGAAGGAAGGAAGGAGGAAGGAAGGAAGGAAGGAAGGAAGGAAGGAAGGAAGGAAGGAAGGAAGGAAGGAAGAAAGGAAGAAGGAAGGAAGGAAGAAGAGAAAGTGGGAGGGAAAGAAAAAGGGGGGAGGAAGGAAAGAGGTAGAGAAGGAAGGAAGGAAAGAAGGAAAGAAAAAAAGGGAAGGAAGGAAGGAAAGAGGGAGTAAAGGAAGGAGGGAAAGAAGGAGAGAAAGAGAGAGGGAAGGTTGGCTACAGCAACGCATGGTGGGTCCAGCTAGTCTTTTATAAGGAGTTGATTTAACTTTTGATTTGCTAGTAAAGCTGAATTAATGTGTCATGAAATGATGCATGTATATAAATAGTGTGTCACCAACATGAAATGTTTGGAAAGCTCTGCTCTACTTACTTTTCTGTGAAGAATTTGATGTCCTGTGGGAAAAAGATAGCAGGAATTAGTCAAGGGTCAGCTGTTGTAAGGACAAGCATTTCTGATTCTCCATATTTTTTCTTCCTAACTCATTGCTGTCCTCACCATAAATTACATGGCTAAAGTGAAGAAAGTTTGGAGTAACCCAGATAATATTTCATGGGTTGATGGATAGAGAACTTAGCCAAATGTTGATATTCAGCCCCACCTTGAGCCAGCCTAGTGACCTCCAGATATTTAGCAGTACATCTGCACTATAGGATTAATGCAGTTTAACATCATTTTATCTGCCATGCTCAATGCTATGGATTCTTGTGAGTTGTAGTTAGGTGAGATACCAACACCCTTTGACATATTTATTTATTTATATATTTACAGTTTATATATTCCTTCTCACCCCTCAGGGGACTCAGGGTGGATTACAATGTAAATATACATGGCAAACATTTAATGCCATAGACACACAACATATATAGACAGACACACAGAGGCTGTTGCTTCGCTGTCCATTTGTGACACTAATGAAGTACTTCCTCATTCTTTGCATGCTTGCTGGATATTTTTATGACATTGTAAATTAGCCTCCCCGCATAAACGGTACTTAAATTTCCTACTTGACAGATGCAACTGTCTTTCAGGCTGCAAAGGTCACAAGCTACACAAATTGGTCAGAGGTTCACTCCGACCCAGGCTAGCTTCAAATTCATGACCTTTTGGTCAGTAGTGATCTTAATGCAGCTGATTCCCAGCCAGTTGCACTACAGTCCCTGTGCAGCTGGCTGGGAACTACAACTTCAGTGATTCCATAGCACTGAATTAATTCTACAGCATAGATGCCGTCCAAATTTCAGGATTCCTGTGAACTAACCAGCTGATGAGACATTCCGACACATTTGGAGAAACAATTTTGCTGAAATATGTTCTCACCTTCAAGAAAATTTCAGGGTCTTGGTGCTCCTCAAGCCGAGTTTGGATCTTAGCCATGTGTTCCTCTGACATGTAGATTTGCTCTTGCCCATTGCGCTGGTTCCTTTCCAGTTCGCTCACCAGAAGTTCCTCCTCGTGTCGGATTGTCCTCTTCATGGCCGCCTCCTTCTCCTGGAGCCACTGGTGAAGCTCAATGAACTGGGCTGAGAGGTGCTGCTCCAATCGGAGCCGCTGAGCCTAAAATGGGAAAGATGACAGAGAAGAATGTGTGAATGCATACTTCTCTCAGCAGTGCTTGGTTTTGCTGAAGCATACCATAGCACTGAGCAGGAGGACCAAATGGTATATGCAAAAATCATATTACACAAAATGTCCAGGAATGGATTCCCTCTCTTCATACAGGAGCCTACTATCTATTTATATAAAAATTCAGAATGCGTGTGTTTGTGTTCTCGAAAAGTAGTCGGCTGATTGGTGGAGGCTCCTTCTTTGGAAGCTTTTAAACAGAGGCTGGATGGCCATCTGTCAGGGGTGATTTGAATGCAATATTCCTGCTTCTTGGCAGGGGGTTGGACTGGATAGCCCAGGAGGTCTCTTCCAACTCTTTGATTCTATGATTCTATGATTGACTTGAAATTTTGACACTACGTCATCGTTTGTGGTCCATCCTCCCTCAAACTTCACCAGGGATTGAGGTGCGGTTTGGGGGGCTGTTGGACCATGGATGATGGGATTTGCAGTACCTTCACTCATTTTCAGAGACCACTACGACCCGCACCAATGACTGATCAAGACCAAACTTGGCACACAGAGCCCGCATGACCAGGTCTACATCCTGATGTAGTTTGGAGGAGGATGGACTATGGATGATGTTGTATCAAAATGGGACTTGAAATACCTTCACTCACTTCCTGAGACCACTGTGACCCCCACCAATGATGGATCGGGACCAAGCTTGGCACATGGAGCCCCCATGACCCACTCTACATCCTGGTGCGGTTTGGAAGAATTTGGACCATGGATGATTGGACTTGCAGTATCTTCACTAACTCCTTGAGACCACAGCGACCCACACCAATGACTGATCAATACTAAACTTGGCACGCAGAGCCCCCATGACCCGCTCTACATCCTAATGTGGCTTGGAGGAGGATGGACCATGGATGGACACTCATTCCGACTGACATGGCATTCGAATTCAGACAACTTCAGTTTCCAATACGCCTTGTGTTCACTATCAATAAAGCACAGGGGCAATCTTTGCAAGTATGCAGTTTGAATTTAGAAAACAATTGCATCTCTAGTGGGCAATTATACGTCGCATGCTTCAGAGGTGGTAAACTATCTGATCTTTATGTTTATGCAGAAAACGGACAAACCAAAAATGTAGTCAATCCACTAGCTTCACAATAATGATTTCTGGTTTAAAAAAAACTCTTTTTCCTTCTTTTCCTTTTCTTTCACATAGACACAGCTACACAAGGCAGGGTACCGAATTGAATGATGTGTTTTCTCGGTGAATCTATGTTCACTACAATACTTTAATTTACTTTCACATTCATTCCATATCAGACTGAGCCACAGTGAAGCGTGGCTGGGTTTAGCTAGTATTTTTCATAAAACTAGAAAAAAACTTACTGTAATTTCTGGGATTTTCTGGGCACTCTGTTCCTGCAGTAGTCTTGCTGCTTGGACTCTTGTTTCCAGCAATGCTTGAGAAGCTGTTAAGATCTCCTGAACAGAAGAAGAGACGCTTTTTAAAAACCAAAACTAACATGTATTTATTTGCAGAGCATCCAGTGTCCACTTGAGCTGCCATGGCTCGGCTTTATGGAATTCTGGAAATTTTACAAGGCCTTTAGCTTTCTCTGCCAGAGTGTCAGTGCTTCCCCAAACTGCAACTGACAGGATTCCATAGCACTGAGCCACGGTAGTTCAAGTGCTTTCAAACTGCAATAATTCTACAGTTCAGATGCACCCACAGAGATGATACTGAAGTTTAAACATTCATTTATGTTTTCATATACACTTATACACATAGCCTTGAAAGGGTCTTTGAGTGAAATTTGCAAATGCTAAGCAAGGGGCTTTGAATGAAATTAACAGCAAAACAGAAATATACCCTTTCTCTGTAGAAAAAGAGCAACACGGAAAAAAATGTTTTAAAGAAACAAGATGTGACATGTAGACGTCATACAAAGTTCAAACTCACATAGGAAGTTGTGTTGTGGTTAAGCCAAAGGTTGTGGTTAAGTGCAGAGTCTGCAGGTACATGAAGGTACTTTCTATCACAAGGTCAAGGGAGGGGGGCTGGAAAGAGAGTACTTTCCATGACCTATTACTTGAGTATAAAGGTCAGCAGAAACAGAGGAGGGGGCGGCAGTCACTTGGAGGGTAGCATCTGCGTATGCTGCCAGGCTGTACATCTTCTTCATGAAGAAACTAAAATAAACCTTGTTTTCTGATCTTTTTTTGTGTGTGACTGTCTCCTTCCTTACGTGCTCCCTTGATGTGGACCTAAGAAGACCCAATTTAGGGTCTCTAACAGCCTGAATTTTGTACATCATTTTAAATCATGCATGAAATAACATTTGTGCAATTGAACCAGCAGAAAAGGGGGGGGGCTTTATCTCATCCAAGTGCTACACAATTTCAGAGCTTGGAGTAATTCAGATTTTGCTATTTAGGGGAAAGGGTTGCACTATCTGAATAATAATAATACTTTATTTATACCCCGCCACCATCTCCCCAAGGGACTCGGAGCAGCTTACATGAGGCCAAGCCCAACAACACATCAATAAAAACAACAAGCAATTATTATTGTTGTTGTTGCTGTTATTGTTGTTGTTGTTGATCTACCTTTCTTCAAATAAAGGGACCCAGAGTAGAAAGCAAAGTATTTGAAAACTATACAAAAAACTTCAAAACAAAAAGAAGCAATATAAACATTATTTTAAGGCAACTAAACCATTTTTAAAGATAAGTAGTTAAACATTAAAAACATTAACCTTCATTAAAAGACAATATTAAGTATAACATAGCACATTGCATCACTGAAAGCCATTCAATTTAAGTTCTTAAAAGTTTGGTTGCACAAAAATGTTATTTTTTTATTTTTAAATTACAAAAAAAATAATACAAAAATGTGAGGGTTAAATGGATACAATGACTCAGCGATTCTATATAAGTAGGTGTGCCTGTAGCTTAGTAGCAGTCAGTCTGAGGTAAACCTCAGTGGGAGAAAGGTCTCAGTCTGTGAGGTAGGCCTTAGTCTGTGAGAAGTCCTGATGTAGGCAAGCTTTGGTGAAAGAAGCCCCAGGTTAAAGGTCTTGTGTGTAAAGCCTCATGTGTAAAGCTCCAGTATTAAGGCTGCTGTGTGTAAAATGCTACTATGTGAAACTCCAGTATAAGTTTGTTGTGAGACGGGGCTCTGCGAGAGCGAAGCTATTTATATGCATAAGAAGCCCAGCATGGACACAGAGAAGGAACTATAAAGAACTTTATTTGTACTATAAAAACCTTGTTCTTGTAAATAGTCCATCCATATTATTTTACTACAAAGAAAAGCCTCCTATGGAAGAGATAACATTGGTCTATGTATCATTGTTCTTTTTATCACTTTGGACTACTGGTGCTGGGTCACGCTGCTGCTGATAAGTTACTCTGCTGTACATTTATGACACAGGTCTTTTGCTGATAAGCCCGTTCGTCCAACAGCAATCACTAAATGGAAGTTCAAACTAAAATTAGACTAAAACACAGATCAGATTCACTAACATGGGGGACATCAGCCAGCACTGGGGAAAAATGCAAAATCAAGAGTGGCATGATTTATTTTGAGCTTTCAGGTGAATAAGATCCCAGTTGCATTGACACAGAAGATAAAGCCTATAACAAGTATACAAAGGGATCTTGCAGCATCTTGAAGACTAAAAAGGGGAAATTACAAAGTGACAAGTCACCCTCTGGTGGTGTATTGTAGTAGTGCAATTGATGCTGATCAAAGAGTTTCTCTCATACCAAGACTAGCCACACGAAGGTCCCACTTTGCCCAATATCTGATTTCCCATAGTAAAGGTTTTCCCCTGACGTTAAGTCCAGTTGTGTCCGACTCTGGAGGTTGGTGCTCATTTCCATTTCTAAGCCGAAGAGCCGGCGTTGTCCATAGATACCTCCAAGGTCATGTGGCCGGCATGACTGCATGGAGCGCCGTTACCTTCCCACCGGAGCAGTACCTATTGATCTACTCACATTTGCATGTTTTCGAACTGCTAGGTTGGCAGAAGCTAGGGCTATTTATTTATTTATTTATTCACGACAGGCATTCGAATAATTAGTGCAATGATTGGTTAATGAACACTGGAATGGAACAATGGATGACGAATCTGGAACATGTTTTTGATGACAAGACAACAGTGAATGGGTATTGTAGTAACTGTTTATTAATTGTGTAATGTGTTAGGTTGTTAACTGTTTTTATACTGTAGCACTGAATTTTTGCTGTTCGTATTTGTTGTGAACCGCTGTGAGTCGCCTTCAGGCTGAGAACAGCAGTATATAAGTAAGGTAAATAAATAATAAATATATGCCGCCCTTCTCACCCCGAAGGGGACTCAGAGCGGCTTACAAGGTATATATACATACAATATATTATTAACATAGTACAATATCAGTTTTAAATATTGCTATATTGCACTATATCAATTATACTGTAATATTATTAGTAATATTACATGTAATATAAATATATAATTATAATATCATATTATTAGTAGTAGTATTATATTATATTGCATTACATTACAATATTATAAATATTATATGTATATACAATATATTATATATTATATTATAATATATTATTAGAATAGCACATATAACATATTATTAGAATAGCTAACAGCGGGAGCTCACCCCTCTCCCTGGATTTGAACCTAGCAGAGGCAGCCCTAGGTAATTTTCAACAGTATTTTGGCACCC
Source organism: Anolis sagrei ordinatus (assembly GCF_025583915.1). Taxonomy (NCBI): domain Eukaryota; kingdom Metazoa; phylum Chordata; class Lepidosauria; order Squamata; family Anolidae; genus Anolis; species Anolis sagrei. The sequence continues at coordinate 14,259,399 of NW_026847660.1, forward strand.
CCCCCCCCCCAACCAATCACTCATACATATTTTCTGTTCGTCATGGGAGTTCTGTGTGCCATATTTGGTTCAATTCCATCATTGGTGGAGTTCTGAATGCTCTTTGATTGTAGGTGAACTTTACATCCCAGTAACTACAACTCTCATATGTCAAGGTCTATTTTCCCCCAAGAGCGCCTCAAGAGTGCCCCTGGGCAAAATCAACTATACTGCAAATGCTTACTTTGCGTAATGGGTTGAGCCGCCCCTGGAAGCAAGTTCAGCAGCTTAGTGGTTTAACCCGCTGCGCCACCGGGGTTTCCCATAATGACTAATTTATTCTTTGAGGATGCTAAAACCTGGAAACCATAACAATATGGCTTTCTGTTTTGGCATGATGATTTTCTGCACTTTCATGGCTCATTCTGAGTCTGACTATGGTGATATCTCCATCATGGTTGACCAGGACCAAAACTACATTTTGGCAGAATGAGACACCTTCCTGTGTCAGCTCTCTGGTGGCACCTCCTGACTTCATAGTGATTCTTTTCTGCTGAAGACAGAGCAGTATATATGTATGTCATGAGTCTTTTTCATTAGTCTACTGCCTGTAATTTCATGGAGGATATTATATCCCACCACTGGCATTCAAGGGATTCAAGTCAGCACCCAGTCCAATCAGCTTCTGGACATGGATTGGGAAGAGGACTTCATCTTATCCTTCCTTTGAGGAACATCTCAGGTTTACTGGCACTTAGGAACTTTCATGTCAGAGGGTTCAGAGAAGCTCTCTTGGGCTTTCTATTTTCCCATTTTAGAGGAACTAGTCCCAGATGTAGAGCAGCATTTCTCAACCTGGGGCTCAGGACCCCTGGGGGGGGGCATGAGGGGGTGTCAGCAGGGTCGCCAAAGACCATTATAGAATCATAGAATCAAAGAGTTGGAAGAGACCTCATGGGCCATCCAGTCCAACCCCCTGCCAAGAAGCAGGAATATTGCATTCAAATCACCCCTGACAGATGGCCATCCAGCCTCTATTTAAAAGCTTCCAAAGAAGGAGCCTCCACCACACTCTGGGGCAGAGAGTTCCACTGCTGAACGGCTCTCACAGTCAGGAAGTTCTTCCTCATGTTCAGATGGAATCTCCTTTCTTGTAGTTTGAAGCCATTGTTCCGCGTCCTAGTCTCCAGGGAAGCAGAAAACAAGCGTGCTCCCTCCTCCCTGTGGCTTCCTCTCACATATTTATACATGGCTATCATATCTCCTCTCATCCTTCTCTTCTTCAGGCTAAACATGCATCAGTAAACACAGTATTTTCTGTTGGTCATGGGGTTCTGTGTAGGAAATTTGGGCCAATTCTATCGTTGGTGGAGTTCGGAATGCTCTTTAATTGTAGGTAAACTATAAATCCCAGCAACTACAATTGCCAAATGTCAAGGTCTGTTTTCACCAAACTCTACCAATGTTCACATTTGGGCATATTGAGTATTCGGGCCAAGTTTGGTCCAGATCTATCACCTACATCTCTAGATGTAGGTGAACTACAACTCTAAAACTTAAGGTCAATGCCCACCAAACCCTTCCAGTATTTTCTGTTGGTTGTAAGAGTTCTGTGTGCCAGGTTTGGTCCAATTCCATCACTGGTGGAGTTCAGAATGCTCTTTGATTGTAGGTGAACTATAAATCCCAGCGACTACAATTCCCAAATGACAAAATCAATCCCTCCCAACCCCACCAGTATTCAAATTTGGACATCTTGGGTATTTGTGCCAAATTTGGTCCAGTGAATAAAAATACATCCTGCATATCAGATATTTACATTACAATTCATAACAGTAGCAAAATTACAGTTATGAAGTAGCAACTAAAATAATTTTATGGTCGGGGGTCACCACAACATGAGGAACTTTATTAAGTGGTTTTGGCATTAGGAAGGTTGAGAAACACTGATCTAGAGCTTTAGTGCCATAGAAAACGCCTGTAAAGAATGGAATAAAGTCATTGTGTGACCTGGCACATGGCTTCCCAGCTGCCATTGCTTGGGGTGAGAATTTAAGTAGCCCCAGGTATATTTCTTCTTTGTGAAGTCGCCATATACTACTTTTAAAAGCTCCCTAAAAATATTTGGCCTTCACATTACAGAGCAATTTTATTTATTTCATATCAAAAGCATTGCATAAATTAATATAAAACTGATAAAAATAGAAGGTGTGCAGGTGGCTAAATATCTTTTGACCAAAAACGGGCAACAGCAATGGCATTGTCTGTAGCCTCCAACAATTTCTTCCTCTGTACATGAGGCAGGGCATAGTGGACAAGCGGACAGATGCGGAGTTGTCTGTTCTGCTCCACAGTCACACAAGGTGTGGGGTTCTTTTAAGTAGTGCCATTTCCCCACACATTTGTGAGAAGTTGCTTTCAGTATTCCTTTCACATACACCTGAATCTATTTTCTATCAATTTCATAGGGTGACTCCACAACTGAATATTATTTATGATGTCTTGAGTAACCCTGAATATGCTTTTCCTCTGTGAAGTTTTCTAATCCCACTTTCAAAAGGCCCCCAAAACATGTGACCTTCATACTACAGAGCTTCTGTGTGCATGTGTCAGGAGTGACCTGAGAAACTGCAAGTTGCTTCTGGTGTGAGAGAATTGGCCATCTGCAAGGACATTTCCCAGAGGATGCCCAGATGTTTTGACGTTTTACCATCCTTGTGGGAGGCTTTTCTCATGTCCCTGCATGGGGAGCTGGAGCTGACAGAGGGAGCTCATCCGGGCTCTCCCTGAATTCGAACCTCTGACCTGTTGGTCTTCAGCCCTGCCGGCACAAGTGCTCTGAATACAACAGAGTTAATAATGCCATACATTTGTGAAAGGTTGCCTTCAATGTTCCTTTCATCTACACTCGAACCAATTCCCCATCAATTTCATGGGGTGACTCCAAGGTCTAATTGTATGACTAATATTAGGCAGGTGGCATACTTATATGTAGGATGATACCTGCTTTGGGTTGCCCACCCAATTCAGACCTTCACAGTGCCTCCTACTGACCTTGTAGTGCTCCACAGCCTCCTCTAAAGGGAGACACGGATGTCCCCAATGCTCCAGTTGCAATGACCTCACAAGACAACCGTCGTCGATGCAAAAGAGTCTGTCCCCCTGCAGCTCCTCATCATTCTGCTCCGTTTCGGCATCCTCATCACTAGCATGAGCAGAGAGGGACTCCATAGCCTTCCTTGCCAGCTGCCCCAGCACCCGGTTGGCTGTGAATTTGCCATCTGGGATCTCACGCCGGCACTCCGGGCAAGTGGGAAGTGGCACGTCTGCTCCACCATTGACGGGTATCTCTGCCCAGAAGCGAGTAATGCAAGCTTGGCAATAATTGTGCCCACATTCCAGCATGACAGGATCCAGAAAGAGCTCCAGGCAGATGGAACAACGCAGGTCTTCTGCAAAATCCTCCACTCCGGTTGGGACCGCCATGACAGTGCAGAGTGCCACCAGATAGATCTCACCAACCCTGGCTATATTCCTCTCCTCCCCTTTCTGTTTTGCAGTTGTTTCCTCTGGGTATCTAAAACACTTCTTCACTATCTGGTTTTCCCAAATATTATCCCCACTTTTTTATTTTGTCCAAGTTCCTCTCTCCAGAAAAAAAAGACAAATGTTCTCTCTAAGTGTTTTACTCCAAATGTCTTCCTCGTCTCTTTCTTCCTTCCAATTTCTTTGATCCTTTTCCAAGTTGCCTCGTGAAATACCTGCACTCTTTAGATTAAATAGTCTTCTGGTATAAGACACCTCGCTTACCCACTCTTTCCTGCTCGGCTAGGTTTCTTCACAGTATTTTCTGTGCGTTTCTCAATCTAATATTCCTTTCTCTGTCTTCTAAAACAGGCCCTGCCCAGACGCTACAAGTCTCAACACAGCTTCTGAAGAATTCTTCAGATAACAGCTGCTTTTAAAGGGGTATGCAAACTGAACAGCAGTGCATGACCCATCTTTGCCTCTAATTCAATGCCTCTCCAACATCTTTCTCTTTACCTTTTGAAGCCCCACCTTTCCGCTCTTTGGTCTGCTCCAGATGACTCACCCAAATCTACCAGGAATGCAGTATCTGACGCATCCAACTGCCCAAGTATTTCTAAACCAGAAGTGGTCAATTCTGGGGTTTCCAGAAGCCAAAAGTAATTAGGCAGAGTACCTATATCCTTTTTCACATTGGGTTAAAGCAGGCATGGCAAACCTTGGCCCTCCAGATGTTTTGGACATCAACTCCCAATTGTGGGAGTTTGCCCAAAGTTTGCCCATGCCTGGGTTAGAGCGTCTTAAAAGTTGTCCCGTGCACACAGAGGTGGCCCTAGTTAATTTTCAATGGTAAGCAAACAGTACTTTGGCGCCCCCCCCCCCCCCCCAACCAATCACTGATACATATTTTCTGTTCATCGTGGGAGTTCTGTGTGCCATATTTGGTTCAATTCCATCATTGGTGGAGTTCAGAATGCTCTTTGATTTTAGGTGAACTATACATCCCAGTAACTACAACTCGCATATGTCAAGGTCTATTTTCCCCCAAGAGCGTCTCAATAGCGCCCCTGGGCAAAATCAACTATACTGCAAATGCTTACTTTGCGTAAAGGGTTTAGCCGCCCCTGCGTGCACATTTAATCCCTTTTGCTTCTTCACACAATGCAATTCAAGATCAAACACAGGCGCAGCAAGGAGCCTCCAGTGGCGCAATAAGTTAAACCCTTGTGCCGGCGGGACTGAAGACCGACAGCAACTACAACTCCCAAATGTCAAGGTCTATTTTCCCCAAACTCCACTAGTGTTCACATTTTGGCATCTTGAGTATTTCTGCAAAGTTTGCCCGGATCCATAATTGTTTGAGTCCACAGTGCTCTCTGGATGTAGGTGAACTACAACTCCAAAACTCAAGGTCAATGTCCACCAAAACCTTCCAGTATTTTCTATTGGTCATGGGAGTTGTGTGTGTCAAGTTTGGTTCAATTTCATCATTGGTGGAGTTCGGAATGCTCATTGATTGTAGGTGAACTATAAACCCCAGTAACTACAACTCCCAAATTACAAAATCAACCCCCCCCCCCCAAACCCCACCAGTATTCAAATTTGGGTGTATTTGTGCCAAATTTGGTCTGGTGAATGAAAATACATCCTGCATATCAGGTATTTACATGATGGTTCATAACAGTAGCAAAATTGCAGTTGTGAAGTAGCAATGAAAATAATGTTATGGTTGGGGGTCACCACAACATGAGGTCACAGCATTAGGAAGGTTGAGAAACACTGATGTAGACTCACTGTCCAAGCTTTTCCATTCTAGTCTTCCCTTTCCCAAAGCATCAAATAAGGAAAGGCTTCCATTAACAGGGACAGTCTAGAAACATTTTGCAGAATATCCTCAGAAGCACCTTTGCAGGGAAGGACATGATCACTTTCAGACAAGGAAGAAAAGCATTCTTGTTCTTGATATGCTTGTTTCAAGTCATTAGTCGTGGCTCTCTCTTTAAAAAGGGAAGTTCCCTGCCAATAAGTTAAATGTCACCTGCTCCATCTCTCTCTCTTTCTCTCAATGAGCTTATTCATATATATATATGAATGAGCTCATTGCCCAGCCTCTCTGCTTTTGCAATTTTTCAAGGGTTTCATTCCTCCCTCCTGACCCCTCTAGGCATAAATGTGGTTTTTTGAAGAGGTGATTCAGTATTGCAGGAAGTGGAGCAAGATGTTTCATGGTCCACTGCTAAAGAATTGTGCAAGTTGTCATTTTACAAGGTCTTTAACCATCTCTGCACAAGAATTCTGGTGCCTCTTAATTATTACATTAGGCCATGCCAGTTAAAGTGGTGTCAAACTGCATTAATTCTACGGTGTGGATGCATCCCCGGATACTTGCACCCATACAACATCCAAGCACAGTCAAAATGGCAAAAATTATTAAAAGAGAAGGAACAGATGAACTAGAGAGGTTGCAGCAGTTTGCTATCTGTGCTTATTGGGAAGGGCAGGATTTCATGCTCTATTCTGTTGAGTGCAAATTGCTTTTGCCACAACAGACATTAGCAAAGACAAAGAGGGATAATGGGTGGGGGAGACCACTTTTAAAGCAACTGAAAAAAATGGTAAGGCAAGAGATAATAATAATAATAATAATAATAATAATAATAATAATAATAATACCCTTTATTTATATTCCACTTTATCTCAGAGCTGATTACGGTACACACATACGGCAAACTTTCAATGGCTTTTACGCAACCCTGAACAAAACAAAATACAATACACAGACAAAGATAAAGGCCTTCCCCTTTTCCTTCTTCAGCGTTTGAATGTAATGTTATTCAACTCGGGTCATGCAGATGTGCTCTTCTTCCATTTTTACATGCTAAGGAGCCTGTTGTCTGTAGACATCTCCAATCGGTTGTCGGCATGTCTGCATGGGGCACCTCTTTTTACTTTACTGTCGAGATGGTACCTATTGATCTACTTGCATTCCATGCTTTCAAACTGCTGGGTTGGCAGAAGCTAGGGCTAACAGTGGGAGCTCACCCTGACTCACAGCTTCGAACGGCCAACCTTCCAGTCAGCAGATTTCCTACAGCTAGCGGTTTAACTCGCTGTGCTACAGATTAATCTGTAGCTTTTCAAAACAGGGATAGTTGATATGTTTATTGCTGTTAATGCTACAATAGGCTCCCCACTTTCACAGGGGTTAGGGATGCAGGATCCCAGCAAAAAACTGGGAAACCACTAATAGAAAACTGATTTTTTTTTAAAAAACCTGAGACAACCGCAATCTGGGAATCTTTACAGTGTGACACCATTGTCACCTTTTGAGGAATGTTGGATATAAAGTGGAAGAGAAAATGTTAAACTCTAGACAAACTAACAAAAGGAGAGCAGAAAACCCTCTTTTCAAGCCAATGTATTTATATATGTTTGTATTTTAGGTTTATGTTTAGTTAGAATAGAGATTTAGGTTGGTGAGAGAAATTGTGTAGTTATCTACGCAAATGTTAAGAGATGTTGTCCTAATGTTTTTCTGCATGTATAGGCAATTTTGTTTCTTTTATTTATGCTAGCAGTTCAAAAACAAGCAATGCAAGTAGATCACTAGGTAAGGTAAAAGGCGCCCATGCAGCCATGCCGGCAACATGACCAGGAGGTGTCTACAGATAACAGGCTCCTCAGCATGGAAATGGAACAAGAGTACCTCCCCATGGCCAGAGTTGAGCACTGCCTCCAGATGCCAAAGATGAAAAAGGAAAACCGTTGCCTTTGTTTGTGTATTGTTTGCCATTGTTGTCCACTGTATAAAAGGAAATGAATATTTGCCTATATATGTGTATACTGTAATCCGCTCTGAGCCCCCTCGGGGAGATAGAGCGGCATATTTTTAAAAGTGTATTATTATTTTACTGACACAAAAACACAGTATGTCACAGCAAACGAGATCTATATGCTGGATTTCGTATCACAAAATCACAAGTCAAACACCTCCCAAGTGTCTAAGACTGTGTGATGTATTTTCGAATGATGAGTGCAGATCCAAATAGGGTGGCCTTTTTGCAGTTGACAGATCATGATTTTGTCAATGTTCATTGTTTCCAAATGCCAACTGAGATCTTTTGACACGGCACCCAATGCGCCAATGACCACTGGGACCTCCTGTACTGGTTTATGCCAGAGCCTTTGCTGTTCAGTTTCCAGGTCCTGATAATGGCTGAGTTTTTCCTCAATGTGACTGTCACCTGGTATTATTATTAGTATAGTATTATTATACGGCTGAGTTTTTCCTATTGTTTTTCCTCAATGCGACTGTCACCTGGTATTATTATCAGTATATTATTATTATTATTGTTATTATTGTTATTATTGTTATTATCCCTCTTAAAATTCAAAATAAAACAGAAAAAAAAGAAAAATGCTGCTTGTTGACAACAGAGATGTGCTAGAGAAACTAGAGATCTCTAAAGAAACCATACTAATCGGATTTCAAATGCATGTTATTTATTATGTTTTTACTGTATTTTTAACCGGACACAGTACTATTTAATTGTTTTTAATTTTTGAATTCACTTTGCTTTCAGTTGATCAAAATGTGTAATTATTAACCACCTTGACCCTCCTGGGTATAAATAAAGTAAATCATTATCATCATCAAATCTGCAAACAATCTAATCCAGGAAAGTGACATGTAGAAGACCAACTTGCAAACAAGGTCATTGGTGGCTTGAAATCTCCGAGGATTGAGACGCCAAGAATTTTTGATCCTTTACCTGACTTTCTGGAAAGGAAAAATTGAATATCATACATTGGAATGGTGTCAGGTTATCCATCTATCTCTGATTTATCTTTCAGTTTAGTAAAGAGGGAGAAATACCATCCTACCAGGCTGCATAATATCCATTTCATCAGTTGTGCAATTCTGGCACACCCGAACTGTAGTTGAGCAAACAGAGACTTTATGATGAGATGCAGCCATCTATAAAGTGGAGCAGATCAACATCTAAAAGCAGATCAACTCGAAGATTATCAAATAGGTTTGCAAGTCTTGTGCCCAAGCAGTCATCCACTGGTGTGTAATGAATGAGTCAGTAAGAAATGGCAGGATATTCTTTCGTGGGATGCTGCTTTTTTATTGCTTTTGCGATGAGTCCACTCTTCATTATTTAAGCTCCTCTTGCAAGGGTTTGGAAGAACACAAAATCTACACAAAATCTCAGATTTTAGCTGTTAGTGGATGGCAGTATTTCAAAATTGTGAAAACTACACATATATATCAGAATAGTAAAGTAAAGGTTTCCCCTGGACATTAAGTCTAGTCATGTCCGAAGAGCCGGTGTTGTCCGTAGACACCTCCAAGGTCATGTGGCCAGCATGACTGCATGAAGTGCCATTACCTCCCCACCAAAGCTGTACCTACTGATTTACTCACATTTGCATGTTTTCGAACTGCTAGGTTGGCAGAAGCTGGGCCTAACAGTGGGAGCTCACCCCTCTCCCTGGATTTGAACCACCGACCTTTCAGTCAGCAAGTTCAACAACTCAGCAGTTTAACCTGCCGTGTCACCGGGGGCTCTTATACTGTATATCAGAATATCAAGTAAAATACTTCAGAAGGTCTTATACAAGTAAATCATAAAAATTATTCTGAGAATGAAACTTGGAAAAAATATATGGCTTTTGTAAAGATGGATTTACAAAGAAATGTGGATTTATCTTTCCAGTTTTCAAATTTTACACTGGTTTATTTTTCTCCCTAGCCAAAAAAAAAAGGGGGAGAAAGAAAATGTTAGTATTTTCTAGCAAGGACTAGGAGTTGAAGGTGGTCCAAAGATCCAGGGAAAGAAGTAGCAGAAGCAAAGATATCAAGTGGTGGGAATTACTTTATTTGCTCAAGGCTAATGCTCACCCTTTTTGGCTAAATTACCTCACCAAAATTAGGGTGCGCATTAGATTCGCGTAATATAGTAATTTTAGTGCTGAGCCAAAGCAAAAGGGGAAGCTGCTTTAAGAGCACCTGGAGCTCCTATTTAAGGGGTGGCGTCAATAATATAATTGCCATGGCTCAATACTATGCAATCCTGGGATTTGTAGATTTGTGAGGCATACACACACTCTTTGGCAGAGAAGCTCAAGACCTTGTAAAACGACAGCCCCCAGGATTCAATAGCATTGAGCCCGGGCAATTAAAGTGCAATTAAACTTCCTGACTGTGAGAGCTGTTCAGCAGTAGAACCTCACTTGTCTAGTTTCCAACAGACCCCCTCAACCTCTGAGGACGCCTGCCATAGATGGAGGCAAAACATCAGGAGAGAATGCTTCTGAAACCTGGTCATACTTCCTGGAAGATGTAGTTCAGCAACATTTGGATGGCAATATGACGACCACCATTGTCAAAAAAGGTTTATATCCACTAATTTCAACTTGGTGGCCTGTTGGATGTGTTGGACTGCCATTTCTATCATCCCCGCTCACATGGTCATGCAGATTGGTGATGATGTGAGTGACAGCCCAACACATCCAACAGGCCACCAAGTAGGGAAAGGCTGCATTATATGAGACATAGTCTTCAATTCTTAGAGTTGGGTTTTCTCCTGTTTCTCTATCTTCTCCTCAAACAGCAGATCCAGGCAAAGATGTCAAGAGAAGCTCCCTTTCTCCTCACCTTTGCCCAGACATATCGGTGTCACTTCATTGGTGTGTTTTAGACCAAACAGGTTTTTCAGGTCTGCTTATGTCTCTCTTTCTCATCAACCCAACACATCCATCTCGAAGGGTTTGAACAAGAATTCAAATCAATGAAACCCATTGAAGTCAAAGGCAGGTTTGCTTGCGGCTTTGGAGTGGCATTCAAATGTGTTGTGTCATGTTGATGCTCATTCTCCCTCCGAGGTGATCACATTGCAAAGTATAAGTCATTTCCGACTAGGATCTTTTCAATACACCATTCAGACTTGCACAACCCTGGAGTCCAGGTTCCTTTTTTATTATGGGTGTTCCAACAAATCTTTGCAAATGGTATTGGAATTGCCTTAAACAAGAGGTTGCAGCAGAGCATACTAGGAGGCCTGTATGCTCCTAGTATGAATACAGGAGCATGCATACTAGGAGCATACTCCTAGTATGCATCTCTGTTTCAGCAGATTTCTTTTGCAAAACATGAAACATTGAAGATCCCTATACACATACACATACACACACACACACACTACAGGTCTGCTATCCTCACAGCCATATTCTGTTCATATAATCCCAACTTCAGCATCATTATTTTATGTTGTATATTTGCTTTGTTGCAATTGTTGGGCTTGGCCTCATGTTAGCCGCCCCGAGTCCCCTTGGGGAGATGGTAGCGGGGGAATAAATAAAGTTGTTGTTGTTGTTGTTGTTTTACTGACACAAAAGCACAATATGTCACAGCAAACGAGATCTCTATGCTGGATTTCCTATCACAAAATCATAAGTCAAACACTTCCCAAGTATCTATGACTGTGTGATGTAGAGTATTTCGAAATATGCATGCAGATCCAAGTAATGTGGTCTTTTGCAGTTGACAGATCATGATTTTGTCAATGTTTATTGTTTCCAAACGCCAGCTGAGATCTTTTGGCATGGTATCCAGGGCGCCAATGACCACTGGGACCACCTGTACTGGTTTATGCCAGAATCTTTGCAGTTCGATTTTGAGGTCTTGATAGCGGCTGAGTTTTTCCTGTTGTTTTTCCTCAATGTGGCTGTCACCCGGTATGGCGACATCAATAATCCAGACTTTTCCACAATCGTGACTTCTGGTGTATTGTGTTCCAACACTTTGTCAGTCTGGATTCGAAAGTCCCACAGTATTTTTGCATGTTCATTTTCCACGACCTTTGCGGGTTATGATCCCACCAATTCTTTACTGCTGGCAGGTGGTACTTGTGACATAAGTTCCAGTGAATCATCTGGGCCACAGAGTTGTGTCTTTGTTTGTAGTCCATCTGTGCGATTTTCTTGCAACAGCTGAGGATATGATCCATGGTTTCATCAGCTTCCTTGCACAGTCCGCATTTTGGGTCATTAGCTGATTTTTTGATCCTGGCCTTAATTACATTGGTTCTGATGGCTTGCTCCTGTGCTGCAAGAATCGGGCCTTCTGTTTACTTCAAGGTTCCATTCGTGAGCCATAACCAGGTTTTCTCCTTATCAACCTTTCCTTCAATTTTGTCAAGGAACTGCCCATGCAATGCCTTGTTGTGCCAGCTGTCAGCTCTGGTTTGGAGTGCAATTTTCTTGTACTGACTCTTTGTCTGCTGTGCTTTGAGAAGTTTCCAGTTATTGACTTCAATTAAAGCAGGTTCTTGGCTTTCCTTGACATATTCTGCCAGGGTGCATTTTTCTTCTTTGACTGCCATTATTATTATTATTATTATTATTATTATTATTATTTCACTTGGTAACTCTATGACTATATGACAGAGGATCAGATTACTACTACTACTACTACTACTACTACTATCTGATCCTCTGTCATATAGGCATAGAGTTACCAAGTGAAATAATGTTGATACATCAATTAAGGGACAGGTTTCCTATGCTTTTAATGGTTGTGTATAAGAGGGAATTTCTGTATATATCACAAGCCAGACCTTCAGAAGTTTGTCTTTTAAGCCTGTACTGTGATGCAAGAATAAATTCCTCTTTTACACCACTATTAAACAACTAGGAGCCCTGTCTCTTGATTTATGTACCAACCTTACTTAGGCCTCACATTAAAGAACCAACACAATTTTTTCCCCTGTATGGACATTGCCTAGATGTGCAAACTTAAACATAAACAACCTTGTTACTCACATTATGCAAGCAATTTAAATAAAGGTGATAAATCAAATCCTGGTGATAAATCAAATCCTAGAGCCAAATCAGGCTGTACCGGGTTTTCCACATATACCAGCATTGAATGGTTTTCAGGAATTTGTGTGGATTTCCACCCATTACCATATTAAAGGTTAAGGTGCAACTTCTAAAGCAGTGGTTTGTCAGATATATTAAAAATTAACTAGGTATTTTTAATTACAAAAATGTGAGTCAAGCACTAAAAAGGGCAAAAGCTCTAGTTCTATATAAACAGGTGTGCCTGTAGCTTAGTAGCCCTCAGTCTGTAAGAGGTCTCTATGGGAGAGGGATCTCAGTGTGTTAGTAGGCCTCAGTGTGAAGTAAGCCTCAGTGTTAGTTTCCCTCAATGGGAGAAAGGCCTCAGTGTGAAGTGGCCTCAGTTATGAGAAAGACCTGGTGTGAGAAACTTTGGTGAGAGATACCCCAGGTTGAGGCCCATCATGTGTGAAGGCTGCTGTGTGTAAGAAGCTACTATGTGAAGCTCCTGTGTAACTTCAGTGTGAGAAAAAGCTCTGTGAGAGTGAAGCTGTTTACCTGCATGAAAAAGAAGCCCAGCATGGAAGCAAAAAAGGAGATGTAAGGAATTTTATTTGTGTTATGGAAACCTTGTTCTTGTAAATAGTGCAACCGTATTATTTTGCTATAATGAAAAGCCTCTTATGGAAGTGATAACATTGGTCTGTGTGTTTTTGTTCTTTTCATCACTTTGGACTACTGGTGCTGGGTCACGCTGCTACTAATAAGTTACTCTGCTGTACATTTATGAGGGTCTTTTGTTAATAAGCCCCCTTACACAACATGGTTTTCAGACTTTCAGATGTGCAATACCTCCAAATTCAAGAAGAATACCATAATATTGCACTGGAGTACCTAGAAAATATCTAGCAAGAACTTGGTTTTTTTAGACGCAGGTAAGAAAAGGAGGAAAGTTCTGAGAGTGCCTTGGACTGCGAGAAGATCCAACCAGTCCATCCTCCAGGAAATAAAGCCTGACTGCTCATTGGAGGGAAGGATACTAGAGACAAAGTTGAAGTACTTTGGCCACATCATGAGGAGACAGCAAAGCCTGGAGAAGACTGGGGAAAGTGGAAGGCAAAAGGAAGAGGGGCCGACCAAGGGCAAGATGGATGGATGGCATCCTTGAAGTGACTGGACTGACCTTGAAGGAGCTGGGGGTGGTGACGGCTGACAGGGAGCTCTGGCGTGGGCTGGTCAATGAGGTCACAAAGAGTCGGAGACGACTGAACGAATGAACAACAACAAAAAGAAAAATCACAGGTATCGGCCTCCAGGATACAAGTACCAACATGATCTTGAAAACGTATACATTTGGTGTCATGCAATGAAAGGTGGATCACAATGCCTGGAGGCTTCCAAGTCAACATTCACCCAAGTTTGACTCAGAAAAAGGCAAAAACCTTTGCTTTAGATATCTTTGTTTTCAATACAAAGGATGGTGACTATGTCTGGGACATGGAAAAAGTGTTGGGAGGTACATCTGGCCCCAGCAATGAACTTTGTCCCTCCTTTATCAGTTCTTGGCTAGGTAATAATATCTTTGGCAAGACTTGAGCTCTGGATCAAATCACCATGTAGTTTTGGCCTGAGACAAAAGGTTTCAATGCATCCCTGTTGAGAATATTTACAATATCAAATATTCAACCAAAGCTACAGCAAGATCTGCAGTCACCCAAATGTTTTTCTAGGGAGGTTGCCAACCAGCTGACTCCATGCCTCACCTAAGCTCATGATGTGTCAGACAACATGTCCCAAAACACCTCAACCAACTAGGTCCCACCCTAAATGATATGACACAAGGACTACATGGTTTTTAAATACATAAATCATGGTTTTAATAGAAATTGCAAGACCAAAAAAAAGACATTCTAAGACATCACAAACACTTTTGAGAAAAATACACCACCACACTCCAGCCTAAGGACAGCAGCACTCAAAGGCTTCCGACCGGTTGTACAGAGATATTGGAGAACACAGCCAAAAATCCATTTCAAATTAGACCTCTGGATCTCAGAAATAAAATGGTCTGTGGAGACTGGCGAAGTTTAGAGCCACATAAAAAGCTTTTTGGGAGCTGGAGCTGAGTCAGAACTGCATTTTGCTCACTCCTGCCCAACAATAAACAGTTTTTTGAGGTTACTCTATGAGCAGAAAGGGAAAGTTATCTCTGCTATGCAAATATACACAGATCCTTTAAGAAACAGATATTCTTTCCTACAACTACGAAAAAAGTGAGAAAAGGTTCTGAAATCAACTTCTCTGTTGGAAAGTGGAACATCAATAGTAATACCCTCTAAACCAGTGGTTCTCAACCTAGGGTCCCCAGATGTTTTTGGCCTTCAGCTCCCAGAAATCCTAACAGCTGATAAACTGACTGGGATTTCTTGGAGGCCAAAAACATCTGGGAACCCCAGGTTGAGAACCCCTGCTCTAAACCTTGAAGTATATCATCATAGCCTATAGTAGTGGTTCTCAACCTGTGGGTCCCCAGATGTTTTAGCCTTCAACTCCCAGAAATACTAGCAGCTGGTAAACTAGCCAGGATTTCTGAGAGTTGTAGGCCAAAACACCTGGGGACCCACAAGTTGAGAACCACTGGCCTATAGGAACAAAAGCATGCAATGAAATAAGCCTTGAGAAAGGCGCTCTTGGATGCTGGGAGAAACTTCATATTTTGAGCAATGCTAACTTCACAACAGGAGCTAAACACCCTGAAGGTGCCAGATTCTGCCTGATATCAGAAGCTAAGCAGGGTCAGCCCATATTAGTATTTGGATTGAGGACCACCAACCAAAACTAGGCAATGCAGGATGTATTTCAGAGAAAAGAACTGGCATAACCACCTCTGAGTGTCCCTTGCCAAAGAAAAACTTATGGAACTCAATGCAGTTTTGTTACATCTAGCAGATGTTATTTCCAGAAACAAATACTGTAGGATCTAGAAAGCTTTAGCCCTCCAGATGTTGTTGACTAAATATCCAAGGAAAGCTTGGAGAAGAGAATGATGATGGGAAAATGGAAGGAAAAAGGAAGAGGGGCCAACCAAGGGCAAGATGGATGGGTGGTATCCTTGAAGTGACTGTATTTGAAGGAGCTCGGGGTGGTGACGGTCGACAGGGAGCTCTGAGGCCATGAAGAGTCAGAAACAACTGAATAAATAAATAACAAAATATTTATCTTCAAATTGACTGTCAACTTATAGCAATCTCATTAATTCAATAGGGTTTTCTTAGGTAAGAGATACTCAAGAGGTGATTTTGCCACTTCCTCTGAAACATGGCCTACAGCACCCTTTATTTATTGGCACTCTCCCATTCAACCAGGATTGACCCTGCTTAGCTTTAATCTGACGGGTGCCTTTGTGGTTTTTATGTAGAGTTGTTGAACACAACTCCCATGTTGAGGCTCAGTGTCTTGGCAGTGAAACTACTACCTGAGTCACAACATCCCATATTCCTTTCTCATTGGTCACAGTGGCCAAACTTTCTGAGAGCTTTTGTCCAACCATTTCAATGGAAATATATTTCTCCATTTCAAGATATAATGTTGAACCCCAAACCTCCCAAGAGTGCTGTCATGTCTGAAGGGGACTTTGGGGTGGCACAGTGAGAGCTCATTGTATGGAGTCCCCGGTGGCACAATGGGTTAAACTCTTGTGACGGCAGGACTGCTGACCAACAAGTCAGTGGTTTGAATCTGGGGAGAGTGGGTTGAGCTCCCCTCTGTCAGCTCCAGCTCCCCATACAGGTACATGAGAGAAGCCTCCCACAAGAATGGTAAAACATCAAACATCTGGGCATCCCCTGGGCAATGTCCTTGAAGATGGTCAATTATCTCACACCAGAAGCGACTTGCTGTTTTTAAGTTGCTTCTGACACAAAAAAGCTCATTGTATGCACAATGTACAGTTCGCAGAGAATGACCCATGGGCACACAAAAGTGAGCTCTGCAAGTTGTAAGTGGAGGAACACAGAATGCCTCTTTTGTAGAAAGGTGATCCATAATATCCTTAGAATACATGGGCATTACCTTTCAACAGCAGACCTGGCAGAAAATGACACCAGTTGTCAGGTTATACCTGCAAAAAAAATAAGCTTTTTATCTAGGCAAGGCACCGAGTGAGAGGCTAGTGTGGATGCAGGGAAGCAAAGGTTTCTATCCCACAAAGAACAGGGGGGGGGGGGGTTAAATTGGCTGGATTTCTGCCCGGAACAAATGCTTTGATATACGTATAAAATCTGGATAGTAAAAAGTAAAAAGAAGAAGCTGAGAGAAAGAGAATCAAGATTTGAAATGTGCTCCTGGAAGAGAGTTCTACAGACGCCACAAATCAAGTCTGAAGCCAAAAATGACCAAACTGAGGCTATTGTAGTTTGGCCACATCATTAGACAACATTTACAAAGACAATCGTGTTTGATAAAAGTGTGAGACAGTAGGAAAAGAGGAAGACTGCATTACAAGTAGATAGGCTGTATCAAGTTAGCCACAGCCCTGAGGATCCCGGCAAAGTTGTGGAGACCTCTCATTGAAAAGGTCACCATGAAGTCAAAGCTGACTGACTGTAAATGGCAACAACTGCTCACAAAAATGAGGCTATGCATACGGACAAGCTACTGCCACAATACTAAACAGGAATCTAGTAGGGTTGCCATACTACACCCGGGATGGAACTTTTGCTTTTTAGAACAGAATGCCCCCTTTCCTACAAAACAATTAAAGTCATTGTAACAACTTTACATGATCAAGGGTCTGGAGAACAAGCCCTATGAGGAGCGGCTTAAAGAGCTAGGCATGTTTAGCCTGCAGAAGAGAAGGATGAGAAGAGACATGATGAGGGCCATGTACCAATATATGAGGGGAAGTCATATTGAGGAGGGAGCAAGCTTGTTTTCTACTTCCCTGGAGACTAGGATGCAGAACAATGGCTTCAAACTACAAGAAAGGAGATTCCACCTGAACATTAGGAAGAACTTCCTGACTGTGAGAGCTGTTCAGCAGTGGAACTCTCTGCCTCAGAGTGTGATGGAGGCTCCTTCTTTGGAGGCTTTTAAACAGAGGTTGGATGGCCATCTGTTAGGTGTGCTTTGAATGTGGGTTTCCTGCTTCTTGGCAGAGGGTTAGACTGGATGGCCCATGAGGTCTCTTCCAACTCTATGATTCCATAACACTGACTAGGGCTGTGGATCGAGGATACTTCTTTTGAATGACAACATGACAACTATGGCTTTAAGTGAGACCTGAATAGGTAACACTCATTTCCATGTGGACTCCACACAGACACATATATATGCGTGAGAGTCTAAACCAGTGGTTCTCAACCTGGGGTCCCCAGAAGATTTTGGCCTTCAACTCCCAGAAATCCTAACAGCTGGTAAACTGGCTGGGATTTCTGGGAGCTGTAGGCCAAAAACATCTGGAGACCCCAGGTTGTGAACCATTGGTCTAAACCACAGGTCATCAAACTAAGGCCCAGGGGCTGGATAAGGCCCTCCAAGGTCATTTACCCGCCCTTCGCTCAGGGTCAACCTATGTCTGAAACTACTTGAAAGCACACAACAACAACAACAACAACAATCCTATCTCATCAGCCAAAAGCAGGCCAACACTTCCCATTGAAATACTAATAAGTTTGTATTCATTAAAAGTGTTCTTCATTTAAATTATTGTATTGTTTTAAAGTGTTTTTTAAAGTACAAATAAGATATGTGCAGTGTGCATAGGAATTCATTCTTTCTTTCTTTTTTCAAATTATAATCCGGCCCTCCAACAGTTTGAGGGACTGAAATCTGGCCCTCTGTTCAAAAAGTTTGTGGATCACTGGTCCAAACCCTACTAAGTCCCAAAGTACCAACACCAACCATTCCTGAACATTGGGTTTGTGAAATCCCAGTAGATGCCATTTAAGAGACAGCCGTTACATCATAAGCATAGCACATATTGCAGAGCAGGACTGGGCAACTGTGCCCGCTCTAGTGTCTCTGAATGCTACTCCTATCATCCCTTACTCCTGGTTATAATGCCAAGATGATAAGGGTTGCAGTCCAAAAATATATCCCTCAGGCATCCATCATCCAGCCAGCTGTAGAATATGCTAAGATAAATGCTTGGCATTTCCAGTTAAAGTAGTTCAAGAAGAGACTGGTTACTTGCTGCGACCAATCTGAACACACATCAAGCTAAATGGACAACTAGTCGAATACAGCAATTGGCAGGGCTTTTTATCTCCCTCTGTTACAATCCAACTATTTCACAAGTCTAAAGACAAAGTAAGCTATAGCTGTATTTACTACTCACGTTTTTTCTGGAAAAAATATTTCTCCAGATATTTGCCCCTTCAAACACCTCTTGATGCACTATATGTGAAAACCAATATCCATATTTTAGGCTAGGAGGTAAGGAAGACACAGTGAGGGGTCAGGAAGGAATTTACTTGACAGCTGTCTCAAAGGCAACAAGTAATACACAAACACACACACACCCTTAGTATTGTTCTTGCAGTCTTGGGACAGCTTTCATTCCTGCTTGACAAAACACACCCAACACAAGGTGACATGGGTATAACACACCATCACCTTACACCTTTCCGGGAAAGTCCTTCAGTCCAAACACCAGCCCAGTTCCGCATTTGCTTCAACGCAACAGACACAGGCACTGCGGTTCCCAGCCGGAGTAATCGTGAAGGCAAATGGATCAGTTGTGAACTCTCCAAGTTTGCTCGGCCTTTGCTGGGCTTTTGTTTTTTTCCCCTTCCCACCTCCAGGCAATGATTTTGGAAAAGAAGAAAATGGCAGACGGTATTCCAGCTTTTCATGCATCCTGGAGGTCAGGAATGTCAGAGAGGATCATGGGAGAGCCCAGCTGGAGTTCTTGTTGGAGGGACTCCATATCGGCTGGGTTCATCCGATGGACTTCCAACCAGTCGG
Organism: Anolis sagrei ordinatus; assembly: GCF_025583915.1. Lineage (NCBI taxonomy): Eukaryota > Metazoa > Chordata > Lepidosauria > Squamata > Anolidae > Anolis > Anolis sagrei. The sequence goes on from NW_026847660.1 coordinate 14,278,719, forward strand.
CAAGAAGGGAGGCCGAAAGCGGGGCAGAATCTCCTTGGCTAATAAATTCACAGGGGAAAGAGAGAGAGAGAAGTAAAATATGAGCTGTGTGGAAGTTTCTTATTTTCTACTCCTGGTTAAAATTTATTTACAATAATAATAATAATAATAATAATAATAATAATAATAATAATAATAATCTTTATTTATACCCCGCCACCATCTCCCCAAACAGGGACTCGGAGCGGCTTACATGAGGCCAGGCCCAAATAACAAATTACAATAAAATAAAATAAGAATTACAATAAAATAAACAACGTCACATTAAAGTACAAAACATATAAGCACAATAAACAATATACACAGAACATAGGGGGGGAAAGCAGTAATCCAAACATAATGACAGTGAATGGGCCGCATATATACACACATGTAAAAGTCTAGAAATTAAAACATTGACTGAAGAAATCTGGGTCAACTTATCTATGGATCGATATAAATACTCTATATAAACATTTATTTTTATTATTATTATTATTAAACTTTATTTGTACCCCGCTAGCATCTCCCGCAGGACTCGATGCGGCTTACAAAGGACAAGGCCTCGACAAACAATACAACAATACAAAACCTAGGCAAATTAAAACAATTAAAGCAATCTAAAACAACAAACAATGAACAATCCACTAAGGCACAATAAAACTGGGCCGGGCCAGAGTAAGGGTACAAGGGTTAAAAGTGCTGATGTGACAGGTGGAAATGAGGTTTATGGACAAGTGCAGTGTGCAATGTGCGGCAATCTTGGCTTTAATAAAGTGCTTGTGGGACTTGGTAATGGAGGTTTCCTATTCGGGAAAGGCACATCGGAACAGCCAGGTCTTCAAGTTCTTTCTGAAGGCTGCCAATGTAGGGGCCTGTCTAAGATCTTTGGGGAGGGTGTTCCAGAGTCGGGGGGCCACCACGGAAAAGGCCCTGTCTCATGTCCCCACCAAACGCGCTTGCGACGCAGGTGGGATCACGAGCAGAGCCTCTCCAGATGAACGGAGAGATCGTGTGGGTTCGTAGACGGAGATGCGGTCACGCAGGTAGGCTGGTCCCAAACCATTCAGGGCTTTGTAGGTAAGCACCTGTACCTTGAATTGGGCTCAGTAGATAAACGGCAGCCAGTGGAGCTATTTAGCAAAAATAAGGAACCATCTCCTTCTCTGAGTAGAGTGGCAAAAGGCAAGAGTTTAATCTTTTAATCTTATAGGTTAGTGAATCTAAAAGAAACACCAACATCCTCTACCCCAAACATGGGCAAACTTTGGCCCTCCAAGTGTTTTGGACTTGGGTGCGTACAGATGGCACCAAACTCCAAAACTCCAGATGATCTCTCCCAACAGTTTCATGTAGATGTTAAACAACATGGGGGACAGCACTGAACCCCACAGCACTGGACCCCACAGAAAAAGGCCATGGGGTCAAACAGAAGTCCCCCAACACCAATTTCTGGACCCAACCCTCCAGGAAGGACCGGAAACACTGCAAAACAGTGCTTCCAAGTCCCATTCCCACAAGGTGGTCCCGAAGGATACCAGAAATAAAACAGCGCACACTATCCTAAACAATATTCTAGGTAAAAACCAACGAAATGCAGGTCTCGTACCTTTCTCTGTTCTCTCCTACCATATCGAAAGACTGGTTCAGGAATTCTTCCAAGTCAAACCCAACCCCATAGCCAGCACCGCTGCCTTTTGGGGTTCCAGAGAAAACAGGAGGCAGGAGATCTTCCACCTAGAATTAAGACACAATACACTCATCTTTTGAAAAGGTAATCACATGGTAACACCAACAAAGACTGACATGGTAGTTGAAACTACTGCACCCCCTTAAATGAATGGGAGCAGGGTTGGCATGGCATCCCTTCTGGTGGATCGCACACACAACCTGCCAGGTTGTGATAAGAGGCAAACATTGATCCCAAACTCAGCACAGTTGCCCAATTCTGAGTGAAAGTCCGGTGTATAGTCCCTGGACCCATAAGAAGAACTGGCCATAAGCCATTACCTGGGATTTAGACAGCTGCTGTGTCACCACATTAATATCTGGAGGTTCCAAAGGCAGGTCTGAGGTTATCTGGTGCTGAGCAGGCCCCTTTGCCACTGATGATGTTTCGTCAACAAAACCTGATGGTGGAGGCTCAGGTTTGCCCATTTCTGCCAGGAACAGAGGCTGCTCCATAGTGGTCCCAAAACTTGTTTGTTCGGGCAGAGCGCTACTAGAAGACGCTACCTCTGGTTGGGTCACTGGCAGCTGACCTGCCGCAGCCCAGTTCTCAGGCGAGGGGACACCACTCCAAGCATTCAGTGCCGCAACGCCATAAGGAGCTTGGAAGATCGGGCTAGGGGCATATTTGACACTCAGGAGGCACTCTGGCTTTGAGGGGATGGCTTTTTGGCAAGCTGGGGTGGCCACCAGGAACGGGGCAGTTTGCGCTGGGAAAAAATGAACCACATTTGTACTGGAGCTCTGAACTGAACCCACAGGAACAATCGTCAGCTTGGGTCCCACAGTAGGCACCTCCTTGTCTGAGAAAGTCAGAAAGTCAGTTGGCGCAGGGGTGTTGCTGGAAGGGGTAGCCGGGATATGGCAAGCGGGGGGCACCTGAGGTGGCAAGTGGTTGCCAGAAGGGGCTTGAGGCAAGTTGTGGCTGGGAGTGGTTGTCTGCGGGAGGGCTGCAGACCCATTCTGGGCTGGCTTGCTTTGGGTTCGGTCCACCATTTTGGTCCACCTTTCCAGAAGGTTGCGGTCATTCTCTGTCAGCATGTCCCTGCGTTCCCTCTCTTTCTCCTTCTTCTGCTTCTCCCGCTCCTTGGCCCGTTCCTGGCGCCGCTTGCGTTTCTCTTCTCGCTCCCGTTGGCGCTCCTTTGCCGTCACTGGCCTTCGGATATCAGGAGTCTCTGGGACACAGGATGCCGTATCTGCAGAATGAAGAGGGATGCTTTTTTAAAAATACATTGTTATGGAGTAGATATGTGAAGGTGTGGCCTTCCAAATCAATGGATCACTCCCAAATTTCATTTTTCTACAGAAGCAACTGTTGGAATTCAACCCCACACTGCCCAAGTCTCAATGAGGAACAATTTAGTTAATTTAGTATAGACTAAGGCTTTCCCTTCCGCCATGTCTCCTGTATGACGGTTGGGAATGTATTTATTTCTTCTCTGCTCTCTATATCTGCTCTCATTCTGATTGGCTGTGTAGAATGGGTACTTTTCTACTGCAAGCCTTTTTTGAATCTGACTTCTGTTTTCTTACATCCTAGTATGGAGAGTTCCGCATAGTTAAAGCAATGGTATTCCCCATAGTCACATATGGATGTGAGAGCTGGACCATAGGGAAGGCTGAGCAAAGAAAGATAGATGCTTTTGAACTGTGGTGTTGGAGAAAAGTCCTGAGAGTGCCTTGGACCGCCAGAAGATCCAATCAGGCCATACTTCAGGAAATAAAGCCCGACTGCTCATTGGAGGGAAGGATATTAGAGGCAAAGATGAAGTACTTTGGCCACATCATGAGGAGACAGGATTCTTACTATGGAGAATGATGCTGGGGGAAATGGAAGGAAAAAGGAAGAGGGGCCGACCAAGGGCAAGATGGATGGATGGATTGCATCCTTGAAGTGACTGAATTGACCTTGAAGGAGCTGGGGGTGGCGACAGCCAACAAGGATCTCTGGCATGGGCGGGTACATGAGGTCACGAAGAGTCGGAAACAACTGAAAGAATGAACAACAACAACAACAAACAAAGTATGGAGAGTATGTGCTGTGTGCTTTGAGATCTCTCTCTGCTTGTGTGTCAGAGAGATGAGGTGCTTGGATGATTTTTCCCTCTCTTGAAACCTTTGAAGAGATGGGTGTTAGAGTAGCTCAGACCCAGATCTTGATTATTAAGAAATGCAGTTATTATTACAGTAGAGTCTTGCTTATCCAACCTTCACTTATCCAACGTTCTGCATTACCCAACACAGTCTACCTCCTGCTCAGATCCACAGGTGAGAGAAGTGGAGTGTGTATTTATCTGTAGAATAATGTCCAGGATGGGAGAAAGAAAGAACCCTTGTCTGTTTTGGTGCTAAATTAGTGAATACAGTAATTATTTCATAATGTTACCATGTATTGAACTGCTCTTTCTGTCAATTTGTTGTAAAACATGATGTTTTGGTGCTTAATTTGTAAAATCACAATGGTATTCCCCATAGTCACCTACGGATGTGAGAGCTGGACCATACAGAAGGCTAAGCAAAGGGAGATAGATGCTTTTGGACTGTGGTGTTTTAGGAAAGTGCTGAGAGTGCCTTGGACCGCCAGAAGATCCAACCAGTCCATCCTCCAGGAAATAAAGCCCGACTGCTCATTGGAGGGAAGGATACTAGAGACAAAGTTGAAGTACTTTGGCCACATCATGAGGAGACAGCAAAGCCTAGAGAAGACAATTATGCTGGGGAAAGTGGAAGGCAAAAGGAAGAGGGGCCAAACAAGGGCAAGGTGGATGGATGGGATCCTTGAAGTGACTGGACTGACCTTGAAGGAGCTGGGGGTGGTGACGGCTGACAGGGAGCTCTGGCGTGGGCTGGTCCATGAGGTCACGAAGAGTCGGAAATGACTGAACAAATGAACAACAACAATTTGACATTTAAGAGGCTTTTCCTTAATCCCTTCTTATTATCCAACATTTTCACTTATCCAACGTTCTCCGGCCTGTTTAAGTTGGATAAGCGAGACTCTACTGTATTGTAAATAAACTTCTGTGATTTTAAAGACTGGACTCTGCATTTTTGCCTACCTAATCTCTAAATTCTTTGCAGCCACATCACATGGCACTTCATGCTCAACTTTTAGGGCAGTTTTTCCCAAATAGCAACAACCCCTGCTTTAGAGTGATACAAGCCCCACCTATGCAGTTGGTTTTGAATAGTGAACAGATTTTCTCCACATAATTCTCCTTTCCATTAAAATATCTGGAAACTTCTACTAATTGTAAGAAGAAGAAAAACCCCACCAAACTTCAACTGTGCCCAACAATTTCAAATTCAAATCAAGTCTTTCAAATCACATAAAAACAAATCACCAACACCCAAATTTGTAATTCCACGGTCTGCTTCAATAGAAAAATTCTGCAAACCACCAAGGACAACGAGAAGATCATCACCAGAGCTTGGAAATGTTACTGTTTATCAGCTATAGCTACCAAAACTGTAGGTACAGTAGAGTTTCACTTAAGCAACATAAACGGGCCAGCAGAACGTTCGATAAGCGAAAATGTTGGATAATAAGAAGGGATTAAGGAAAAGTCTATTAAACGTCAAGTTACGTTATGATGTTGCAAATTAAGCACCATACATCATGTTTTACTACAAATGGACAGAAAAAGCAGTTCAATACACGGTAACGTTATGTAGGTTGGATAAGCAAGCCTCTACTGTATATATTTCTCTCTGCCTCTTCACAATCCTATGATTTAGGTGAAACCAAAGAAGAATGGAGAGACAACAGTTTTAGTGCTGGACGATAATACTGGAGACTAGGGTTCAATTCCCTACTTGACTATGGAAACCCACTGGATGACTTTGGGTAGGTTACACACTCTCAAGCCCAAAAAGAAACACAATACGTTCTCCTTAGAGAAGTCCAACTTGGAGCCACACAAAAAGAGTGACTTTTAAGTTCCAATCTATGGGAAAAGATTTAAATATCACAACAACAACAGACTTAAGTGAGTTTCCAAATCCCAGTCCTCTAACTGCAGCACTCCACTGGCTCTCTATCTCAAATAAATCAACCAATTGGTCCACCAGACCTTTCCACCTTACCTTTATTCTTATTTCGGAGGGCAGATTTTAAGATAACAGCCTTGAGGGCAGCCTTAGTGTCATCTGAGATGGCACCTTCCCTCTTGGGAGGTGCTGCGGGGGTTTCTGCTTCGGCCTTCACCTCAGGCTGGACCACAGCTGTAGTTGCGAGGGGTGAGGTGAGATCTATTGTCTCAGTCAGGGAACATAGGACAGGAGACGCCATTGCATAGTCACCGTCTGCCATTCGAGGTGAACCAGCACTGGGCATATCCACATCATGGCAGTACAGAAGATGGGTTTGGCTGGAGGTTTCATCTCCATAACCCCCACTAATGGCAGCAGGCCTCAAGGTTGGCTTGAAGCTGATCTGGCGCCGAATGCCCTCCCGACGTTCATGGAAGTCATTGATTTCGGCCACTATGGCTTCTTTGATCTGCTCCTTGGTGAGTACCTGTTTGTCAAAATCGAAATCAAAAGCTGGGACGCAGTTGGGCTCATCATCTGGGTCGTGATACTTGGCCAAGAAGGGGTGATTCAGGGCCTCCACCACTGATATTCGCTCACGGGGATCAAAGCGGAGCATCTTTGAGAGCAAAGACAAGGCCTTCCGGTCAGCATTCTGATAGAGGGTCTCCCATGGCACCGGTTGGCGTGAGGGCAGGCTCTGAATGTAGGCCCGCACCCGGTCAGCCCCAATGGAATGGACAACTTTGGCCGGAGGAGTGCCCAGGACGGTGATGATGAGCTGAAGCTGATGGATGTAATTCTTCCCTGGAAAGAGCTGCTTCCGCCCAAGCATCTCGGCAAAAATGCACCCAACTGACCACATATCTATGGCTTGGGTGTACTCATGGAGGGAGAGCATCAGCTCAGGAGCCCTGTACCAGCGGGTGGCCACATACTCCGTCATGAAGTACTTGTACTCGTCCGGCTTGGTGCAGAGACCTCGGGCCATACCAAAGTCCCCAATCTTAAGTTCACAGTTTTCGTTGATCAACAGATTGCTGGGCTTGAGGTCCCGATGAATGACGTTGGCCGAATGGATGTATTTGAGTCCCCGCAATAGCTGGTAGAGGAAGTAGCGGACATGCTCCAAGGTAAGAGGCTGAGAAGAATGGATGATCTGATGCAGGTCACTCTCCATCAAATCCAGCACCACATACCTGACAAGAAATGAGCAAGACATTTAGGAAGAGAACATGTGAAAGTCCTCACCATGGTGCTCAATGGGCCTGACATCCACTCTCAGATAGACACCTAGACATGAGTTGGGAGTAAAGGTACTTGCCTCTTCAGAGATATGAATACTTATTATGTAGTCTTAACCCTGTTACTTCCAGCCAGGACTACCTCACAGAAGCAGACCACACCTGGAATATTGTGTCCAATTATGGGCACCACAATTGAAGAGAGATGTTGACAAGCTGGAATACGTTTTCCTGCTTCTTGGCAGGGGGTTGGATGGCCCATGAGGTCTTTTCCAACTCCATCATTCTATGATTCTATGATTCTAAGGAGAGCCATGTAAAATTGCCTTGAACTCAATGGGAAAGAGCAAAATATAAACAAATAACCAATACAGCCAAACAGCCTCTTCAGATTGTTTGAAGGAGACAGTATATGTAGCTGGCAGCATCACATATGCCACTTGAGATTCTTAGAGGAATGGCAAGATAGAAATGTGATGGAGAAAAGAAATAACAGACATTTATATCTGAATAAAGTGTTGTTGAAAGCTCTCATGGCTGGAATCATTGGGTTGCTGTGAGTTTTCTGGGATATATGACCATGTTCCAGAAGCATTATCTCCTGATGTTTTGCCCACATTTATGGCAGGCATCCAGGCTTTGAAGCTGCAAGGCCATTCAATGCTAATCAAGGTAGTCAAACTGCAACATTCATACCTGCCTCAAACGGGCAAGAGTTATTTCTCCCACCCTAGACATTCCACAAATATATAAACTCCACTTGCCTTGTTTCCAACAGACGTCACAACCTCTGAGGATGCCTGCCACAGATGTGGGTGAAACATCAAGAGAGAACACTTCTGGAACATGGCCATACAGTTCGGAAAACTCACAGCAACCCAGTGAACATAGATTAGTAGTCTTTTCAAAAGGAAAGTAATAGAACAAAATAAGCTGGTCGTGGGATTCATTAATTGCATTCTATATCCTGCTGTATCTCCAAGGTGTTCAAGGTTGGCTTTCTCATTCCATACTGTCATTACAACTATCCTTTTGAGGTAAGTTAGTCTAAATGAGAGCAAAAAGTGGCCCAAAGTTGACAGCAGATCCTGGATTTCTAAGCCTTCATGAAGCATTTCATGATGCTCAAGTCAAGCAAGAGAGACACTCTCTGATGAAAATATATGGAACCCACTTTGGGAACTAGAAACATATATTCAGAAATACAAGAAAACATATATGCATATATACACATATCCAAGTCCTATACTTTTTAAATATGTACACAAATACAAGTCCTAGACTTTTTAAATAAAAAGAACTCCTTTTTTACTTTACAGGACTTGAGGAGGAGAGGCACTTACACGGATTTGAATTCAGCATAAGGCACAGAGGGTTTAAGGATATCCTTGATAGCGATTATGTTGTCATGCTTGAAATGCTTAAGGATCTTCAGCTCCCGCAGAGTGCGCTTTGCATTCATCACCACATCAAAGGCATTAGGGATTTTCTTGATGGCCATCTGCTGGCCTGATAAAAGGGAAAAAAACAGGAAAAAAGAATTTGGTGTATGAATCAATAATTATATAATATTATAATTATATATTTTATATTACATGTATTATTACTAATAATATTACAATAGAATTATATAGTTGAATATAGTAATATATAATATTGATATTGTACTATTAATTTATTATTTGAACTTATATGCCGCCACTCCCCTGGGGCTCGGAGCGGCTTACAGGAATGGCTAAAATCTAACACAATTTAAAAACAATTTAAAACAATTTAAAAACAGCAATAATATATGCTAATAATATAATATATTGTATGTATATTTATCTTGTAAGCCACTCTGAGTCCCCTTCGGGGTGAGAAGGGCAGCATATAAATGTCACAAATAAATAAATAAATAAATAAATAAATAAATATGTGAAGTGATTATTAGGTTGGGTTGTTATAGGTTTTTTTCGGCTATATGGCCATGTTCTAGAGGCATTCTCTCCTGACGTTTCGCCTGCATCTATCGCAAGCATCTTCAGAGGTAGTGAGGTATGAAACGTCAGGAGAGAATGCCTCTAGAACATGGCCATATAGCCTGAAAAAAACCTACAACAACCCAGTGATTCCGGCCATGAAAGCCTTTGACAATACATTGATTATTAGTTTATTGAGACATTAAAAATAATATAGTGCAATAATATGTTCATTAGAGGAAATGTACCAATAACATTGTTGACGCTATCTGCATGGTTGGAAAACATGCCCGCAGTGCTCGAGCTGGTTTATACAAGGAGATGCGATTTTGCAGATAGTTCAAGTTGTTTATGACTTATGACGACCCTAAGGGGAACCTATTACATGTTTTCCATAAGCTATTTCTTACAGCCCTGAAACCAAATAGAGCAGATCCTGACTTCCATCCACAACCATTCTGCCTTAACCCACCTGTATCCTTACGACGTGCAGAGCTGACCACACCGTAAGCTCCGGTGCCGATCGTCTCAATGACCTCATATTCATCTCCCACCTCAAAGGTGACATCGAAGGATCGAGCCTTCAAGATGGCGAGATTCTTGGCTGCCACGGTGGCCTGGTGAGTTGGCTCCTGCTTTGCTTGGCCTTGGGCTGCTTCCTCCCCTTCATCTTCTATTGGTGGCTCTGCCATGGTCCCGTAGCTTTCTGTCACAAAACACAATGAAGAAAACAAAACAAATGCTAGTAATTGTGTCCTTTCGAGTAATTTCTGACTTGGTTCATCTATACCAGAGTTTCTTAAAGCTTTTCCACTTGTGACCTCCTTGCACCTGCAACATTCTTGTATGACCAAAGGTATAAAGGTATACAAAATAGGTATAAAGATCAGACATTTACTGATAATTAACTGGCATTTGCAAGGCCTGCTAAACAGATTGAAGTTTCTTTTTGTGGAGTACAGCTGAAGCATTTTCTGCAGAGTCCACTGTATTTATTTATTTATCATTTCAGGAGCAAACCAAAACAGTTGTATTGCATTAAAAACAAACAAACAAATAAAAGACAAAGTTTGCAGGCTCGGTACTGTAAACACTACACATTGTAGCTAACAGATTTGTGTAAATCAATGATTCCCAACTTGTGGTCCATTGACCACCAGTGGTAGCCAAAAACTAAATATGGTCCACTGCCTCACCATTACTACACCGTTGCAAAACCCTCTTATAGTGCCGAGGCAACGGGGATATCAGGAGGGGAGAGACTGACTACCCACAAAAGGCATGGCAACAAGCCTCCTGACTGCTGCTTCTCCTCCTTCTCCCTCCCCCTGAGCGGAACCATTCCACGCGGCACCTGGAAGCGGGGGCGCCTTGGTGTCCATTTTTAGGCCTGTTCCTAGGGTTATTTGGGGTGCTGGTTCAGAAAATTGCACTGGATAGACCACATCAGCTCTAGATTATTAAATATGGTTTTCCGCAGATGAGCAGATGGTGACTACTGGATGGCATATGTTCTGTATCAGAAACTAGAGCTGGTGTGGTCTATCCAATGCAGTTTTCTGAATCAGCACCCCAAATAACCAAATTGAATCTAAAGTTGACCAAAAACCAATTCATAACCCTTTTGGTACTAATGTTGGAGAGTGGTCTCTGGTCAAAGTGATCCCTGGTCAAGTGTTTCCTGATTTAAAAAAAGACCACTAGTTTAAATGGTGGTGTTAAGAAACCTTTTACTGTTGCCAAATTATTCTTGACCCTACCACTGATCTCAGGGGGACCCTATTTGTGGTCTCAATCCACAGATTCAAAAGGAGGTTTGTTGTTTTGTTTTTTTTTATGGGGTTTTTTGTTTTTGTTTTGTTTTGTTTTTGGGGGGGGTTTACATGTCAGGAGTGACTTGAGAAACTGCAAGTTCGCTTCTGGTGTGAGAGAATTGGCCGTCTGCAAGGACATTGCCCAGGGGATGCCTGGATGTTCTTGATGTTTTACCATCCTGTGGGAAGCTTCTCTCATGTCCTCACATAAGGAACTGGAGCTGACAGAGGGAGCTCATCCGCACTCTCCCTGGATTCAAACCTCCAATCTGTTGGCCTTCAGTCCTGCTGGCACAAGGGTTTAATCCATTGCACCACAGGGGGCTCAAAAGGAGTGATTAACAATTATGCCCCATCAACACTGCCATATAAAATCCAGATTATCTGCTTTGAACTGGACTATATGGTAGTATAGACTCATATAATTCAGTCCAAGGTAGATAATCTGGATTATCTGCTTTGATAATCAGTATTATATGGCTGTTTCAATCCAGCCTTCGTCAAAAATGACTTGAAAGGGCACAATAACAACACGGAAAGAGCAAGAAAGGCAGCAAAGACTAAACAATTTCTAAAGTCCTGGGATGAAGAATACAAGTGAGTCATGAAGTAAAGTAAAATAAAATAAACAGCTGCTAGTTCTGGAGTGCATCTATACCAGGCATGGGCAAACTTCGGCCTTCCAGGTGTTTTGGACTTCAACTCCCACAATTCCTAACAGGCTCAGGTCCCTTCTTTCCCCCCCTCAGCCTGAGTCTGTTAGGAATTGTGGGAGTTGAAGTCCAAAACACCTGGAGGGCCGAAGTTTGCCCATGACTGATCTATACTGTAGAATTAATCCAGTTTGACACCATAGAACTGTCATGGTTGTACTTTTCCACCCTCTTTTGCCTTCCCTGCCCAAGAAATACTGGTGCCACACCAAACAGTGGTGTCAAACAGCAATATTGATGCATCCCTGGAGTGGGAAAGAGAACATTTGCAAAAATGACCATCAAAAGAAAGGAAAATTATGGGATGGAATGGGGATTGTCTCTTCCTACAAATGAGCACCCGGTAGCCCAGTGGGTTACACCACTGAGCTGCTCAACTTGCTGATCGAAAGGTCGGTGTTTCGAATCCAGGGGGAGGGGTGAGCTCCCGTTCTTAGCCCCAGCTTCTACCAACATAGCTGTGGATTCAGTGGTGATGTGGTCATCCAAGCTCAGCATAACTGCCTGGAAAACAGAGGTGTATTTAGACTACACTATTGTTATTCATTTGTTCAGTCATTTCCGACTCTTCATGACTTCATGGACCAGCCCACGCCAGAGCTCCCTGACGGTTGTCACCACCCCCAGCTCCTTCAAGGTCAATCCAGTCACTTCAAGGATACCATCCATCCATCTTGCCCTTGGTCGGCCCCTCTTCCTTTTTCCTTCCATTTTCTTCAGCATCATTGTCTTCTGTAAGCTTTCCTTTCTTCTTCATCTTTGCGTCTACTATCCTTCCTTCCAATGAGCAGTCAGGCTTTATTTCCTGGAGGATGGACTGGTTGGATCTTCTCGCAGTCCAAGGCACTCTCAGAACTTTCCTCCAACACCACAGCTCAAAAGCATCGATCTTCCTTCACTCAGCCTTCCCTAAGGTCCAGCTCCCACATCCGTAGGTGACTATGGGGACAGTACACTACAATCTTCATTGTATTAGCTTCCTGGTGGTGCAGCAGGGTAAACTGCTGAGCTGCTGAAATTGCTGACCGAAAGGTTGGCGGTTCGAATCCAGGGATCGGGGTGAGCTCCCGCTGATAGCCCCAGCTTGTACCAACATAGCAGTTCGAAAACATACAAATGTGAGTAGATCAATAGGTATCGCTCCGGCGGGAAGGTAACGGCACTCCATGCAGTCATGACCTTGGAGGTGTCTATGGACAACGCCGGCTCTTTGGCTTAGAAATGGAGACGAGCACCAACCTCCAGAGTTGGACACAACTAGACTTAATGTCAGGGGGGGAAACCTTTAACTTAACCTTTACAAATCAGTTGCCATAACAAACTGAGAATAAATAAGACTACAATAGATTTAAGAGGCTGGCAGGTGGTGAAAAAAAAGGGAAAATGGGGAATATTATGGAATACAAAGGGAGGGGAAGGAATGGGTTGGAGATGGAGGTAGAAGGGATAAAGAGAAACCCATATGATGAGATGGAGAAGAAAGAAGAAGGGACTGTATTATGAAATAAGGAAAAATCTACTATTTTAATGCAAGGAGGGGGTGAAATACTGGACAGAGAAAAAGAAAGGTAAACAATCTGAATATATATATATATGTTTTAATGCAAGGAGGGGGTGAAATACTGGGCAGAGAAAAGGAAATGTAAACAATCTGAAAATATATATCTGTTTCTTTCCTTTTTCTAGCAATGGGAAGGGGTTTCTCACCTGCTACAATGGGAGATGCCTCTGGAGGGCTGGGGCGGTTCCCTCTCTGGTCCGCTACTCCTGCCTCTCTTTTTCCCCCCTCCCTTTTCCTATCTCTGTCTCAACTCTAGTCCAGGGCTCCTCCTCTGAGGAACCCGGATGTTACGGCTTCGAATCCTCCCCGGCCAATCAGAACACGGGGAGGCGTGGCCACGGAGGAGAAGCGGCCAGGCGTGGCAAGGAGACTACTGATACTTTATTGGTTGGATTTTTTTTTTAGTCCCGCCCTACTCCCTAATCTGAACCAATCGGTTAGCAGTTGGAGAGGTCCGGAGCCAATGAAAAAAGGGGAGATGGTGGAAAGAGGAAAAGAAACAACTCATGTTGCCACTTGAAGCTGCTGCATTGAGAATTGAAATTAGAGTTCTCAGGATTCATTATAGAGCCAAGAGGATTAGCTTTATACATTGAATTTTGTTTCTATCATTTCAGGTGTTCCAAAGCACAAGAATGTGTGCTATTAAAATATTTCATACTATTTATATAGAGACCATTTAAACTATTTATATTACACAAGCTGTCCCCTGCCACGCGTAGCTGTGGACCACATGAGGGTTCTGTATGGGAGGTTTGGCCCAATTCTATTGGTGGGGTTCAGAATGCTCTGTGATTATAGGTGAACTATAAATCCCAGCAACTACAACTCCCAAATGTCAAGATTCTATTTTCCCCAAACTCCACCAGTGTTCACATTTTGGGCATATTGGTTTGTGTAGAGTTTGGTCCAGATCCATCATTGTTTGAGTCCACAGTACTCTCTGGATGTAGGTGAACTACAACTCCAAAACCAAAGGACACTGCCCACCAAACCCTCCCAGCATTTTCTGTTGGTCATGGGAGAACTGTGTGCCAAGTTTGGTTCAATTCCATCATTGGTGGGGTTCAGAATGCTCTTTGATTGTAGGTGAACTATAAATCCCAGCAACTACAACTCCCAAATGACAAAATCAATTTTTTGAGTGAAGGACATACATTGGGTTGTTAGGTGTCTTGTGTCCAAATTTGGTGTCAATTCGTCCAGTGGTTTTTGAGTTCTGTTAATCCCACAAACGAACATTACATTTTTATTTATATAGATTATTACATTATATCCCACTCCCACAACTATATAAATATATTTTATAATCTGAGAGGTGTCAGAGGGCCAAAGACTATCAGAAAACACAGTATTTTCCATTTGTTATTGGGGTTCTGTGTGGGAAGTTTGGCCCAATTATATCATTGGTGGGGTTCAGAATGCTCTTTGATTGTAGGTGAACTATAAATCCCAAATGTCAAGGTCAATTTTCTCCAAACTCCACTGGTGTTCACATTTAGGCATATTGCGTATCCATCAGTACAAACACAAAACAATCTATGCGTAATGTCAAAGTGTATTATCAAGAAAACATATAATATTCTATTTACCAAAATCCCCAGTACAAAGCTCAATTCAGTGGTACACAGAAATCAAAAGGAGCAACCGCTCTCAAACGTAACCGTTCTGGGTTTGGATAGGGATTCCACTGTGTATAGGCTTCAGGGATACATTCAATGCAAAAAGTCATATAAACAAAGTAAGTATAGAGTCATGAGGCTATATGTAAGCTGAAGACAATAATGAAGATGAAGCATCACTCTCAAAACAATCTTCATGGAAAAGATCCAACTCAAGTCCAGTGAAAAATGGAGCACTGCTTCTCAAAATAAGTCTTCAAAGAAAAGTCCCAATGGCATTCTACAGGGGTGCCCGGGTATTTTTGTACCCTGTTTCGGGGAAAGCAATCCCCTTCCTCAGGAGTTGATAAATTCAGCAACTCTAGACTCTTATCTATAACAAAACATAACATCACATAGAGTAACAAGTATTTTCCAGCACAATTACAGTAGTGAAGATAATGGATACATCAAACATATAACATATACTCACATCATGCCAAGTAGCTAATACAAAAAGTGACTCTGCTAGAAGTAAATTCACACTGCGAGTAATTCTGAAGGGTCATTGTCTACTTGGCATGATGTGAGTATATGTTATAGTCTAGAGTTGCTGAATTTATCAACTCCTGAGGAAGGGGATTGCTTTGCCCGAAACAGGGTACAAAAATACCCGGACACCCCTGTAGAATGCCATTGGGACTTTTCTTTGAAGACTTATTTTGAGAAGCAGTGCTCCATTTTTCACTGGACTTGAGTTGGATCTTTTCCATGAAGATTGTTTTGAGAGTGACGCTTCATCTTCATTATTGTCTTCAGCTTACATATAGCCTCATGACTCTATACTTACTTTGTTTATATGACTTTTTGCATTGAATGTATCCCTGAAGCCTATACACAGTGGAATCCCTATCCAAACCCAGAACGGTTACGTTTGAGAGCAGTTGCTCCTTTTGATTTCTGTGTACCACTGAATTGAGCTTTGTACTGGGGATTTTGGTAAATAGAATATTATATGTTTTCTTGATAATACACTTTGACATTACGCATAGATTGTTTTGTGTTTGTACTGATATCTTACAAGTACTCTGGGATATTGTGTAGTAATATTGAGTATCCATGCCAAATTTGGTCTGCATCCATCATTGGTTGAGTCCACAGTGCTGTCTGTTTGCAGGTGAACTACAACTTCAATACTCAAGGTCAATGCCCACCAAACCCTTCTAGTGTTTTTTTTTTTTTTTTTTTGGTCATGGGAGTCCTGTGTGCCAAGTCTGGTTCAATTCCATCATTGGTGGAGTTCGGAATGACCTTTAATTGTATGTGAACTATAAATCCCAGGAATTGCAACTCTCAAATGTCAAGTCTATTTTCAACAAACTCAACCAGTGTTCACATTTGGGCATATTGAGTATTCATGCCAAATTTGGTCCGCATCCATCATTGGTTGAGTCCACAGTGCTGTCTGGATGCAGGTGAACTACAACTCCAAAACTCAAGGTCAATGCCCACCAAACCATTCTAGTGTTTTTTATTGGTCATGGGAGTCCTGTGTGCCAAGTTTAGTTCAATTTCACCATTGGTGGAGTTCAGAATGTTCTTTGATTGAACATGAACTATTAATCCCAGCAACTACAACTCCCAAATGACAAAATCAATCCCCCTCCAACCCCACCAGTATTCAAACTTCTAAATAGAGAAGCATGACTGGTCCAGTGAATGAAATACATCCTGCATATTAGATATTTACATTACAATTCATAACAGTAGCAAAATTAGTTATGAAGTAGCAACAAAAATAATGCTTGGAGGTCACCACAGCATGAGGAACTGTACTAAGGGGTTGTGGCATTAGGAAGGTTGATCTAGAGCAAATTTGCAAAACATGACATACTTTAAGTATTAATAGAGTTTCAGGGGGTTAATCTGGCATGTATAGACTGTCCACCTTTGGCAGGGACTGTTTATATATTTTACTTTAGAACTCCATTTGATGGCGCTATATAGCTAAATGATATATGTCTAAAGGTTTATGAGGAATTTCCTTTTTCTCTAATCAACAGAGCTCATTTGTTCGTTCATTCAATTAAATTGTCGGTGGAGATGTATTCTTCCATCTCTGTGCATATAAACGGTGATCACTATATTGCAGCCATGATCACTATATTATGGTAGTATTCCGTGATTTTTCTCCAACTGCTTACCCATAAGACAAAGTTCAAGTTTCAAATATTATGAAGAATACATTTTATTTATTGCTCGCTTCTCTTCAAGACTCGAGCCAGAATACAACACTGTTAAAATACACAGATTAAAAACATAAGATCATTAAAACACATATATTAAAAGACGTAGCCCTAAGATTAAAACACACTAAAATAATCAGGATCCTCTGCATCAACAAAACGTTTGGCCTTCTCATGCATCTTCCACGTGTACCATCCCTTACCTTTGCTAATCAGTATTATATCTTTGGAAACAAGAAATTTTATTCCACTTCTAAAGCAGGAAAACATCACTGTAACATATAGCAGCATCATTTATTTTAAACTGGAGAACTTTAAATCAAATGGCTTCAAAGTTTCATTTCAAGTTTGGCAGCAAGGTAACCTATTTTAAAAAGTAGAAAATATTTATACGGGAACATTTTTGAAAACAACCGTTTTAAAGAGGCGTGTCCCATCTGTTTGGAAAAGAGTGTTGCATGGATTTGGTTTGAATTATAAGGAAGAGAAGTCATGCTTCCAACTCATAATGAATTGTGGCCTATGGGTGCATCTACACTGTAGCATTAATGCAGTTTGACATCACTTTAACTGCCATAGCTCAATGCTATAGAATCCTGGGATTGGTAGTTTGGTGAGGCACCAGCACTCTTTGGCAGAGACGCCTAAAGACCTTGCAAAATTTATTTTATTTATTTATTTACTGTATTTGTATACCGCCTTTCTCAGCCTATCGGCGACTCAAGGCGGTTTCCAACAAAACAGTATACATAATATCATAGTACAAATTAGACATTAAAGCAACATAAAACACAACAAGCAATAAAAACAACATAATTAGCGTCTCCTTATTGTCAAGCATTGTCCAATTCCGTTGTCAAATTGTCAGATTTCCTATATCAGTTATCTATATCCGTTACTCTATTTGTGAACGCTTGCTCAAATAGCCATGTTTTATCTTGCTTCCGAAACGTTAAGAGGAAGGGAGCAGATCTAATTTCTCTAGGGAAGGCGTTTCATAGATGACGGGCCACCACTGAGAAGGCCCTGTCTCTCGTCCCTGCCAGACGTACCTGTGATGAAGGCGGGTCCGAGAGCAGTGCCTCCCCGGACGATCTCAAGGTCCTTGATGGTTCATAAGGGGAGATACGTTCGGACAGGTAAGTTGGGCCAGAACCGTTTAGGGCTTTATAGGGCAAGGCCAGCACTTTGAATTGGGCCCGGTAGCAAACCAGCAGCCAGTGGAGCTGACGCAACAGGGGGGTTGTATGCTCCCTGAGACCCGCTCCTGTTAGCAATCTGGCTGCCGTTCGTTGGACTAATTGAAGCTTCCAGACTGTCTTCAAAGGCAACCCCACGTAGAGCGCGTTGCAGTAATCAACTCCCATGGTTCTATAGCACAAAGCCACGACAATTAAAGTGGTGTCAAGCTACGTTAATTCTACAATATGCAATGTACTTTATTATCATGAAACCAGAGCTTTAAAAAAGCTACAATTTTTGGAACAGCACTTTTCTGGCAAGAGGATTCTGCAACTTGCTCAAAAGACTTTTCCAAGTGTTGCATGTCCAGGTAGATCTATGCAAACAACAAAAAAAGTAGTAATATAGTGGTTTGAGCATTGAACAATGACTCTAGAGGCCAGGGTTCAAATCTGTACCCAAAAATGGAAACTAGATTAATGGCATTGAATAAGTCACACTCTCTCAGCCTCGAAGAGAGGGAAAGGTAAGCAAATCTTGCCAACATTACCCCATGATAGGTTCACCAAGAGTCAGAAATTCCTTGGACACACAACAACAAATGTGCAACCAATGCTGCTATTGAGTTTATTAAATGCTTAAAATAAATGGTTCCTCACACTCAAAATGTAACTTATTTCCAAAATGATATATTATCACTACAACAGTAGAATACTGAGCACATCAGGTACATGGCTGATAATGTAATATACAACACCAGAGGGGGGAATATTACTTCCATCGTATGTCATTCTCTTTATTAAACCAAGTTTGACACATCATGCCTCAGACCTAGAGGTATATAACACCTTGAAGTAGGGAAGACCAAAGTCTTGCAGATGTTATTGGACTGCAACTCCCATCCACCCTAACAGCATAGCCAATGGTGAAGAATATTTGCAGTTCAGCATCTGGATGTGATGTATTGCAACCCAGGCCAGCCCTATTACAGGTTGAGCATCATCTATCCAAACTTCCAAAATCAAAAATATCCCAAAACCAAATTGTGGCAGAGATAGTGACATCTTTGCTTTCCGATGGTGTAATGTACACAGACCTAGTGTCATGCACAAAATTATTCCAAATGTTGTGCATATAATTTCCTTCAGATGTGTATAAAGTGTCTATAAAAGATGAACTTCCATCTTTAGGCTTAGATCCTATCTCTAAGATATCTCACTATGTACATTATCATCATCATCATCATCATCATTGGATTGTTGTAGGTTTTTTGGGCTGTATGGCCATGTTCTAGAAGCATTCTCTCCTGACATTTTATCTGCAGCTAGGCAGGCATCCTCAGAGGTTGTGAGGTCTGTTGGAAACTAGGAAAATTGGTTTATATATCTGCGGAAAGTCCAGGGTGGGAAAAAGAACTCTTGTCTATTGAGATAGTATCTGTGTCTTATTATTATTTGATACATAACAAGATTAGTAGACAGCAAACAAGATCACCATGCTGGCTTTTGTATTTGATCACATGTTGGACACTTCCCAAGGACTGTGTGATGTATCGGTGAATAATGTGTGCAGATCTGAACAGGGTGGCCTTTTGCAGCTGACAGATGGTAATTTTGTCGGTGGCGATTGTGTTTAAGTGCAGGCCAAGGCCTTTAGGTACTGCACCCAGTGTGCCAATCACCACTGGGACCACCTTTACTGGCTTGTGCCAGAGTCTTTGCAGTTTGATCTTTTAATTATTATTATTATTATTATTATTATTATTATTATTATTATTATCATCATTATCATCCTGCTTTCCCCTCTTAATTGAGATCTAAAGCAGCTTCCAAGACTCAAAGCAGTAAATACAGATATTCCAAAATCGTGGAAAATCCAAATTCCAAAACATTTCAGGGTCCAATTCTTTTGGATAAGGGAAACTCAATCAGTATTAGGCATGGTGAAGCAATTGCTCCAGATGGAAGATACTGGGCCTGGTTGTGGTGGCAACCTACCACCTCCTTCTCCTGAATACAGCCTTTCTCGCTGTTGAAAGTCCAAATTTATGTGTGCCATGTCATTTGTCCTGTGTCCCCTAAACTAACCTGTTCCTTAGATATAGTGGATAAGGCTATTCCAATGCAAAAATCGACATAAGCTGTCTCTCCTCGTGCTTACCTACATCCCCTTCCCTAGAAATTCTTGGACTGGAAGCCTCTTTTATGTATATGTTTAAAAACACAATCCCAAGGAAGTGTTCTTTTCCTATGTATTTTCACTATCTGTTTGAATAGAAACTTAAAAATCACACTTTTACACAGACAGAGAAACCAAACATCACACTCATATTCAGTATATAACAAGGATATTCTTTTCTCTTATTAGCACAATTAAAGCAACAAATCTGCAGAATTAAAGCAAAACCTAGCAGCTCAAAGGGTGGTGAGGTAGAGGAGGGGTTCTTGAGACAGGCCCAATAATAATGCTGCTTTCTCTGGAGAGACCTGGCTCAACCTTGCAGGCCAGCACTTGAGTTTTAGCTACTGAGACCCAACCTTTTTGAGATGGGAGACAGGGGACAAAACATTTACATGATGGAAGACTTGGACTACTGCTTTTTCAATTTCATTTGGATCTGAAGGAATCAGAATAGAAGCAAAGGGGCAAAGTCTAAGAGAGAGTTTCCCCATTTTGGAAGTGGAATCTAATGGTTAGGGTCACTTGTAAGATCTACCATGAGCTATGTTTGAATCCCAACTTTGCAGGAATGGCATGAGAGAGAGACTGTACTGGGAATTTAGCACATATCTTGGGTTTTCTCTTGTGCCCAAAAACCTATCCAGCTGTTAGAAAGTCTATGTTTCACACTGCAGTTTAGAAGCACCGATAGCCAGTCAAGAACATTTCTATTGTTACAGGAATTCACAAATAATCATCTTTCCAGGAATACCTTCTTCTCAGTTGTCAAGACATGTGAACAACAGTGAAGCTCTGTGTAGTCTCTCATGGAAAGAAACTCTATCCTAGAGACGAGCAGAACTGCGGCATTTAGAAGAGTTTTAGGGCTAAGTCTTCCCTAAACCCTTAACTCACTTCCCAACCCAAAACTCATGCCACCTTAAATGCTTTTAAACATCCTGTGGACTGCCAGAATCATCACATTCCACAAGGGACTCATCATTCCTCTCTGGAGATCCTGGCAACAGGCGGTGAACACGCTGGTGGGAGTCCAGGTGCCCCTTCTTACCAAAGGAGCGTCCACAGTTCCCACATTCATAGGGCCGTTCACCCGTGTGCTGCCTCTGGTGCTCCATGAGGTGGGTGCTTTGGGTGTAGCTCTTCCCACAGTCTCCACAAACATAGGGGCGCTCGTGGGTGTGCATCCGCCGGTGGCGAGACAGATTCGAGCTTCGGCCAAAGGCTTTGCCGCAGTCCGCACAAGCGAAAGGCCTCTCCCCGCTATGTATCCGTCCATGGGCCAAGAGGTCAGAACTCTGCCCAAAGGTCAGCCCACAATCGTCACATTTGTAGGTCTGTTCAGCAGCGGAAAGGTGTGACCGTCGGTGGCGGGCCAGAGTTGCAGCCTCTGTAAAGGATTTCCCACAGTAGCTGCAGACATAGGGACGCTCTCCACGATGGGTGGCTTGATGTTGCTCCAAGTCCACCAGCTCCATAAAGCGCCGCCCACAGTCCCCACACCGATGAGGCCTGATGCTCCCTTCAGCATGTGTGACATAGTGCCGAGCCAAGTCTGGCCGTCGAGCAAACTGCCGGCCACACAAGGAGCAGGCAAAAGGACGTTCACCCAGGTGGTTTCTCCGATGCTGCAGGAGGTTGGAGCTGGTGCTGAACTGGCGGCCACACTCCTGGCAAGTGTATGGCTTTTCCCCCGTGTGGGTGCGCAAATGTTGGACTAGAGTAGGTCTGCCTGCAAAGGCTTTGCCACAATACTGACAAGAAAAGGGACGTTTGCCGGAATGGACTTGGCGGTGGTTGGCTAGGGCTGAGTTTTGCCGAAAAGTCTGCCCACATTCCATACAACGATACGGTCGCTCCTCTGTGTGGATGCGTCGGTGCTGGGTCAAGGTGGTGCGATGCCCAAATGATTGGCCGCATTCGGGACAAGAAAAGGGACGCCCATTTATGTGAATCAACTGGTGTTTTGTCAAGATGGATAGGTCCGCGTAAGCCTTCCCACACTCAGCACAGACATAGGGCCTCTCACTTGTGTGCAGTGCTCGCTGATGGCGAACCAGAGCTGATCTGACCCCAAACGCTTTCCCACATTCACCACAAACGTATGGACGCTCACCCCGATGAGCCCTAATATGGCGGACAAGGGCGGAGGACTGTCGGAAGCGGCGCCCACACTCTGGGCATTCGTAAGGAAGTTCACCAGTGTGGATAAGACAATGGCGGACAAGGGCCGAGTGGCTGGCCAAGCTACGTCCACACTCACTGCAGATATGGCGTGGCTTGGGTGGTCGTCGCTCAGCTACTAGTTCCTGTACAGGGACAGCCCACGTACTCATTGCTTTCTTATTGGATCCATTCCTGGAAAAATCACCCGGATGGGAGTGGATTTCTTCTGATTCATCCCCACTAGATATTGCCCTTAGAGGAGAACCATTCTGATAAACAACTAACTCAGAATCTCCCCCAATGTCTGCTTCATCCATACCAGCTCCTCCCCAATATGAGACCTCTTCCAATTCGTCTCCACTGGATCCTTCTGGATCAAGAGTCATCTCAGAATCAACTCCAAGCGGCGACCCACCATCATAGTCAAAGTCTCCAGGTTCCTTCTCTTCAGAATCTTGGTTTAGCCAAGCTGCCTCCGGACATATCATTTCAGCTTTGTTGCAATGTTTTCTTTGGTAAGTGATTTCCTCGGATCCTTCTGATGAAAGCTCAACCCTTGGCTGACCACTCTCTGGATAAAGAAAAACCTCTGTTTCTTCCACCAAGGATCTTTTCTCTACTTCAGCCTCCATCATGCCAGAGATATGTCTGACATCCATGAAATCAGTCACACATCCAACGTCTCCCTTCTCCTCGATAAAGACAACTGAACTACTGTCAGAGGCCTCGTCCCATTCAGGGTCTTCTGTCTCTGGTTGTAGGCATCCTTTCAACCACTGTGAGCTCTCAGACATTGTCTGGCTTTTCATCTGTCTCAATTTCTTGGAAAGGGATGATCCAGATAAACAGGACTTCTCCATAGAAGGAGAGCACACTCCTTGCAAACTCCACAGAGAGTGATCTATTTCTCACCAGAGATTGCTGTCTTCATTCTTCTTCAGGATCTCAGTTTCCCCTGCAAGGGTAAGGAAGGAAATGGAGAGAAAGAGGAAAAACACACTTATAGTGAATTCACAATTGAGATAAACAAACTGTAGACAACTATTTCAAGATCATTTGAAATATTATGAGGGTTATGTGGAAAGTAAGGTTACAAGGCACGTAGTTCTCACAGAGATTTTTCTCAGGGGAAGTTGTTATAACTGCCGTGTAGCGGGAAGCCAGAGGAATGAACGAGCAGTGCCAGTCATCAGTAGCTCAACAACTGGTGGTGTGGTGAAGGTTAGAGATGAGCATCCTCATTCTGTTTCCCTCCAAGTGCGAAGTTCATGCTATAATACACTACCTAAATGCTATGGGCATGAATTCTGCTGCGATTCATCGTGAAAATTGTTTCAGTTTATGGAGAAGGTATAATATCAAGACAGCATGGAATATATTTTGAGACCATGAAAAAACTTCAAGAAGGCATCCAAAACAAATGTCAGGGGCTACTGACAGCGGGAGTGTCTCCTTCATGACAATGCGCATCCACACACCTCTCATTCTAGAGAATGCTTCTAGAATATGGCCATATAGCCTGAAAAACCTACAACCCAATAATAATAATAATAATAATAATAATAATAATAATAGGGGGGGGGGAACATGGATCGTCGATATTGCAATCCCAGGCGACAACAGGATTGACAAGAAGCAACTGGAAAAAGATATGAGGATTTAAAGACTCTGGCACAAGCCAGTAAAGGTAGTCCCAGTGGTGATCGGCACACTGGGTGCAGTGCCTAAAGACCTTGGTCTGCACTTAAAAATAATCTACACTGACAAAATTACCATCTGTCAATTGCAAATGGCCATCCTACTCGGATCTGCACACATTACTCGCCGATACATCACACAGTCCTAGACGCCTGGGAAGTGTCAGACATGTGATCCAATGCAACAGCCAGAAGAGTGATCTTGTTTGCTGTGGACTAATCTTGTTGTGTTTCAAATAAATAAATAAATAAAATGCCACAAATACCATCTGCCTGCAACAAATAACTGGTGGGATCACAAGCCGGAAAAAGTTACAGAGAATAAAAACGTCAAACTCCTCTGGGACTTCCAAATTCAGACACACAGAATTTTGGAGCACAATACTCCTGACTTCACGATCGTGTTAAAAAACTAAGTATGGATTGTTGATGTTGCAATCCCAGGTGACAGTAGGATTGAAGAGAATCAACTGGAAAAGCTGACATGATATGAGGATTTAAAGATCGAACTGCAAAGACTCTGGCACAAGCCAGTCAAGGTGGTTCCAGTGGCGATCGGCATACTGGGTGCAGTGCCTAATGACCTTGGCCTGCACTTAAACACAATTGGCACTGACAAGATTACCATCTGCCAGCTGCAGAAGGCCACCTTACTGGGATCTGCACGCATTATTGGCCGATACATTACACAGTCCTAGACACTTGGGAAGTGTCCGACATGTGATCCAATACAACAGCCAGCAGAGTGTCTGCTGTGGACTAATCTTGTTGTGTTTCAAATAATAATAATAATAATAATAATAATAATAATAATAATAATAATAAATTTCTAACCCACCCTCTCTCCCAGAAGGGACTCCGAATATACCATGAAATGCAGATGAAGGGGAATCATGGTACTATTATTTATGTAACGTTGAACAGCCAGCGGAACCAACATGTCCTTTTCCTTTTGGATGCATCTGCACTGTGGAATTAATGCAATAGAGAGATGGGCCAAAACTAACAAAATGAAGTTCAACAGTGACAAATGCAAGATACTCCACTTTGGCAGGAAAAACGAAATGCAAAGATACAGAATGGGGGGCAATGCCTTGCTTGAGAGCAGTATGTGTGAAAAAGATCTTGGAGTCCTTGTGGACAACAAGTTAAACATGAGCCAATAATGTGATGTGGCAGCAAAAAAAGCCAATGGGATTTTGGCCTGCATCAAAAGGAGCCTAGTGTCTAGATCTAGGGAAGTAATGCTACCCCTCTATTCTGCTTTGGTTAGACCACACCTGGAATATTGTGTCCAATTCTGGGCACCACAATTCAAGAGAGATATTGATGGGCTGGAGTGTGTCCAGAGGAGGGCGACTAAAATGATCAAGGGTCTGGAGAACAAGCCCTATGAGGAGCGGCTTAGGGAGCTGGGCATGTTTAGCCTGAAGAAGAGAAGGCTGAGAGGAGATATGATAGCCATGTATAAATATGTGAGAGGAAGCCACAGGGAGGAGGGAGCAAGCTTGTTTTCTGCTTCCCTGGAGACTAGGACGCAATGGAACAATGGCTTCAAACTACAAGAAAGGAGATTCCATCTGAACATGAGGAAGAACTTTCTGACTGTGAGAGCCGTTCAGCAGTGGAACTCTCTGCCCCGGAGTGTGGTGGAGGCTCCTTCTTTGGAAGCTTTTAAACAGAGGCTGGATGGCCATCTGTCAGGGGTGATTTGAATGCAATATTCCTGCTTCTTGGCAGAATGGGGTTGGACTGGATGGCCCATGAGGTCTCTTCCAACTCTTTGATTCTATGATTCTATGACACCACGTTAATGCCATTGATACCAATGCTATTGAATTCAGGAAGTTGTCGTTTCCTAAAGACTTTTGCTTTCTCTACCCTCTTAATTACAACTTCCAGGATTCCACAGCAAAGAGCCAATGGAGTTCAAGTGGCGTCAAACTGCATTAATTCCAGAGTGTAGATGCACAGCATCCCCAGAGCCCAGCCTCCTTGAAAAGACTGGCAGGAGGCACTGACATTGGATTCAAAATAGGTTGCATCATAGGCCCAAAATAAATCCAGCCCATTTTTGTTAATACATTCGTGGCAGCCATTGCAAAGAGGTTTCCAAAGCAAACTGGGAGGGGAAAATAGGAAAGTCATGTCCTTTGAGTCCCTAAAATACCAGTTTCTAGCATGAGGGTGATTTGAATGCCTTCCATTCCCCTTAATGCCCTTTTGCAATTTGTTTAATCTCAATTCAAATCTGTTTGCAGATTCAGACACATGCACTCACAATCCTGCAATTACAAATCACGGGAAAGGCATTCATTGAACCCCCTCCGAATCAACCCTGACACGCATTTGCTGGGTTCTCACGTTACCACTTACCCGAGGCGTTCCTGAGCCATCCCATCTTCCACCCAAAATGGGGAAACTGCATAACAACACAAAGAAATAATGAAATCTGCAATTACAGCTCTTGCATGAACAGCACCTTGCAAAGCTGGGCAGAAGGGGAAAGCAACCGCCTCTTTGGAGACGGCTTCCTTTGCGTCCGAATCTGGGAAATGGAGTAGCAAGGAGCATTCTGGGAGGTGTAGTTTTCCCCTTAAAGAAACATTTTTTAAAATATATATATATATATGCCTCTCCGCTGCGGTTTTCTCTTAACCTAGTTGCACCTACACTGTGGAATTAATGCAGTTTGATACCGCTTTAACTGCCATGGTTCATAGAATCGTAGGATTTGTAGTTTTAGGAGGCACCAGCATTCTTTGGTAGAGCAGCAGGCTCTCAAGATCTTGTAAAGTTGCTGCTCCCAGGATTCCACAGCACTGAGCCATGAAAGTGGTGTCAACCCGCATTAATTCTGCAGTGTAGATGCACAGCAGCCATGGAAAGAATCAAAGCCACTTTGCTTTCAGCCTAGCCATAGAGAATCTGAAATAACCCTAATTTATACCAGTCCCACCATCTTGCATCTACATCCGTGCATCTACAATGTAGAATTAATGCAGTTTGATACCGCTTTAACTGCTATGGTTCATAGAATCATGGGATTTGTAGTTTTAGGAGGCACCAGCATTCTTTGGTAGAGCAGCAGCCTCTCAAGATCCTGTAAAGCTGCTATTCCCAGGATTCTATAGCACTGAGCCATGAAAGTGGTGTCAAACCGCATTAATTATGCAGTGTAGATTCACAGCAGCTATGGAATGTCAACAAAGTGCTTCTGTAGAAGGTTCAAAACCACTTTGCTTTCAGCCTAGCCATAAAGAACCTGAAATAACCCTAATTTATACCAGTCCCACCATCTTGCATCTACATCCGTGCATCTACACTGTAGAATTAATGCAGTTTGATATCGCTTTAATTGCCATGGTTCATAGAATCGTAGGATTTGTAGTTTTAGGAGGCACCAGCATTCTTTGGTAGAGCAACAGGCTCTCAAGATCTTGTAAAGCTGCTACTCCCAAGATTCCATAGCGCTGAGCCATGAAAGTGGTCTCAAACCGCATTAATTCTGCAGTGTAGATGCACAGCAGCTATGGAATGTCATATGCCAGAGATACAATGCCAGAGATACAGCTTAATGGTGTAGCATTAGAAAATGTTGACCATTTCCGCTACCTTGGAGGCCACCTCTCCACCAAAGTCAACATCGACGCCGAAATACAACACCGCCTGAGCTCTGCAAGTGCAGCATTTTCCCGAATGAAGCAGAAAGTGTTTGAGGACCGGGACATCCGTAGGGATACCAAGGTGCTTGTCTATTAAGCTATTGTCCTCCCAACCCTGCTATATGCCTGCGAAACGTGGACTGTCTACAGACGTCACATGCAACTCCTGGAACGATTCCATCAGCGCTGCCTCCGGAAAATCCTGCAAATCTCCTGGGAAGACAAGTGGACAAACGTCAGTGTGCTGGAA
Organism: Anolis sagrei ordinatus; assembly: GCF_025583915.1. Lineage (NCBI taxonomy): Eukaryota > Metazoa > Chordata > Lepidosauria > Squamata > Anolidae > Anolis > Anolis sagrei. Next base: position 14,306,775 of record NW_026847660.1, read on the forward strand.
GAAGCAAAGACCGCCAGCATTGAAGCGATGGTCCTCCAACATCAACTCCGCTGGCCCGCCACGTTGTCCGGATGCCTGACCACCGTCTCCCAAAGCAGTTGCTCTACTCTGAACTTAAGAACAGAAAACAGAATGTTGGTGGGCAGGAAAAGAGATTTAAAGATGGGCTCAAAGCCAACCTCAAAAACTCTGGCAGAGACACTGAGAACTGGGAAGCCCTGGCCCTTGAGCGCTCCAGCTGGAAGTCAGCTGTGACCAGCAGTGCTGCAGAATTCGAGGAGGCACGAGTGGAGGGTGAAAGAGAAAAATGTGCCAGGAGGAAGGCGCGTCAAGCCAACCCTGACCGGGACCGCCTTCCGCCTGGAAACCAATGCCCTCACTGCGAAAGAAGATGCAGATCAAGAATAGAGCTCCACAGCCACATACGGACCGACAAGGAAACCCATAATGGAAGACCATCTTACTCGTCCAACGAGGGATCGCCTAAGTAAGTAAGTAAGTATGGAATGTCAGCGAAGTGCTTCTGTAAAAGGTTCAAAACCACCTTGCTTTCAGCCTAGCCATAGAGAACCTGAAATAACCCTAATTTATACCAGTCCCACCATCTTGCATCTACATCCGTGCATCTACACTGTGGAATTAATGCAGTTTGGTACCGCTTTAACTGCCATGGTTCATAGAATCGTAGGATTTGTAGTTTTAGGAGGCACCAGCATTCTTTGGTAGAGCAGCAGGCTCTCAAGATCCTATAAAGTTGCTACTCCCAGGATTCCATAGCACTGGGCCATGAAAGTCGTGTCGAACTGTATTAATTCTGTATTGTTGAAAGCTTTCATGGCCGGAATCACTGGGTTGTTGTAGGTTTTTTCGGGCTGTATGGCCATGGTCTAGAGGCATTCTCTCCTGACGTTTCGCCTGCCTCTGTGGCAAGCATCCTCAGAGGTAGCGAGGTCTGTTGGAACTATGAAAAAGGGTTTATATACCTGTGGAATGACCAGGGTGGGACAAAGGGCTCTTGTCTGCTGGAGCTAGGTGTGAATGAATATGTATTGTCGAAGGCTTTCATGGCTGGAATCACTAGGTTCTTGCGGGTTTTTTCGGGCTATAGGGCCATGTTCTAGAGGCATTTCTCCTGACGTTTCACCTGCATCTATGGCAAGCATCCTCAGAGGTAGTGAGGTCTGTTGGAAATAGGACAATGGGTTTATATATCTGTGGAATGGCTGGGGTGGGGCAAAGAGCTCTTCTCTGCTAGAGGTAGGTGTGAATGTTTCAGCTGACCACCTTCATTAGCATTTGAAGGCCTGTCTGAGCCTGGGGAAACCTTTTGTTGAGAGGTATTCAGATGAGTCTGGTTGTTTCCTCTCTGTTGTGCTGTTGTACCGTGTACCATGCAGCTGTGGACATGTCTACATAGGGACCACCAAATGCAGCGCCCAAACACGAATCAAGGAACATGACTACTTCAACCAGAGAAATCAGCCATAGCAAAGCACCTGATGAACCAACCTGGACACAGCATATTATTTGAGAACACGGAAATGCTGGACCACTCTCACAACCATGTCAGACTACACAGAGAAGCCATTGAAATACACAAGCATGTGGACAATTTCAACAGAAAGAAGGAAACCATGAAAATGAACAAAATCTGGCTACCAGTATTTAAAAACTCTAAAATTGCAACAGCACAACAACAGAGAGGAAACAAACAAGGACATCTAATCACCTCTCAGCAAAAGTTTGTATCTTCAGGCTTGGCCTCATGTTAACCGCCCCGAGTCGCCTTCAGGGAGATGGATTCCATAACATTGAGCCATGGCAATTAAAGTGGTGCCAGACTGCATTAAATCTATAGTGCAGATGCAGCCTTAACTCGGCTTTGGAACACCCTCCCCATAGAGATACGATCAGCCCCTTCGCTGATGGTGTTTCGGAAAAGATTGAAGACATGGATGTTTAAACAAGCATTCGGTTAATCCGTTGCAACGAATTTTGATGACTAAAGGATGGGTAATCATGGACGACGAATTTTGGATTGCGATTTCAGTTACGAGATGCATGGGATTGTTATTGGTGGCCCAATAACTTGTATTGTATATGTGTTTTATGCTTTTAAATTGAATATTGTTTTTTAATTGTTGTAAACCGCAATGAGTCGCCGATTTAGGCTGAGATATTAGCGGTATACAAGCGCATTAATAAATAAATAAATAAATAAATAAATAAATAAACTTTGGGTTTTGGTTACCATTCACCTTCTGTATCCACTAGGCTTGGTTGATCCAAAAAAATTGGTTCAAAACACGTTTCGGATGTAGGGGCGCTGGTGGTTCGATTTTAATGTCCATTCTGATTTTCACGGGGAAAAAATTCAAAACTTTTCAAAACTTCCAAATCCTTTCGTTAATGGTTTGAAAGTTGCCAAATAAACTATATTATATACATCAGGAAGAACTGGGGTGGGGAGTTCCAAATTTGGAATTATATTACGAGGCTTTTCAGCTAAAACCTTTACTTGAAAATATGAAAGAAAATAGGGATAAATGGTTTAAGATTGAAGATGGAGTTAATAAAAGAGAGGCAAGCTTTGGAATCTTTACAGGGAATTTGGAAATAAACATCTAAAGAACAAGAGGCCCCAGAAAACTTGCATTAAAAATTTGGAAAAAATGGAAACCTAAATTAATGCCAGGAATATCAAAATGGACCCCGCTTGAGAGCCTTTACGAGAAGGAGTATGATTCGTGCTGGTGGAGAGAAATGAGGGACAAGGGATACTATAGGATTAAAGACTTATATGATATGAATGGCCATCTTATTCCTATAAGCAGAATAATAGATAAAATGGGAAACAAAAATTGGATTAAGATACTAGGATTATATAATAAATTGAAACAGGGAAAGTATGGAGATTGTATAGGTAAGGAAAGTATAATGGAAGATATAATTAAAAAAACACAGATCTCAGAGAAAGGGTTAATCGGAGAAATATACAGAGGAATGATCAGAGATGAGGAATATATTATAAGAACACTGCAAAATAAATGGGAAAAAGAGGGATTACTCACAAGACAAATAATAGAGGACTTAATAAGAGAGGCTAGGAAAATCAAGATAGAGAAATTCAAAGAAATGGAAAGGAAATTCTTATGGAAATGGTATTGTACCCCAGCACAGTTATCAATCATGATTAACGGTAAAAGCCCAACTTGCTGGCACTGTGGCCTCAGCAAAGGATGGTATGCACATATGTGGTGGGAATGCCCAAAGGCAAAAACATTCTGGAAACAAATAACAGGTAAAATGGAGAAAATATTTAAGATACCACTGCAAATAAATATGGAGTTGATGTTCATGGGGATATTAGGATGCAGGAAGATTGATCCAAAATATCAAGATCTATTCAAAGCAATGATTCTTGCAGGGAAGGCTGTAATAGCTTGGGGATGGAAAGATGCAAAAAAATGGGATATGGTTAATTGGAATAATTATTTGTTTGACCAGGTCCAATCAGAAATTATTGCAATTGCAACCGGTGAGGCTATGAAGGAAGATAAAATGAGGAAAATTAAAGAGAAATGGTTCATATATTCGGAATGGATAAAAGGAGGCGAAGCCAATGTAAATATCGTACAGAGATGGGAAAAGCTGAGCTCATGGATGGAGTTAGAGTTCTAAAGGAAATGTGGTATGGGTTTGGGGAGGGGGAGGAAGGCGGGGGGAGGGGAGAGGGAAAAAAAGTGAATGAACTCAGTTATACTAGACAAGTGAGTGGACATTATTGAATGAAAGAGGTGGAGATAATGGAAGGGTGTAGAGAAATGTGATTATTGACATCTTTCATGTATTAATTGTATAAACCCACTCATAAAACAAATTATCAATAAAGAAAAAAAATGAAGCTAAAAAAAAATAATTTTAAAAAAATTAAGAAAAAAAAGAGAAAGTTGTTGTTGTTGTTCATTCGTTCAGTCGTCTCCGACTCTTCGTGACCTCATGGACCAGCCCACGCCAGAGCTCCCTGTCGGCCGTCACCACCCTCAGCTCCTTCAAGGTCAGTCCAGTCACTTCAAGGATGCCATCCATCCATCTTGCCCTTGGTCGGCCCCTCTTCCTTTTGCCTTCCACTTTCCCCAGCATAATTGTCTTCTCTAGGCTTTGCTGTCTCCTCATGATGTGGCCAAAGTACTTCAACTTTGTCCCTAGTATCCTTCCCTCCAATGAGCAGTCGGGCTTTATTTCCTGGAGGATGGACTGGTTGGATCTTCTCGCAGTCCAAGGCACTCTCAGAACTTTCCTCCAACACCACAGCTCAAAAGCATCTATCTTCCTTCGCTCAGCCTTCCCTAAGGTCCAGCTCTCACATCCGTAGGTTACTACAGGGAATACCATGGCTTTGACTAGGCGGATCTTTGTTGCCAGTGTGATGTCTCTACTCTTTACTATTTTATCGAGATTGGACATTGCTCTCCTCCCAAGAAAGTGTTATTTCCTATTTCATTGGGTGGTCTTTATTTTGAAAGTTGTTGTTTTACTCCAGAAACGGAGGAAAGCAAGTGGAGGAAATTCCTTCCTTCTCTGGTTTAAAACTGGCTTCTCTGGCTTGAGCCGAGGCCAGGAACCAGAAGCAGAGAAAAGCCAAATCATTTCCGACTCACTTCCTGAGTCGTAACAAAAATGGCAGAAAAAGCTTCGGAAGGGCAAAAAAACTTCCGGCTTTTAAAAAAGCTTCGATATCGCTCCAAAAAGGTAATTTTAACGAAATTATTACGAGCAAAGAGTTATCCGACACAATTCTATCCATGCCTAGTATCCAGATGCTTGTAGCTCCCTAAGAAGAGCTTTCAAATTCAGGTGACGATTGAAAAGAAAACGACACAACACAAAAGGGTTTGCATAAACCAGTTCTGAGTTCTTATTAGTCTCAGTTTGTATACATTCCTAGAATTACAAAGGGAAACGCAGAATCAAACCATCTCATTCAATCCATCAAACAGACATGATCCGAGGTAATGATTTTTTTTTTTGCTACCACTAATGATTTTTTTTTTTTTGTGACCTCTGAGAAGGAAAAACACAGATACACATATATGGAGAGATCCTACACAGCAATCTTTTGGATTCTACAGGATACATTTTGTTTTTGTTCTTCTTGCAGGTCAGATGGGGACACACCAAGGAAATAAGAGGCTAGCCCTGAGTTACCAAAGATGAGCGGTTAAGGCAGCAATGCTATGTAATCCCCTCCAAACATAATGGGGCTGGCTTCTGTGTAAAGATGCATAGGATCACACTGTTGAAGCAAAAAAAGCAGAAACCTAGCCCTGAAAATAATATTAATGTAAGCAGGTTGAGAGGAAAGATGAACAGAGAAAAAGAAGATAAAAGCATAGTACAGGTTGAATATCCTTTATCCGAAAATCGTTCATGTGGGTTGTTGGGTTAGAGGCCCCTTTGCTTTCTGATGGATTAATGTGCCCAAACTTTGTTGTATAGACCTTATTTAATATATTGTGTATAACATTGCCTTCAGGCTATAACAGGCATGGACAAACTTCAGCCCTCTAGATGTTTTGGACTTCAATTCCCATAATTCCTGTTAGGAATTGTGAGAGTTGAAGTCCAAAGCACTCAGAGGGCCAAAGTTTGCCCATGCGAGGGCTATAAGGTGTACTGCCATGCTGATGATCTCTCATGGCCATGTATGAGGGTTGAATGAAAAGTAATGCCTCCACTTTCGTAATTCCTCAACAGATGGCAGTACTGGTATGTGGCAGGTACTGGCTTGTTCAGTAGACTCTCCTCTACAGTTCCATTTTAGCAGGAAGCCTTAGCATTGAACGGTTGTGTTGTTAAAGTGCAAAGTATGGAACCCTGCGCAGACAGTCGGTCAATGCGACTTGAGCAATATGCAGTCATTGAATTCTTGACAGCAGAAGGTATCACCCCAAAGGAGATTCATCAGTGAATGCAAGCTGTTTATGGTGATTGTGTTGATGCGACTACTGTGTGTTGTTGGGTGAGTAAGTTTAAAGATGTTGAGGTGGGAACATCTGACTTGCATGACAAAGAGTTGGACATCCTGTGACAGCAACCACCGAGTTTCAGAAGAAAAAGGTTGACAGATTGATTCAGGACGATTGTTGTATCACTTAGAGAGAAATTTCAAGCATAATCGGCATTCACAAGAACGTTTGGGTCACATTATTGCTTTGCTTGGCTATCGGAAGATGTGTGCACGATGGATTGCGGAAACAGAGTGTCGACTTCTTCATTGACGGCTTCAGAAAACTTATTCATTGTTGGCAGAAATATATCCAATTGTCTGGTGATTATGTGGAACAGCGAATAGTCATAGTTAAAGAGCACATTCTAAGGATTATTTCTGCATTTGATTTATTAAAATATTCCCATCCAAACCAAAGTAATGAAGGTGGAGGCATTACTTTTCACTCAACCCTCGTGGTCTAACCCCCTCCCATGCAGGAAAAGCACAATCAAAGCCACCTCTGACATGGGCCACCCAGTGTTTAAAAGCCCACAAGGAAGGAGCTTTCACTAGACTCTGAGGCAATGAGTTCCACTGTTTAACATCTCCTATGGTCAGAAAATTCTCCTTAACGTTCAGGTGGAGTCTCCTTTCCTGTAATTTGAACCCATTGCTCCAAGTCCTAGCCTCAGGGCAGCAGAAAACAAGCCTGATCTCTATTACTTGTGACATCCTTTCAAATATTTAAACATGGCCATAATGTCTCTTCTTAACCTCCTCTTCTACAGTCTAAGCATAGTCTCTTGTGACCTGCTCTTCATCAGGTCACATAAGATATAAATTAAAAGTCAATGAATTTTGTATTTAGACATGAATGCCATCTATGAGATATCACGTTGTGTATATGCAAGGTGTTCCAAAATCGGGGGGAATGGGGGAACCAAAATATGAAGCACTTCTAATTCCAAGCATTTTGGATAAGGGATATTCAACCTGTAATAATTTATTACATGTGTATGTATTTGTGTGGGTGTTTCTCACAACAGAAAAGCAATAAGACAAAGTGAATGAGGTAGATACCGACACTGAGAAGATACCGACACTGACTTCTAAGCTGGACCAGTAACACAGATATCCTTTTTTTCCCCAAGTCAAATTGGAGGTTGGGGGTGGAGAAAGATTCACAACTACAAAAATAATTTTTAAGATGTAGAATTTTTTTTTGCGTAACAAATTAAAAATGTATGACTAAGACTATGCCATAAGGTTCCACTGGGAAACAGACTGTGTTGCATTCTACCAGGATTATTACCTATCATCTCTACTGCACTTTTTGTGTCAAAAGTGCCTGACATGACCCAGTTTGGAGCAGTGAGGTAGATGTTGGCAATGAATGGCTCTTTAAGGTAAAACTGTACAGGCTGAGTATCCCTTACTTGAAATCCTTGGGACCAGAAGGTTGTTTTTTTTTTCTTTTCAAAATTTGGAATATCTGTTAAATGGTGGGAATCCGAGTGAAGTGCGCAGCGCTATTTATTTATTTATTTACTTACTTACTTACTTATTTATTTACTTATTTATTTCGGACATTTGTATCACGTCCTATCTCGACCTCTGCAGAGGGACTCAGGGCGGCTAACAAAACGGCACCCCATGGTGCCCACAACCAAAAACATAATTTCACAGATCCTTAGGTCTCTCTCCAGCCCCAGTCTCATTCATTTGCTACTAGTGTCATGTATGAGACACAAGGCTAGAGAGGGATAGAAGGTCTGAGGGACCTTATATTCAAGGGGGACCCCCAATGGCACAGTCAGCTGAGCTGCTGACTGAAAGGTTGGTGGTTCAAATCTGGGGAGCAGGATGAGCTCCCACTGTTAGCCCCAGCTTCTACCAACCTAGCAGTTCAAAAATATGCAAATGTGAGAAGATCAGTAGGTACCGCTTCTGCACGAAGGTAACGGTGCTCCATGCAGACATGCTGGCCACATGGCCTTGGAGGTGTCTATGGACAACACCGGCTCTTCGGCTTATAAATGGAGATGAGCACCACCTCCACCACCCCGCACCCCCCGAGTTGCACTTAACTAGACTTAATGTCAAGGGAAATCTTGACCTTTACTTTTTTTTATTCAAGGGGGAAAATACAATAATGCTGTATAAGAAATGTCTGGAAAGCCCATCAGTCACCTGCTTCTACTTTGTGTACCAACAAGAGGGAACTGCCACTCAAAAACTGCAACAGATGGCTAGCAGCAAAAAGTTTTGGATTTTGGAGCATTTTAGATTTCCGTATAAGGGCTGCTCAACCTGTATTAGGATAGGGAGTATGTTTTTAAAGAATCTAATTAGGACCAATGAAAAAAAAAGAGTAAGAGAGGAGAGGTCAAAAATACATTTCAGTGCAGATCTATCCATTCACATTCATTTTCTATCTCCCAGACACAGAAAAGTGGCAAAAGCAGCCATGTCATTCTTCTAAAAAAATGCCCACAGTGGAATACTGTTCATGGAAAATGCTCTAACATGCAATGACTGCAGGGAGATGTATTTGGAAAACTTCCCCTTCTTCTGGTATGTCTTTTCAAATACAAGAACACTAGCCCATCTCAATGTTATATAAATCATATCCTGTACAAGTATACCCACTCTTCATTTTACAATGCAGAGATTCACATAATATCCTAAGGCAGTGTTTCTCAACTTGGGAGTCGGGACCCCTGGAGGGGTTGTGAGGGGGTTTCAGAGGGGTCACCAAAGACCATCAGAAAACATATATTTCTGATGGGCTTAGGAACCCCTTTGGCAGAGAAGGCTGAAGATCTCTCAGCCTGTCCTTCTCTTCCTTTTTGGAAACAAACTGAGAAACCTCCCTCCCGCTGTGATTTGCTGGCCTCTCAGCCAAGGTGAGGGCTGTTTCCGAGACTCCAAGTGTGGAGGGGAGAGCAGGTGGGCTCAGCACATGGCAGCATGGTATGCATGTGAGGGCGAGGGAGAGTGTGCAAGGTTGGAGGGAGGCTCGCGCCAATGAGTCCCTTCAAAGCATGGGAGTTCTGAATGGGACGTTTAGCCCAGTTCTATCATTGGTGAGGTTCAGAATGCTCTTTGATTGTAGGTGAACTATAAATTCCAGCAACAACAATTCCCAAATATCAAGGTCTATTTTTTCCCCAAACTCCACCAGTTTTCACATTTGAGCATACTGAGTATCCGTGCCAAGTTTGGTCCAGATCTATCATTGTTTGAGTCCACAGTGCTCTCTGGATGAAGGTGAACTACAACTCCAAAACTCAAGGTCAATGCTCACCAAACCCTTCCAGTATTTTCTGTTGGTCGCGGGAGTTCTGTGTGCCAAGTTTGGTTCAATTCCATCGTTGGTGGAGTTCAGAATGCTCTTTGATTGTAGGTGAACTATAAATCCCAGCAACTACAACTCCCAAATGTCAAGATTCTATTTTCCCCAAACTCCACCAGTATTCAAATTTGGGCATATTGAGTGTTTGTGCCAAATTTGTTCCAGTGAATGAAAATACATCCTGCATATCAGATATTTACATTACTATTCATAACAATAGCAAAATTACAGTTATGAAAAAGCAACAAAAATAATGTTATGGTTGGTGGTCAGCACAACATGAGGAACTGTATTAAGGGGTCGCGGCATTCAGAAGATTGAGAAACACTGCCCTAAGGTATGTTTTGGGCCCAGAGAGAAAGAGAATGTGGGAAGAAATTTTTAAAAAGTGTCTGAACTGAGGGACATACATTATATTTTGCTTGTAAAGAAAGGGTTTCTCATTCTGCACCATTTGCTACACATTCTGCTTCATTCTGTTAATCTGCACTCCCCAATCTAATAATAATGTCTGCTAATATCTCCTCTACCTCTCCAGACTTAGCAGGCCTAAAAGCTCCATTGATCTGTCCCCGGACTTAACACACCCTGAGCAGCGAGGAAAGACAGAGTCGTGGGCCCTACCCACTATCTCTCTGGAACTGACACATATCCCACATTTTCTGGGTGTCACTGTTTCTCTGCTGTGTGGTTTTGGAGATGCTGTAACAATATTGAGCTATTCCTAGAGATCTTCGTAGGTCCCGAAAATGCAAAGTATTTCCCTTTGTCCTGCTGTGCATGGCGCTGGGCCAACCCGCCTCCCGTGCTGGAATTTTTGCCCAAACCAAGTTGGAAGTAGGGCTCCAGCGCATCTCCTGAGCATGTCCCATGCTTCTTCAGCTGATGCCGACTGCCCCTTTTGGTGGCATGATCCCCCCTCTGCAAAAGGATGGCTGAGATCTCTGTGAAACTCTCCCCAAATTCCAGAGAACTCCCCTGGTCCCTCTCCTTGTTGCGATTGCTTTTTGTCGGCAGAGCTGGCTGGTTGGCCTTGGCTTTCTCTGCAGCGTGTTGGTGGCGGATCAAAGCCAGCCTTTCTGGGAAGTCTTTACCACACTCAGGACGTTTTGGGAGCCGTTCCTTCGTGTGGTCAGTTTGATGTTGGGACAAGCCGACGGCATCTACAAAGCTCCACTCGCAGTTGTGACACTTGTAGGGCTTGGGACTGGGATGCCGGATGAGGGCAGCCATTTCAGTGGAAACCGGAGCAGGGGTTCTTTTAGGTGGGGGAGTGGCAGGGGAGACCTCTCGCTTGTCCCCTTGGTGAGCTTCCTGTTGGGATGTAAGAACGGAGCTGTCCTTGTGAGGTCCACACAAAGGCTCCTTGTCTTCTGGGGGGATTCCTTGACATGCAGTGAAACTTGAGTGACTCCGAAATGGCTGGCTTTCGAGTGAGATGATCTGACGAGAGCTAGGAACTGAATTTTCAGTGGAGGGTTCATCATTGGGCAAGATTATTGGGCTTAACCTCTTTCTGTGATTCTTCTGGCTCAGGACAAAATCTGAGTCAGTGTCCAAAGAGTCTTCAGGTTCAAGACATTCATCTGCTTTCTCCCCTTTGTGACTGTTTTGGTGGAGTTTAGGGGTTGTGGTGTCCACAAGATCTTGTCTACGCTTGGCACGCTGGTGTGCTTTCTTACCAGTGTGTTCTTCCTGGTGTTGAGTAAAATCCAAGATGCTTCCAAAGCTCTGATCACACTTGAAGCATTTGTACAATTTTCCCTTCAAACGGGTGAGTTGGTGGTGGCACAGATCTGTGCGTTTACTGCATGAGTGGGATCTCCCATGGCTCCGGCAGTGATCCACCAGTGCCAACCTATCCTGGCAATCCTCTCCACATTCCAGACAAATCCAAGCTTCTTGTGTTTCCTGATGCTGCACCAGGAATGCTCCAGCTGCAACACTTTCCTGGGAGTTGCTTTGTGTAAGATCCACAGATTTCTGGTCAAGCATAAGCTTTGGATTCTCCTTGAAGCACCCCTTTTTCTTGTTGTGCAGTGTACAGACCTTGCTTTTGACTAAACTCCCACAGTTGGGCATGGAATGGGTTTCCTCATGGTGCACCAAAGCCAACCTATCCTTGCAGTTCTGCCCACATATGCCACAAATCCATGATTCGTGTGTCTCTTGATGGCAGACCAAGGTGTGTGCATCACTAAAGGTTCTCCCACATTCGGTGCAGATATAAGATGTATGACTTTCTCGATGGTGCACTAAACCTGCACTGTCTTGGAAGGTCTTCCCACAAAGGTTACATAAATGGGAGGCATGGCTCTCTTGATGCTGCTCCAGTTCAACAGCGTCTTTGCAGTCCAACCCACATACAGTACAGAGCACACTGCCCTCTTGACAAAATGCCACCGCATGGTCATCCTTGCCACTCTTCCCACATGTGTCGCCTGCTATCTCTTGAGAGTCTCCTCTCTCCATGGTGCACTTTCCCTTCTCCTCCTTCTGGTGGCACTTCAGTTCCTCCTCCTGCGCAAACCGCTGCCCACAACCATGGCAGACGTGAGGTCGTTCCTCCATGTGGATGCGCTGGTGGGTAATGAGGTTGGAGCTCTGGGAGAAGCGGCGGCCACACTCCTCACAGTGGTATGGCCGCTCGCCGGTGTGCGTCCGGCGATGCTGAGTGAGGTGCGAGCTGCGGACAAAGGCCTTGCCACAGTCAAGGCATGCATATGGCTTCTCGCCCGTGTGGATGCGCTGGTGGCGGATGAGGGTGGAGCTCATGCCAAAGCACTTGCCACAGTCGGCGCATCGGTAGGGCTTCTCACCTCGATGGATGCGGGAATGGAGGGTGAGGTTGGAGGCCAAGGAGAAGCTTTGGCCACACTCAGTGCAAGCGTATGGGCGACTCTCACTGTGGCACCTCTGGTGGCGCTCCAGGGCCGAGCTGAGTCCAAAGGTCTTGCCACAATCGCCACAGCGGTATGGCTCTACCCCCATGTGGAGCCGCTGGTGCTTGACTAGGGTGGCCCCATGGCCAAAGCGTTTGCCACACTCCTGGCACTGGTAGGGTTTCTCTCCTGAGTGGGTGCGCTGGTGCTGGATGAGCTCAGAGCTTTGGATGAAGGTCTTGCCACAGTCGTTGCACCGGAAGGGCTTCTCCCCAGCATGGATCTTCTGGTGCTTGACCAAGTTAGCACTCTGGGTGAACCCCTTGCCACACTCATCGCACTTGAAGGGGCGCTCACCTGTGTGCGTTATCTGATGCTGGATGAGGTCCGAAGAGCGGTAGAAGCTTTTGGGGCACTCAGGGCAGCGGTAGGGCTTCTCGCCAGTGTGGCTACGCTGGTGCTTGATGAGGTTGGTGCTCTGAGAGAAGGCTTTGCCGCACTCCCGGCAGACGTAGGGCTTCTCCCCCGTGTGAGTGCGCTGGTGCTGAGCCAAGTTAGAGCTCCAGGAAAAGGCCTTGCCACAGTCACCACAGACATAGGGTTTCTCGCCTGTATGGGTCCGCCGGTGCTGGACAAGGTGGGAGCTTTGCGTAAAAGACTTGCCGCAATCAGTGCAGGTGTTGGGGCGCTCTCCTGTGTGGATACGCCTGTGGCGCACCAGCTTGGACCACTGACTGAAGGCCTTTCCACACTCGCTGCAGGGATATGGACGTTCTCCCTTCCCGCGGAGTGGTGGTGCTGCAATGGCTGATGGCAAGACCGCTTTCCCAAGATAGCCTTGGGGTTCGATATATAGAGCCTCCATTTCTTCCTCTTCTTCTTCCTCCTGCTCCTTCAAGTGTTCTGCCATCTCACCATCACCTAGCAAAGGAAAGAGAAAGAATGAATAAGGGAAGAAACTAGTATGCATTTATTTATCTATTTAAATAGTACATTTTCTCCCTCTCCCTGTGACCCAAAGAACCTGAATATTTTTATTATTTTAAACAAACATTTTGTGATTTCTTTTAGATTGGACTCTGCATGTTTGCCTCCTAAGCTTTAAATTCTTTAGAGCCACATCACACGGCACTTCACGCTTTGCTCACTAATGAGCTGGTGCTCAACTTTTGTATCCTGTTTGTTTTTTGGATGCTCTGCTTTATTTTTGGGTAGTTTTCCCTAACATATACAGCAGGCATGGGCAAACTTCAGCCCTCCAGGTGTTTTGGACTTCAACTCCCACAATTCCAAACAGCCTACTGTTTTTGGATGCTCTGCTTTATTTTAGGGTAGCTTTTCCCTAAAAGGTACCTTCAACTTGGGGGGAAGTCGACTTGTGGGGAAAGTTCCTCCATTCTTTTTTTGTTAAATATTTTTTATATAAGATTAGTTTTGGACTTCAGCTCCCAGAAGATTCTAGGAGTTCAGGGATTAAACATTCAGAGAACTGAAGGTTGAGAACCATTCCAGTTGGCCAGTAGACACAAAGAGAATCCTGGAAAAATTACTGGTTCCTCAAAGCCAGGGAAGTGGAAAAATCACGGATCTCTATTAAGCATTTGCCTGCCTGTCTCTCTATAATGAGCCTTTATGCCAACAGTGACTGGACTCAAGGTATCAGACTATGAGAAGAGCCTCTTTTGCTGTAAACCACTCTCCACTAGATGTCACTCCTCCTTTGAGGTGGGCACACAATCACAAAGATCTGGGTTTATAGTACAGATTCCCTCCTCAGGTGCCCTAATCCAGCGGTTCTCAACCTGTGGATCCCCAGATGTTTTGACCATCAACTACCAGAAATCCTAACAGCTGGTAAACTGGCTGGGATTTCTGGGAGTTGTAGGCCAAAACACCTGGGGACCCACAGGTTGAGAACCACTGCCCTAATCCAACTTTCCCCCAGCTTCAGGTATTTCTGGCTACAACATCACAATCATTTGCCATGCTGGCGGAGTATGGGAGTTAGAGTCCAAAACATGTTATGGATATCATTCTTCCACACACAGTAGAGGCAGTAATCATACAGCCCATTCATTGATGTTGGACTGCAACTCCCAGCGGCTCTAGCCAGCACTGCTCGTGGTAAGAACCTTGGAAGTTGTAGTTCAACAACATCTGGAAAGACACATAATTCACAACCAACATAGAACATACCAACATGAAGTTTAAGGCTTCCTTTGTAGTCCCTACATTCTGAGATATCATGCGGACTGGTTAACTAGGACACCATCTTGTCATCTATAGATTCCTCTGATCTGGAGAAGCCACCAGATGTGGCAATACATGTCCTGAAGTCTACCTTGTTCAACATTTACCCATGGCAGTCCCTACTAAGTGGAATCCTCTTCCCTTAGATATCAGCCATGCTCTGACCGTTTTTATCTATTTGGATAGACTTGAAATTTGAGTACAGCCTAAAATTTAGACATACCCAAAATGGTATCTGTTTCTAAGTTCTCCTGCATGGCTTCTTCCGTGTGCAAGCTCGCTGGATCCTCAGTCTAGAGTGCTTCAGTTGGCAGCGTCAACAGCATCTGAAACAGGAGAAGGTCTCATTTTTAGGTAGCAAAATTGTCCCTTCAGTTGAAACAGGGTTGGAATAGCAGTCTACCCACAGCAGTACTTCCCACCACTTCAAACAGCCTCAGGTCCTTTCCGTGGACCACCAGTGGTCCACAAAAACGAAAATATGTTCTGTGGCCTCACCATTATTACACCGTTGCCTTGAACCCATGTGGCAATGAGAGCAACTGGTCTCACAAAACCCTCTTATAGTGCCGAGGCAACAAGGATGTCAGGAGGGGAGAGGCTGACTACCAACGAAAGGTTACTACTCAGCTCTAGATTATTAAATATGGTTTGCCCATGCTGCCATAGAGTGATGCCGGAGAAACTAGATATTCCTAAAAAGGTGTTCTCCTGGCTAAAAAAAATAGCAGCATGTTTGTGGTGTTTCACTTTTGTGTGGATCCTGTGCCCTTAACTCACAGAAAATGTAGAAGGCTGACTGTACTGCTAAGTTGAACTCTTGCAACTGGGGCCTATCTGGAGCTTCCAACTCCCAGAGAGCCGAGTCCAAATACAAAGCCCTCCTCCCTGATTTCTTCATGCCTGGAAGCAAGACACACACTGAATTGATGCTATCCATACAACTCGGGCATGTTGGGACACTGACACAATCTGCAGGGGTGAAAGGTGCAGAGAGAAAAATAAAATCTGAGGTTAGTCAAGAGAGCAAGGAAACTTCAAATGGGTCCTGAACATCTTGGCACAGAAAGCTGCCTTACTGCTCCTTTTATCCAACTGAGTACTAAGCCCCACTGGGCAGAAAGACAGTTACCAGCTTGCTCCCTTCTCCCTAAGACTTCACCTCATATATTGATACATGATCTCCTCTCTGCCTTGTCTTCTGCAGGCTAAACATGCCCAGCTCTTTAAGCCGCTCCTCATAGGACTTGTTCTCCAGACCCTTGATCGTCTTAATCGCCCTCCTCTGGACACATTCCAGCTTGTCAACATCTCCTTTCAATTGTGGTTTCAATGGTTGACCATTTCTGCTACCTTGGCAGCCACCTCTCCACCAAAGTCAACATCGACACCGAAATACAACACTGCCTGAGCTCTGCGAGTACAGCTTTTTCCCGAATGAAGCAGAGAGTGTTTGAGGACCGGGACATCCGTAGGGATTCCAAGGTTCTTGTTTATAAAGCTATTGTCCTCCTAATCCTGCTATATGCCTGCGAGACGTGGACAGTCTACAGACGTCACATGCAACTCCTGGAACGATTCCATCAGCACTGCCTCCGGAAAATCCTGCAAATCTCTTGGGAAGACAGGCAGACAAATGTCAGTGTGCTGGAAGAAGCAAAGACCACCAGCACTGAAGTAATGGTCCTCTGCCATCAACTCCGCTGGACCAGCCACGTTGTCCGGATGCCTGACCACCGTCTCCCAAAGCAGTTGCTCTACTCCGAACTCAAGAACGGAAAACAGAATGTTGGAGGACAGGAAAAGAGATTTAAACATGGGTACAAAGCCAACCTTTAAAACTCTGGCATAGACACTGAGAACTGGGAAGCCCTGACCCTTGAGCACTCCAGTTGGAGGTCAGCTGTGACCAGCAGTGCTGCAGAATTTGAAGAGGCACGAATAGAGGGCGAAAGAGAGAAATGTCCCAAGAGGAAGGCACGTCAAGCCAACTCCGACCGAAACCAATGCCCTCACTGCGGGAGAAGATGCAGATCAAGAATAGGGATCCACAGTCACCTACGGACCCACCTGAACACTGATCCTGGAAGACTATCCTATTCATCCAACGAGGCATCACCTAAGTAAGTCAATTGTGGTGCTCATAACTGGACACTGTGATTCCAGGTGTGGCCTGACCAAGGCAGAATAGAGGGGTAACATGACTTCCCTGGATCTAGACACTAGACTGCTATTAATGCAGGCTAAAATCCCATTTGCTTTTTAGCTTCTGCATGACATTGTTGGCTCATGTTTAAGTTGTTGCCCATGAGGACTCCAAGATCTTTTTCATACATACTGCTATTGAGCCATGCGTCACCCATTCTGTATCTCGGCATTTCATTTTTTGTCTGCCTAATTGGAGCATCTTGCATTTATCTCTTCTTCATAGAATATAATACCGATAATAATATTATAATGTAATACAATATACTAATAATAATAAAGTATAATAGCTGTATATTATATATTACATGGAATATTACTAATAATATTGCAGTATAGAACAATATATCATCCTAATAGTGTGCTTTGATAACAATATATTGTATGTACATATAATATGGATCCGAATATTGTAATACAATATAATAATATATAATTATATATTGTATATTACATGTAATATACTAATAATATTGAAATTTAGTGATATAGTACAATATAGTACTAGATAATGCTAATAGTGTGCTATGCTAATAATATAATATATTCTATGCCTGTATTTTTAATGTTGTAATGAAATGTCGTAATGTTTTTTTAAAATACTTTTATTGTTTACATAAAAAGAGTGGGAACAATAAAATAAAACATTGTAATGTTTTGACTTTTTATTGTGTGGCGCTTATATACATTGGTTTTGTATTTTAGGTTATTTTATTTTTTTTATTTTCTGTTGTGTTCTTGTGTTATATTGTGTATATTGGATTGATGGGCGTGGCCTCATGTAAGCCGCCCCGAGTCCCCTTGGGGAGATGGTGGCGGGATATAAATAAAGTATTATTATTATTATTATTATTATTATTATTATTATTACTTGTAAGCCGCTCTAAGTCCCCTTTGGGGTGAGAAGGGCGGGATACAAATATTATAAATAAATATAATCCTTATGCACGTTTACCCAAAAGTAAGCCCAGGAGGACTCAGGGTGTACCTATGCTATAGAACAGCATTTCTCAACCTAGGGGTCGGGACCCCGGGGGGGGGGGGTTGCAAGAGGGTGTCAGAGGGGTCGCCAAAGACCATCAGGAAACACAGTATTTTCTGTTGGTTATGGGAGTTCTGTTTGGGAAGTTTGGCCCAATTCTATCGTACGTGGGGTTCAGAATGCTCTTTGATTGTAGGTGAACTACATGTCTCCCAAATGTCAAGCTCTATTTTCCTCAAACTCCACCGGTGTTCACATTTGGGCATATTGAGTAGCCGTGCAAGTTTGGTCCAAATATCCTGCATATCAGATATTTACATTATGATTCACAACAGTAGCAAAATTACAGTTATGAAGTAGCAACGAAAACAATGTTATCGTTGGGGGTCACCACAACATGAAGAACTATATTAAGGGGTCACAGTATTAGAAAGGATGAGAACCACTGTCTTAGACTATAATCCTTATGCATGTTTACCCAAAAGTAAGCCCAGGTGCACTCAGGGTGTACCTACGCTGTGGAATGAATGCAGTTTGACACTACTTTAACTCCCATTAATAGCAGTTTAACTTAGCAGCCAATAGTGAAATTATAATAGTGAATAAAAGCAGTTTAACTTTAGCACCCAATAGTGAAAGGACCAAGGCAGGACATCTCCAGCTCATCCCTTGTTTGGGTATCAGCCAGCACGTCAACGACTTAAATCAAGAAATAGTTTTCTAAGATCTACAGAGACACTCGCTGGAACACCTCAGCAAGCGAGAGTCCAAAAGTGGCAGGCTCAAACCCAGAACCTCAATCAATGGCTGATACCAAATGAGAGACTCCCCCCTGGGCGCATAGAAAACAGGGCGACTTGGAAGGGGCTGAACAGACTGAGCTCTGACACCACGAGATGCAGAGCCAACCTCAAAAAATGGGGCTACAAAGTAGAATCCACGACATGTGAGTGTGGAGAAGAGCAAACCACAGACCACCTGCTGCAATGCAACCTGAGCCCTGCCACATGCACAATGGAAGACCTTTGTGCAGCAACACCAGAGGCACTCCAAGTGGCCGGCTACTGGTCAAAGGACATTTAATCAACTACCAAACTCACAAATTTGTACTTTGTCTGTGTTGTTTGCTTTGTTGTGTTAGAAATGTAATATAATTTGACTGGTTGCCCTGCCACGACAAATAAATAAATTATGATTCACAACAGTAGCAAAATTACAGTTATGATGTAGCAACGAAAACAATGTTATTGTTGGGGGTCACCACAACATGAAGAACTATATTAAGGGGTCACAGCATTAGGAAGGATGAGAACCACTGTCTTAGACTATAATCCTTATGCATGTTTACCCAAAAGTAAGCCCAGGTGCACTCAGGGTGTACCTACGCTGTAGCATGAATGCAGTTTGACACTACTTTAACTTCCATTGCTCAAAGCTATGAAATCCCAGAAAATACAATTTAATAAGGCACCTGCATTCTTTGGCGGAGAAGGCTCAAGGCCTTGTAAAACTACAACTCCTTTGATCCCATAGCATTGAACCATGGCATTTAAAGTGGAGTCAAACTGCATTCATTCTTCACCGCAGATGCACCCACAGGAGACTGTGCATGCTTTGCTAATCGTTTTGGCTCAGAGCATAACAAGCAGGTTAAAGCAGAGTTAATCTGTGCAAGCAATCTGGCAAAATCAATTTTTAAAAATGTACAATCATGATCAGGAGAAGGTGGCATGCATGGCAATCTGTCCCTCCGACCCAAACCCAGCCACCACCCCAATCTTTTGTTTGCAAACCAACAGCAATGGCTAAGCAGCCCTCTTTTGTCTGCAAGGGAATTTTGTCCAGTACCAAGAAAACAACAAGCATTGCAATGCGCCCATTTCCCAGGTCTGTCCCCCCTGGTCTCCACCCACCTTTGCAAGCAAGCATCCTTGCCAATAGGGGGCTGGGATCTGGAGAGAGCCATCCCTGGAGGGGATCCCTCCTTCTCCCCATCGGGCCAGGGAGGAGGGCTTTGGGCACCTTGGCGGAGCCTCCAGGCACCAAGGCTCAGGGTGACTGGCTGCGAGGAGGGAGAGGAAGTGCCTCCCTGGCTGGGCTCCCCCTTCCGCTGCTGGGAAAGGAGGGAGGGGGCAGGGAAAGGTCTCGTCTTGCTCTCTCTATGGTGCTTAACCGTTTCATTCACATCAGGAGTGGCAGCAGAAGAGAGCGGCTGCAAGAAGGGAAAGGGAGGCAGCAGCCCCGGGCGCTTTTACGCACAGCCTTTCCAGGGCGCACAAGGAATGGAGCCACTTTGGAGACCCAGGGCTCCCTTCCTGGGTTCCTTGCTGGAAGAAGACGAGATCCGGGAGAGCCAGGATTCCCGGATTCCCATCTGCAGGGGGTTTGGATTTGGGGGAGCCGAGACTCCAGGGTTCCTTGCCAAGAGGGGGCTTGGATTTGGGTTCCTCTCTTGGAGATGGTTTGGCATAAAGCTGAAACCAGGCATGGGCAAACTTTGGCCTTCCAGGTGTTTTGGACTTTTAACTCCCACAATTCCTAACAGTATTCTGTTAGTGTTGGAATTCAAACCCACACTGCCCAAGTTTCAAGTCCTCAATAAGGAACAGTTTAGTTAGCTGGGTTGCTGTAAGTTTTCCAGGCTGTATGGCCATGTTCCAGAAGCATTCCCTCCTGACATTTAGCCTGCATCTATGGCAGGCATCCTCAGAGTTTGCGAGGCCTGTTGGAAACTAGGAAAATGGGGTTTGCCCATGCTTTCACTAGAGAGTCTCTTTAGGGTCACCATAAATCATAAACAACTTGAAGGCACACAACAACAAAGTACTGGTATTCTGTATTGATATTGCCTTACAGGATTGCCAGCTGACCAGAAGACTTTCGGTTTGTTCCTGTGCTTGGAGGGAGCAGTCCCTTCTCATCTGAGGGTGAAATTAGGATCAGGAATTGGTAACTCTCAACACAGATGGGGAGAATTATTTATTTATTTATTTACTTTACTTTACTTGTATACCGCAGTTTCTCAGCCCAACAGGCGACTCAACACGGTTTACAACAAGGGTAAAAAATCAATCAAACAATATACAATTTAAAATCATTAAAAGCATAGTATACACAATAATAATACATCAATAACAGCCCCATAACATCTCGTAACTAGAATTGTAATCCAATTCGTCGTCCATAATTCCGTTCCTGTATTCATCATATTCATTGCGCTGTTTATCCGAATGCCAATGATATGACAATGATATGACAACAAAAAACAATCCTAGCTTTCAAACCAACTGGAGAATCAAATCTCATTTTCCACAGTGTTCTAAACTAACTGTCTGGTCCTGCCAGTCTCTGCCATTAAGATATATCTTGGGTTGTTGTGAGTTTTCCGGGCTATATAGCCATGTTCTAGAAGCATTCCCTCCTGACGTTTTGCCCACTTCTATGGCAGGCATCCTCAGAGGTTGTGAGGTGTGTTGGAAACTAAGTAAGTGAAGTTTATATATCTGTGGAATAATGTCCAGGGTGGGAGAAAGAACTCTTGTCTGATGGAGCTATGTTTGAATGTTTCAATTGTCCACCTTGATTAGCATTTAATGACCTTGCAGCTTCAAAGCCAGATTTTGTTAATTCTCATGGTTTCTTCCTTTCTGTTGAAATTGTCCACATGCTTGTGGATTTCAATGGCTTCTCTGTGTAGGGAGGTTTAATCAGATGTCTTCCCCCTTCAACCTCAACCAAAATACCAACCTTCCCAAAGGCATCACCTCGATTTACATCCTTGCTTGCTTGGTGCACCTTGATGCACGAGACAGTCTGATAGATTTGGCACAAGATTTCTATGGCAGGCATCCTCAGAAGTTGTGAGGTCTGTTGGAAACTAGAAAAATGGGGTTTATATATCTGTGGAATGTCCACAGATATATAAAATTGCTTTGAATGCAATTTTCCTGCTTCTTGGCAGCAGGATGGACTGGATGGCCCATGAGGTCTCTTTCAACTATGATTCTATGGTCCAGGATGAGAGAAAGAACTCTTGTCTGTTGGAGGTAGGTATGAATGTTAGCATTACAATTAGTTAGCATTAGAATGGTGCTACGCCACTGGAGAAATTATACTGTTTAGCTAACATTGCACCACCTGACATCCATCGGGAAGTAGCAGCCAATAATGAAAGGACC
Organism: Anolis sagrei ordinatus; assembly: GCF_025583915.1. Lineage (NCBI taxonomy): Eukaryota > Metazoa > Chordata > Lepidosauria > Squamata > Anolidae > Anolis > Anolis sagrei. Next base: position 14,328,619 of record NW_026847660.1, read on the forward strand.
AAGGCTGTGACATCTCCGGCCCATCCCCTGTTCAGATATCAACCAGCACGCTGATGCCTTAAATCAAGAAATAGTTTTCTAAGATCTACAGAGATACTCACAGGAACACCTCAGCAAGTGATAGTCCAAAAGTGGCAGGCTAAAACCCAGAACCTCAACCCATGGCTGGTACCAGATGAGAGACTCCCCTCTGGGCACACAGAAGACTGGGCCATTTGGAAGGCATTGAACAGACTGCGCTCTGGCACCATGAGATGCAGAGCCAACCTTCAGAAATGGGTATACAAAGTGGAGTCCACGACATGCGAGTGTGGAGAAGAGCAAACCATAGACCACCTTTGTATTTTCAAATACATTACAGCTGTACCCTTGGTTTGCTTCTGATGCGATAAATAAATAAATCTGTAGGGGATTTAGATTTGGGATTTGGGGGAGCCAAGACTCTATGGTTCCTTGCCAAGAAGGGGTTTAGATTTGGGTTACATTATGATTCATAACAGTAGCAAAATTACAGTTATGAAGTAGCAACAAAATAATGTTATGGTTGGGGGTCACCACAACTGAGGAACTATTAAGGGGCCGCAGCATTAGGAAGGTTGAGAAACACTGTGCTAAAGGCTCACCTTCAATGTTGCTGATCCATGCCAGACAAACTGCTGGCCTTTCAACAGTAGCTTAGCCAGGTCAGACAGATTGCCATCCATGACAGTTCCCTTGCTGGAGGAAGTTTGTGTTGGAGGTCTCCAGAATGCCTGGGTTCTTTCCAGGAGTGGGTTTAGGTTAAGGACAACCAGAATGCCTGTGTTCATCTCTGAGAGAGTGTTTAAGCAGAGAGGAGCCAAACATTTTCAGGATGCTGTTTTTGTGTTGAGGAGTGGGTAATCAGAATTTCTTTCTGGGAGAAGAGTGTAGGTTGTTCAGCGGGAGAACCATGACTTAGAACAAGGGTCCTCAAACTAAGGCCTGAGGGCCGGATGCGGCCCTCCAAGGTCATTTATCCGGCCCTCGATCAGGGTCAACCTAAGTCTGAAACAACTTGAAAGCACACAGCAACAATCCTATCTCATCAGCCAAAAGGAGGCCCACACTTCCCATTGAAATACTATTAAGTTTATATTTGTTAAAATTGTTCTTCATTTCAATTTTTGTATTGTTTTTAAGTGTTACTTGCACTACAAATAAGGTATGTGCAGTGTGCATAGGAATTCATTCATTTTTTTTTTCTTCAAATTATAATCCGGGCCTCCAACAGTTGAGGGACTGTGACCTGGCCCTCTGTTTAAAAAGTTTGAGAACCCCTGACTTAGAAGGATAGTTTCAGACCTGTGTACCTTTGTGTAATGCCTTTCCCTTCCTTTAAGGGCTGTGCATGTTGGATTTCTAGCTGTCATACTAAAACCTAAAGAGGGGAAAGAGAAGGTAGAACGACGAAACTCAATCAAGCTTTTGCCAGAAATTGAACCCGAGGTTTGCTAGGCATGTGTTCTCTCATCGTACAGTTGCTTTCCCCATTGAAATGGTTTCATTTGGAACTATGGAACAAAAGCCAGGATTTGGCAAGGTGGAGTGTACAGAGCGTTCTGAGGCCGTCAGAGCTCCTGGGCTTTTTTTCTGCAGTGTTTGTAGAAGGCAGCTGAGATTCCCCTTGCAATAAGCCAGGTGTTTCCCCAAGTTAATGAAGAAATTAATGTTTAATTGTGCAATTAAATCCACAGACACACACCTCACATATGCCCAATTATAATATTAGGCAACATGCTTGCTAACCATATTCAGATAGGCTGGTATAAGAGAGAGGATAATCTTTTGAGATTCTCCAAGCCAATGCAAGGTTACCTAAAGATTAGTTAATTTACATTTAGTTTATTTAAAGCGTTAATAGTCTTTCAGTGCAGCCTTATGAAGAATGAGACAACAAAGAAAAGCACAGAGGCATCTATGTGTATGTAAAGTAGAGGAGGCTTAATGAAGTCTCTGTAAAGCTAAGACTTGGCTAAAACAATTTTTTTAAGAAAATTTGACTAAAGGAACCGATATCAGGATGGTCTGGAATGCTAGTTAAGCCTTCATGAGAAGTTTTTCTTTATACAACAAAAGAATAATGATAATAATAAGAGGAAGGAGGAGGAGACAGAGGGCCTGATTCTGGCAGCCCAAGAACAAGCCATTAGAATAAATGCCATCAAAGCCAGATTTGAAAAGTCAGCAACAGGTCCCAAGGAAGCAGATGAAACAATAGATCACATCCTCAGCTATGCAAGAAGATCGCGCAGACAGACTACAAGCAGAGGCATAACACCGTTGCTCAGATGATTCATTGGAACTTGTGCCATAAATACCATCTGTCTGCGACAAAGAACTGGTGGGATCACAAGCTGGAAAAAGCTAAAGAGAATGAACATGTCAAGCTACTCTGGGACTTCCGAATTCAGACAGACAAGAGTTTTGGAGCACAATACTCCTGACCTCACAATCGTGTTAAAAAACAAAGTATGGGTAATTGATATTGCAATCCCAGGCGGCAGCAAAATTGAAGAGAAACCAAAGGAAAAGCTGATACGATATGAGGATTTAAAGATTGAACTGCAAAGACTCTGGCACAAGGTGGTCCCAGTGGTGATTGGCACACTAGGTGCAATGCCCAAAGACCTTGGCCTGCACTCAGTCCTGACAAAATTACCATCTGCCAGCTGCAGAAGGCCAGCTTACTGGGATCTGCACGCATTATTCACCAATACATCACACAGTCCTAGACACTTGGGAAGTGTCCGACGTGTGATCCAATACAAGAGACAGCAGAGTGTTTGCTGTGGACTCATCTTGTTCTCTTTCAAATAATAATAATAACTGGGTTGTTGTAGAGTTTTTCGGGCTATATGGCCATGGTCTAGAGGCATTCTCTCCTGACGTTTCGCCTGCATCTATGGCAAGCATCCTCAGAGGTAGTGAAGTCTGTTGGAACTAGGAAAAAGGGTTATATATCTGTGGAATGACCAGGGTGGGACAAAGGACTCTTGTCTGCTGGAGCTAGGTGTGAATGTTTCAACTGACCACCTTGATTAGCATATAATGGCCCGACAGTGCCTGACATAGAGAATGCCTCTAGACCATGGCCATATAGCCTGAAAAAACCTACAACAACCCAGTGATTCTGGCCATTAAAGCCTTTGACAATAATAATAACTTTATTTATACCCCGCCACCATCTCCCCAAAGGGACTCGGGGCTGCTAACATTATGCCAAGCCCAAGTAATTACAATAAGGCAAAATAAAATAATACAAAACAGACAATAACATCACGTAAAATGCTTAACAATAATATAGTAATGCAAAAAATAGTGACAATAACATAATAAAACAAAATATAAAATGATAGAAGAATTAAAATGCAAATATGAAGAGAAAAAGAGCTTTATTCATAAACATCCTCCTTAATGGAATCACCATCATTATGGGTGCCTTAAATACCTCCCCGCTTAAGCAGTACCTACTTATCTACTCACATTGCTGTTTTCGAAACTGCCTGTTAGGTAGAAACTGGGCTAAATGCCAGGAGCTCACCCTGACCTGGGCTTTGAACTGTCAACCTTTCAGTTGGCAAGATTTACTGCAGCTGGCGGTTAACTTGCTGTGCCCGGCCCGACATGCTGATAGTCTTCCCCAAACTAGTTCCCTCCAGATGCGTTGGTCTCTGACAGCATAGGCACTTGCAATGCTGTTCAGGCTTTTCCTCCTGTAGTAAACTTTCTTTAATTGCTTCCATTCGGGCTTTATTGTCATATGGCTTGTGGGAGCAGAGTATTTTTTTACTCATAGTAGGTTGCTTGGTTTTCCTTTAGATTTACAATTATTTACATCTCAGTATGTAGGGAGCCAGATGTTAGTAGTAGTAGTGTGTGTAGTTTTAACTTTGAATTTGTTTTAATGGATTTTAACTGTGAATTTTGAATACTGTTTATATTTAAATCCTGTTTAAATGTTTGCATATTCGTGTATTTTAAATGGTATGCAATACTTTTATGTTAAACTGCGTTGAGCCTCCTTCAGGAGAGATAAAGTGGAGTATAAACAACAACAACAACAATTATTGCACCAACAAGTAATTTTAAGATAATCGCTTAATTTAATTATATTTTCATTCACCTCTGAGTCATTTTATGTAGATTCTCCAAGTTAGGAGCCATTTCCAGGAATGAGTGAGCAACTTACAAAATTGGGAATCAACTTTTGAAAAAATCAAATCAAGTGAAAAATCTGAGAACTTTTAGAATAAAGGGATGTTCATTGTTGGCCAGGAGATTTTACTAGAAGGAATAAGGTTCCCAACGTAAAATCAGATCAAAACAGGAAAATTGAGGAATATTCTCCTTTACAAAAGGGGAGGGTGGCATATTTTTAAGGGGGACGCATTCTCCCCTGAATTGAACAGCCCAGGGCAAAAATAAGGGAACAGCCTCCCGGCAAATCTTGAGGTGACAAAAGAATAGAGATGGCCCATGGTGGAGGCATCATAGAAGGACACCAGCCCACCGACATAGTCCAGATAAACACCAACTCTTTTGGGAAAGGAGCTGAGGCAGAGCCTTTGAGGTGGAGTGTCCTTTGCCATTAATTCTACCCCATTCCTAAACCGAATTACCCAGAATCCATTGCTGGGGGAGGCAGCGATTTTCCCCTTGCGGTTGATGGAGATGCTAACCAGGCCTAATGTCCAAGAGGGCTTGTTGCCAACTTCCACCTCCCAGTAGTGTTTTCCAGAGCAGAAACCTCTGCAACCCAAGACCGCTACACAGTAGTTGAACCGCACAGGAGTGTCAGGGACATCCCGGCGTATGTGGCCGTCCCGGACAGAAGTGCAGTCCTCCGAAAGGACCAGGCAAGGATGAGCTGTTTCAGGATCCAGGGTTATCAGGGGGAAATCTGCAGAATGAAGAAAGAGAAGATAATTGTTCTGTAAATCAAGACAATACATTGTAAGTCTCTTACTGAGCCTATTTTTGGGTGAGTGAGCTTATTAACAAAAGACCCTCCTAAATGCATAGCAGAGTAACTTATCAGCAGCAGTGTGACCCAGCACCAGTTGTCCAAAGTGATAACAAGAAGAAAAACACAGACCAATGTTATATCTTCCATAGGAGGTTTTTCTTTAAAGCAAAATATGGTTGCACAATTTACAAGAACAAAGTTTCCATAACACAAATAAAGTTCAGCCTTCACATTGGAGCATTCTCACATGAGGCTTCTCTCACACAGAGATTTACCTTACAATGAAGCCTGCTCTCCCACTGAGACGATCTCTCACACAGAGAAACTTCTCTCAGACTGAGGCATTTTCACTCTCAGGATGACACTAGCTTTGGCCCACTGACTTTTAACTCACATTTTTGTAATTAAAAACACCTAGTTAATTTTTAATATTTCTGACACCTGTATCCCAACTTCAAGAAATAAAGCCTGACTGCTCATTGGAGGGAAGAATAGTAGAGGCCAAGATGAAGTACTTTGGCCACATGAGAAGAAAGGAAAGCTTAGAGAAGACAATGATGCTGGGGGAAATGGAAGGAAAAAGGAAGAGGGGCCAACCAAGGGCAAGATGGATGGATGGGATCCTTGAAGTGACTAGCTTGACCTTGAAGGAGCTGGGGGTGGTGACGACCGACAGGGAGCTCTGGTCCATGAACGAATGAACAACAACAACAACAACATATCCCAACTGTTTCTCAGGTGGAATTTAACACAACCAAACATCTTATCAACCAAATTTCTTTAATCCCCATAGCCAAAAGGCGCTAGATGCTTTGCAGTTGAAATCAACCAGTTGGTAACCCTTATGCATATTCCTAAGTCAACAGAAGAAATTTGTGTAGTTCTTTATTTTACACATGTGGCATTCAGAAGAAGTAAGAGGATCCCTTGGTGGTTCTCCCAGATGATTATCTTACCTATGTTGAGAGCAGATTTCATTTCCTTCCAGGCAGCATATTGCAAAGGTCCTTTGAATCGTCCAAGGACCTGTAATACTGGTGGCACAACAGGAAAAGCTGGAGTGGTTTGCTGCTGCTTCGCCCTTAGCCAAAAGGTAAAAACAGACATCCAGAAATACGTGTTAATACATATAAATACAAGAGTTTATCAATTTTAAGAAGAAAATGGCTTTTTTCATTACACTCACCTGTTTAGGAGAGAGTGTATGCCCTATTAAATAAAGAAAATAAAAGAGAAACAAAATTAACAGCTGGGATATTTGGGATTCTATTAAATATTATTTAACTCTCAAAAAGTCCTGCTTGTCATCTCTTATATATTGAATGGTATAACATATACTTCTATGCATGTCCTTTCTCATTCATCCATGGACCAAGTGCTGCCATATCACAGAATGTTAATACACATTCTCCCCATTTAGACTAATAGTAATTAATACATTGTCGAAGGCTTCCATGGCCGAAATCACTGGGTTGTTGTGAGTTTCCTGGGCTGTATGGCCATGTTCCAAAAGCATTCTCTCCTGATGTTTCACCCACATCTATGGCAGGCATCCTCAGAGGTGGTGAGGTCTGTTGGAAACTAGGGAAATTGGGTTTACATATCTGTGGAATAATGTCCAGGGTGGTAGAAAGAACTCTTGTCTGTTGGAGCCAGATTTTGTTCATTTTCATGGTTTCTTCCTTTCTGTTGAAGTTGTCCACATGCTTGTGGATTTCAATGGCTTCTCTGACCACTCTAACAACCATCATGTCAGACTACACAGAGAAGCCACTGAAATCCACAAGCAGGAAATGAAAAAAATCTGGCTACCAGTATTTAAAAAACTATGAAATCGGACAGTAGATAAAGAGCAACACTCAAAAACACAGGGGAACTCCAGACAAGAAACAATCAAGGACAGCTAACACCTCCCAACAAAAGATTCCCCCAGGCAGGAAGCAACCAGGCTTTGAAGCTGCAAGGATATTCAATGTTAATCAAGGTGGCCAATTGCAACATTCACACCTACCTCCAACAGGCAAGTGTTCTTTCTCCCACCCTGGACATTCCAGAGATATATAAACACTTGCCTAGTTTCCAACAGACCTCACAGCTTCTGAGGATGCCTGCCATAGATGTGGGCAAAAAGTCAGGAGAGAATGCTTCTGGAACATGGCCATACGGCCTGGAAAACTCACAACAACCCTGTAACTAATTTAATAACTATGGTATAACTAGAAAGAAAAGGGGCGGAAATCATATAGCCTTCAAAATTTTAGTGGGTGGCAAATTTCAGCCAATGGTGAATATGAGGATTTGCAACCCAGCACCATGTGAAGAGCCCATGTACAATAGGGCTTTTTCAAGCTCTGCTTGGAGATGTTGAGGGATAGAACTTGGGACTTTCTGTCTGTTTTTCAAACAGAAGCAACACAACTGGGTCAAACCTTGATAGGAACTAGGACTTGGTTTCAGCTATAGCACAATCTCTCTTTTTTCCGTGGATACAACTTTCCGCCTTTGCTGTTGTTGTTGTTGTTGTTGTGTGGTCTTTTAGTGATTTCCAACTAATCAGGAACCTAAGGTTAACCTGGCCGCCATGGTGTGCAGTGGGTTAAACCACTAATCTGCAGAAGTTGCTGACTGAAAGGTTGGCAGTTCGAATCTGGGGAGCAGGGTGAGCTCCCACTGTTAGGCCCAGCTTCTGCCAACCTAGTTGTTCAAAAACATGCAAATGTGAGTAGATCAATAGGTACTGCTTCTGCGGGAAGGTAATGGCACTCCATGTAGTCATGCCAGTCACATGACCTTGGAGGCATCTACAGACAATGCCGGCTCTTTGACTTAGAAATGGAGATGAGCACCAACCCCCAGAGTCGGACACGACTAGACTTAATGTCAGAGGAAACCTTAAGGTTAACCTATTAGACCTTTCTTCACAGGTTTGCCTTTCCTTTGCTCTGGGGTTGTGACATGCCCACAGTCATCCAGTGGGCTTTGTTACCCAAATGAGGATTCAAACCCTAGTCAACTGAGCCAAGATCCAACACTCAAACCACCACATTACGGTGGCTTTCAAATTTTCCTCTTACTGTTAGGAAATCTGAAGAGTCTTGTAGTTCCAGATGATCCTGGGCTTCCAACAGCAGCTCCTGACAACCGCGGCAAGCCTCCCTCAGCAGCCTCAGCCTCTCCTTTGTCTCTTGGAGCAGGGCGCCTCCTTCCTCTGCCAACTTTGACTTGCACACCTTCTCTTGGGCATTGAGGAAGTGGTGAAGCTGCCTGAATTCAGTGGTGATGTGGTCATCCAAGCTTAGCATAACTGCCTGGAAAACAGAGGTGTATTTACAGTACACTACAACCTCCATTGTATTAGCTTCCTGGTGGTGCAGTGGGTTAAACCGCTGAGCTGCTGAACTTGCTGACCAAAATGTTGGTGGTTTTAATCCAGGGAGCAGAATGAGCTCCCGCTCTTAGGCCCTGCTTCTGCCAACTTAGCAGTTCGAAAACATGCAAGTGTGGGTTGTTGTAGGTTTTTTCGGGCTATATGGCCATGTTCTAGAGGCATTCTCTCCTGACGTTTCGCCTGCATCTATGGCAAGCATCCTCAGAGGTAGTGAGGTCTGTTGGAAGTAGGAAAATGGGTTTATATACTGTGGAATGACCAGGGTGGAACAAAGGACTCTTGTCTGCTGGAGTTAGGTGTGAATGTTTCAACTGACCACGTGGTCAGTTGGAACATTCACACCTAGCTCCAGCAGACAAGAGTCCTTTGTCCCACCTTGGTCATTCCACAGATATATAAACCCCTTTTCCTAGTTCCAACAGACCTCACTACCTCTGAGGATGCTTGCCATAGATGCAGGCGAAACGTCAGGAGAGAATGCCTCTAGACCATGGCCATAGAGCCTGAAAAAACCTACAACAACCCAGTGATTCCAGCCATGAAAGCCTTTGACAATACATGCAAGTGTGAGTAGATCAATAGGTACCGCTTCTGCTGGAAGGTAGCAGTGCTTCATGCAGTCATGCTGGCCGCATGACCTAGGAGGTGTTTATGGACAATGCCGACTCATCAGCTTAGAAATGGAGATGAGCACCACCCCCCAGAGTTGGACATGACTAGATTTAATGTCAGGAGAAACCTTTACCTTTACAACCTCCATATTCTCTGAGGATACATTCCCCCTATAGATACCTAAAACCATGGGTAATAGCAAACCCTATGTTTTGATTACAATGTACTTGAGCCTAAAGCATTCCTTAAGATGGCATTGGAAGATTCTGAGAGCTTGTTTGAAGGTCCATCTCCATTACTCCATTACTCCATTTTCCAATGAATTTCTCCTTTACAATTATTTGCGTTTCATTTCTATCTCATCCTGAGTTTTTATCATTTTACCTCGTACATGTGGCACACTGACTGTGATTGTGATTTATCTATTACTGTATTTTGCATTATTTTATTGTATCCTTATGTTTTATTTATTTTATTGTGATGTTTATTTTGTGTTTTTGGTTTTATTTTGTTGTAATGCATTGCTGGGCCGCCCCGAGTCCGCATTGGGGAGATGGTGGCGGGGTATAAATAAAGTTTATTATTATGTGAAAGCATAGGTGTTGAATCCATGGCTAAAGCAGGGTGTATTGCTTTAAGCATTTCCCTCCTCTGTAACCTAAGAAATCAGATACCAGTTCTCTGTTTTTCAGAATCATACTTTTCTTTTACCTGGTGGTTCTGGAGCTTTTCTTCTTCCTCTCTCTTAAGCACAAGAAGTTTGGCCAAGTTAGATTCCATCTGAGAAACTGCCAAACTCAGCTCCCCCTGTTCAGAAATGCAAGTGGAAATTACAATAGTTCAAGGCAACCATGGCTCTGGTAGTTACATCTGCACTGTAGAGAAGATGCAGTTTGGTATCACTTTGGCTGCCATGGCTCAATGCTAAGCACTCAATAGTTTGTGGCCCTCCAACTTCCAGAATCAGATTGTGGCCCTCCAACTTCCAGAATCCCTAGCCAGCTTGTTCAATCATCTGCAATTCTGCAAGTTGGGTGCCTGAACAGCTGCAGTCTGAGGATGCCTTTCGATGTCTTTAGTCTTTTCTGTGAGTATTGGTGCCACACTAAACTATAAATCCCAGGATTCCATACCATTGAGCCATGGCAATTAAGTTTTCCATCCCTCCCTCTCTTTTTTGTTTGGACCCAGTCTCACCTTACACCACTCTGTTGCTTCGTGGACAGGGAGCCTTGCACGATCCTGCTCCGGTGCACATTCCCTGCCATTAGCACTGCTGCGTCGCCCTTCCTCAGTCTCCTTGGGATTCATTCCCCTGATTCGGTGGATCAAGGTCTCTAAGAGCTTGCAAGGGGTGTACCTCTTCTCCGGAAACTCTTCCCGACATTGTGGACAGATGTGTTTGCTGCTACGGGCTCCCCAAGCAGTCTCAATGCAGGCCTGGCAGTAGAGGTGCCCACAAGGGAGGGCAACTGGCTCCAAGAACCATTGCAGGCAAATAGGGCAGGAGAAATCAGGAACCAGATCTTCAAACGGTGTACCTGAAGCCATACAGGCTCGCTCTAAGGTCTCAGAGAATTGTGGCTCCTTTCTCTTCCCACGTATGAAAATCTCAGTTCAATGTCAGCAGTTCAATCTCTTTCCCTTGCCTCTAACTACCTGCTCCCAAAGCCAGAATCAGAAAAACAACCCAGTTGTCAGAAACAAGCTTTGCTGTGGCATTGCTCTTGACCCAGGTGTTATCTGACTTTAACCAAATTACGGAGCTGGACTTTGCTCCAGGTAGCCAATTGATCTGGGATTTATCACTCACCAGGGGTGGGGAAGTAGGAACACAATTACAACCAACCACCCCTTATGCACATACTGCCTTTACCTTAGCGGGAGTTTCAGGCTTGTTCTTTTTCCTGGGTACTCTCCTGTACCTTTAAGAGCAACATTGAGGGAGACATAGTTTTAAAAGGGAATTTTCCCATATGTCCTGATTTACTGCCATGTGTGCCTGTCTACTTTTGCAAAGGACCTTTGTTTGCAAAATTATTGATGTGTAGAGAAAGAGCTGCCGAGGAGCAGAGTTGGGCAGAAAGTACTCCCTAACACTTTCCTAATTTCCCAGCCACATGAAGTACTAACCTACAGAAACTTTCACACCGAGTGTTCATGACTGGAGAATAATACACCATAGTTGTGCCATTGTTAAGGCCCCACATGTGCCTTTATGCCTGTCAAATTCATAGAGAGCCAATGAAATTTGTATTAGCCAGCTTAGACCAATGAAATGATTGACACTTAAACACCAATGAGAATGTTTTCAATTCTTTGCCAATTGATAAAAGCCTTGCAGCCACATTTTGAAAAGTTTGAGATACCTTAACTGAGAGATATATGTGTGAATTTGCAATTGTGTTTGTAACTATAACTGTTTTAATGTATTGTCGAAGGCTTTTATGGCTGGAATCACTCAGTTCTTGTGGGTTTTTTCGGGCTATATGGCCATGTTCTAGAGGCATTTCTCCTGACGTTTCGCCTGCATCTATGGCAAGCATCCTCAGAGGTGAGGACCTCACCTCTGAGGATGCTTGCCATAGATGCAGGCAAGGACCTCACCTCTGAGGATGCTTGCCATAGATGCAGGCAAGGACCTCACCTCTGAGGATGCTTGCCATAGATGCAGGCAAGGACCTCACCTCTGAGGATGCTTGCCATAGATGCAGGCGAAACATCAGGAGAAATGCCTCTAGAACATGGCCATACAGCCCGAAAAAACCCACAAGAACTGAGTATAACTGTTTTTGTAATTGAAACCAAAGTAGAAAAACTGTGAAGAAATATCGCAACTGGTTTTGTAACTGTAATGATTTAGAATATGTAAATGTTGCAAGCACTGTAAATATTGCAAAACTAAGTATGTCTCATTTGATTGTAATTGTTAGCAAATGTGTAATATGTATTTATAATAATAAAAATTACTTATACCCATTTGGGAGTGTGACAAAGCCTTTTCATGCACTTCTGTATGCATTTTGTCGATATTGCTAGGCCTGCAATAAGAATCCAACTTGTGGCCTCCTCCTTGCATTGCTACCTGGGCCTTTGAGGGGACTCCTAAGCTTGTGCATTTAGAGTACTGGTGAGCCCATGCCCCAACATCTGTGCTCCTTCAACATCTCTTGCAGAAATAATAAATCCTACTTTCTCTTTCTAAAAACAGACCCCAAATCCCTATCCCAGAGAGAATAATTGCAGGCATCTTTTTAAAAGCCTGAAAAGCTAAACACAAAAATTTCAAGCTACTATGGGACTTTATTATGATGGCAACCAGACTAATTGATAACTGGCAAATAGAAGGAGAAAATGTATTATCGAAGGCTTTCATGGCCGGAATCACTGGGTGGTTGTAGTATTTTTCGGGCTGTATGGCCATGATCTAGAGGCATTCTCTCCTGACGTTTTGCCTGCACTTTGGCAAGCATCCTCAGAGGTAGTGAGGTCTGTTGGAACTAGGCAAAAGGATTTATATACCTGTGGCATGACCAGGGTGAGACAAAGGACTCTTCTCTGCTAGAGCTAGGTGTGAAAGTTTCAACTGACCACCTTGATTAGCATACAATAGCCTGACTGCGCCTGGGGCAAACTTTTGTTGAGAGGTAATTAGATGTCCTTGTTTGTTTCCTCTCTGTTGTGCTGTTGCAATTTTAGAGTTTTTTAATACTGGTAGCCAGATTTTGTTCATTTTCATGGTTTCCTCCTTTCTGTTGAAATTGTCCACATGCTTGTGTATTTCAATGGCTTCTCTGTGTAGTCTGACATGGTGATTGTGAGAGTGGTCCAGCATTTCTGTGTTCTCAAATAATATGCTGTGTTCCAGGTTGGTTCATCAGGTGCTCTGCTATGGCTGATTTCTCTGGTTGAAGTAGTCTGCAGTGCCTTTCATGTTCCTTGATTCGTGTTTGGGAAGGAGAAAACATGGAGGCAGTGACAGATTTATATTTCTGGGTGCAAATATGAAGTGCAGCCAGGAAATCAGAAGACGTTTACTTCTTGGGAGGAGAGCAATGACCAATCTCGATAAAATAGTGAAGAGTAGAGACATCACACTGGCAATGAAGATCCGCATAGTTAAAACAATGGTATTCCTGTAGTAACCTATAAATGCAAGAGCTGGACCATAGGGAAGGCTGAGTGAAGGAAGACAGACACTTTTGGAGAATTCTGAGAGTGCCTTGGATCATAAGATCCAACCAGTCCACACTCCAGGAAGTAATGCCCGGCTGCTCACTGGGGGGAAAGATATTAGAGGCAAAAATGAAGTACTTTGGCCACATAATGAGAAGACAGGAAAGCTTGGAGAAGACAATGATGCTGGGGAAAATGGAAAGAAAAGGGAAGAGGGGCCAACCAAGGGCAAGATGGATGGATGGGATCTGCATTAATTGCCATGGCTGCATTTGATAGAATTCTAGGATTTGTAGTTTCCTACAGACATTTAGAGTTCTGTTAATTTGTTTAAATTGCTTTTATGTATGTATGTTTGTATAACTGACATAGGCATCGAATTGTGCCTTCTTTTGTAAGCCGCCCTGAGCCCCCCTCAGGGGTGAGAAGGGCGGGGTAGAAGTAACTGAAATAAATAATAATAATAAATAAGGGCACAGCCAGTAAAACACACTGACAGCCCAATTGGTTACAAAGTGTAGAAACAAGTGATCCAGAGGCAAACACAGTAAGATGTACTTCAGGGGCCCCACTACCACTTGTATGGCAACTCTTCAGTGATGCCACATTTATGAACACACATAGTCAGTCTCCCACACTTACTGGAGTTAGGGATCCCTGTGAAAGTTTGGGGGGGGGGGTGGAGCAGATAAAGTTTTTGGGGTTTTTTTTACCTGAGTGAACACCTCTTTAGGACCCTATGGTTGAATCCACTGGAGGTTTATCACAGAATCTCACTGGGGAACCTAGAGATTTCTAAGGAGGTGTTCTCTTTAGAAATCTCTATGGCCTAAGTGCTTTGGTGCACAGCCTCCGGTGGCACAATAGGTTAAACCCTTGTGCTGGCAGGACTGCGAACCGAAAGGTTGGTGGTTGGAATCAGGTGAGTGGGGTGAGCTTCCGTCTGTCAACTCCAGCTTCTCCTGCAGGGACATGAGAGAAGCCTCCCACAGGATGGTAACAACCTTGCAGGTGGGCCAATTCTCTCACACCAGAAGTAACTTACAGTTTCTCAAGTCACTCCTACAATGAAAAAAGTGCCCTAGAATCCTAGAATTCCATAATACTGAGCCATGAGTTAACGTGATGTCATATTGCATTAATTCTACAGGGCAAATGCACTCTTAGAGGTCCCAGTTAGACTTTATGATGTGTAAGATGTGATGTGCTTTGGCCATGTGAAAATGCCTGTGTGCCGAGTATTATACTATTGCAATACAATATAATACTAATTCAATACAATAATATAATAATATATATTACATATAATATTACTAATAAACGGCAGTATAGTGGTATAATACAATATAGTAAGATATAATACTAATATTGTGCTATGTTAATACTATAATACAGGGGTCCTCAAACTAAGGCCCGTGGGCCAGATACAGCCCTCCAAGGTCATTGACCTGGCCCTCGCTCAGGGTCAACCTACGTCTGAAACGACTTGAAAGCACACAACAACAATAACAACAACCCTATCTCATCAGCCAAAAATGGTCCACACTTCCCACTGAAATACTAATAAGTTTATATTTATAAACTTATTTATAATAAGTCCCAAATTGTTTTTCATTTTAATTATTCTATTGTTTTTAAGTGTTTTTTGCATTATAAATAAGATGCGTGCATAGGAAATCATTCATGTTTTTTTCAAATTATAATCCGGCCCTCCAACACTTTGAGGGACTGTGACATGGCCCTCTGTTTAAAAAGTTTGAGGACTCGTGCTATAATATATTGTATGTACATATAACTTGTAAGCCACTCAGAGTCCCCTTCAGGGTGAGAAAGGAGGGATATAAATGTCATCAATATATAAATGAAGAGCAAAATTAACTTGACTGATTTCACCAAGAAAGCCATGGAAACAACAAAAAATAGATTTTATTTCCCCTTATGTACAACCAACCCACAACCACCATCTCATTTCTCTCATTTCTCTCCCGAGGTATCTCCCAAGCTATCATTAGCCAGAGCGAGGAAAGTGTTTTCCTGACAAATGGAGAGGTGTTTACAATGAGATGGTTCTGGCTTATACCATCGTCACTTTACGATAATGTGCCATTGGCTGCTCTGCTTCCGGCAACACACTTTCTTGAGTTGCCCTTATTTCCAAGGGCACCGCCATCTTCCTCACTCAACGGAAGTGGGGAAGGGAGGATTCACAGTAGATAACGCCCAGGCTGGGTAACACAAAAGCAGCACTAACAACCTTTCAGCCTAGATAACAGTAACACTGCAGATGCTAGCCAGTCAGGAAGCCTTTCGGATTTCCAGCTTGGCTACCTTTCCTCCCTCTGACACAAACCCCCACCATTTTTTCCAACATAACTTTGGTCCCTTCTCAGAATAACTCCAAACTATTCCAAAACAGCAATAAAAAGAAACCACCCCAGTGAAAATGAACTATTAAACCAGCAGACTGTAATGTGGTTAACTCCACCATCAAGTATTCCAGTCAGTGTTCCCAGCAGGTAACTTTTGAACCGAATTCTTGCCGAACGCAATATTCACAAGATGAGCACCACAGGATCGGTGGAAGAAAGAGAGCTCTGTTCCGGCACAGGCACACACGCCAAAGACTGGGGATCGTGGTACATACGCTGGTGTCGGAGGAGAACTGAACTGTCCCTGAAGCTTTTCCCACAGTCAACGCATTGGAAGGACCGCTCCCTTGTGTGGATGCGCTGATGGCGCAGTAATTCGGAGCGTTGGCTGAAACTCTGGGGGCAGTCAGGGCACGGGTGGAGCTGTCCACGGGTGTGGGTGAGTTGGTGCTGGAAGAGCAAGCTTGGCTGGGTGAAAGAGCAGCAGCACTCCTGGCATGCATAGCGGCGCTCAGTTGCAAGGACTACTTGGTTTTGGTTGAGGCTGGAGATGCTGGTAAATGTTCGTCTGCAATCAGAGCTCTCTGGGATCTCCGTTCCTGGAATAAGCATTTGATCAGATGAGGGACTTGGACTGGGGCAACTCTCCTGACTGTCGGAGTGGAGCAGTCTTGTGCCACTAACCAATAAGCAGTTATCATCCTTAACATCCAACTCCTCATTCCAGCCTTGCTCATCACCATGCCCAACATGGAACTCCAGTATCTCTTCATTCTCAGGGTTCCCAGCACTGAGATCCAGATTGTCTTGGTGTTCATGGTTCCCAACATGGAGTGCCATGATATCACCCTGCTCAACGGTTTCCTTAGTCCACCTGCGCTCATAATCCCCGACGCAGAGCTCCAGGATCTCCTCATCTTCCGGATTCCTGGCACGGGGCTCTGAAATTGGTTGGCCGTTTTCCAGAGAAAGCCCAGCCACCTGTTCTCTGCCACTTTCCACGGGGAACTCGGCCACCTGTTCCCCATCCTGGGTGTCTGCAATCCACTCGTATTCCCACTCTTCTTCACCCAGGTCAGAGCCTGGTCCAAACTCAGAGTCACCAGAATAGAGCCCCGCGTCCTTCCTTCTCTCTTTTTGATGCTGGTGAACCCGGAGGTGCTGGTTGAGGTTGGAGCGGCGACTGAAGAAGCGTCCGCACTCTGGGCACTCATGGGGCCGCGCGCCTGTATGCACCCTCCGGTGCTGCTGCAGGCTGGAGCTGAGGCTGAAGCCGCGGCCACAAATCTCGCAGCGGTAAGGCTGCTTCTTAGAGTGGATCTTCTGGTGACGGGCCAGTTTGTAGCGGTCGGAGAATATCTTTCCACATTCCTTGCACTTGCGGCAGAGCTCCCTGGTATGGACT
This sequence comes from Anolis sagrei ordinatus, assembly GCF_025583915.1. Lineage (NCBI taxonomy): Eukaryota > Metazoa > Chordata > Lepidosauria > Squamata > Anolidae > Anolis > Anolis sagrei. Next base: position 14,345,556 of record NW_026847660.1, read on the forward strand.
TGCTGATGCCGGACCATAGTGGAGTGCCGATCAAAGCTCTTGGGGCAATCTGGGCAGCAGAAAGGTTTCTCCCCAGAGTGCGAGAGCTGGTGCCGAGTCAAGGCCGACTGCCAAGGGAAGGTCTTGTCACAGTCAGGGCAGGCAAAGCGTGGCCCCGTCCGCAGCCAGCGGGTTTGGTTCTCTTGCTTGCTGGGAGGGCTACTTTGGACCGTGGCCTCCCAGCCTTTGAGGGGGCTTGGGGGTCCCAGCATAGACGCCATCCTATCAGTAGTTTCCTCTTCCTTCCAGGTTGCCACCTCACATTTGGACTCACTCAAGAGCACAGCATCTCCTGGGAGAGAGGAAAAGAAAGAAAGGTGGGCAAGATTATGGGGTGAATATTGTGCTCCAGTCATAAGTGATTTGGTATTCTGTACATAGAATCATAGAGTTGGAAGAGACCTTGTGGGCCATCCAGTCCAACCCCAGCCAAGAAGCAGGAAGATCACATTCAAAGCATCACCAACAGATGGCTATCCAGCTTCTGTTTAAAAGTCTCCAAAGGAGGAGCCTCCACCACACTCCAGGGCAGAGAGTTCCACCGCTGAACAGCTCTCATAGTCAGGAAGTTCTTCCTAATGTTCAGGTGGAATCTCCTGAATCTTGTGCATGTCACTGCCCTGTTGGCTTCTTTACTACACAGACCTTGGGACTCCGTCTTCCAGTGGCTTTGCTCCACTGGAAGGGCACACAGTCACAGAGATTGAGATGCCCACACTGATATAATCAAAGCAAAACTCATTGCTTAAAGGCCAAGTTCATATAATGAACATAAAAACAGAAAGAAGCCCTAGTATAGCTTTAATATCGCTATATAATAACATTATATAATAATAAACGTTATATAATAAACAGCTGAAAAAAGAGGGAAAAGATGCAATATTAAATTTATTAACAACTAGTCGTTTCTTGCCATAACTTGTTGTGGCCCAGTTTGTTTATATGTGTTTTGTGTGTGTATATATATTTGTGTATATGTGTATATATGTGGTTTTGCGCTTGTGTTGTTATGTAATTTTTATTTTGGGGTTTTTTAAGTCTCTTCTGCTGTGTTTTTCAGTGTTTTTATGAGTGATAGTCACTCGTTGGCCTGATAGGTGTATAGTGTCCAAATTTGGTGTCAATTCGCCCAGTGGTTTTTGAGTTCTGTTAATCCCACAAACTAACATTACATTTTTATTTATATAGATAGAAAGACTGCTTACAGCAAGGAATTGGAAAAGGGAAATAAATATACAAATAGAGGAGTGGTATAAGGAAGTATGGAAATTGACAATAAATCATAAGCTGTCATGCAAATTAATAGTTAAAAGAGGGATTTGGGAACAAAGTGGTTTTGATGATGTATAGAGAAAATTTATTGAAAAGGGATTCAAAAAGAAAGACGGAAAGTTATCTCCACAAGAAGAATTAAAATTTTGGACAGATACTACATAAAAGAAGGGGAGAAAGGTGGTGAGGAACAGAAAAAGGTATAAGTGTGAAAATAACAGTAGATGCAAAATAATATATATTGTAGATTGTATTGAATATTATGTGTCTGCTGTAGAAAAAATGATGTGTTTGTGGTTGAAGGCTGCTCCTCTGAGGACACTTATATCATCTGCAATGTCTCAGTACCAAAGGAAAACTAATGAAATCACAGGACAACGTTTTCCTCACCTACAACTCCCAGGGGTGGCCTTTCTGAAAAATTCTTAGGATCTCGTAAATACAGGTCCTGGTTCCTGCCGCTCTCCATTTTGACAATCAGGTCTGGCTTGAGAACTGGAAAACCTGGCCGTAAAGGGGAGAAACAAGTAAAGAACATGTAACAGAAGGACATAGACATCAAGAAAACAAAGGGAGAAGTATCTGTTCTTTGCCCAAGTTTCCAACCATCTGAATTAAATATAGCCCAAAATAAATTAAATTATGATCACTGCAAAACTTTGAAATATAATTGTAGAACACTCCAAAGTGTTGAAAAAAAAACACTTTCTATTTGTGTATAGGTTGAAGATCCCTCATCCGACACACTTAGGGCCAGAAAGATTTGGGATTTTGGAATGCCTATTATCTTAATAAATGTATATAACATAATACCTTGGAGACTGGATCTGAGGCTAAACATTGACTTCATTTATGTTTCATATATACTTTATGGAGCCCCTGGTAGTGCAGTGGGTTGAACCAGTGAGCTGCTGAACTTGCTGACCAAAAGGCCGGCAATTCAAATCTGGGGAACGGGGTAAGCTCCCACTGTTAGCTCCAGCTTCTACCAACCTAGCAGTTCAAAAATATGCAAATGTGAGTAGATCACATTTGTGGCGCAGCTGGCTGAGTGTCAGCTGCATTAAGATCACTCTGACCAAAAGGTCATGAGTTCGAAGCCAGCCCGGGTTGGAGTAGGTTTCCAACCAATTGTGTAGCCTGTTGTCGACCTTTGCAACCCGAAAGACAGTTGCATCTGTCAAGTAGGAAAATTAGGTACCACCTTAAAGTGTGGGGAGGCTAAATTAACTGATTTATGAGGCCATAAAAAAGACTCCAGCAAAGCACTCCAGCAAAAGCATGCGGGGAATGCGGAAGTACTTCTTCAGTGTCGCAGATCGACGATGAAAGCGACAGCTCCCCTGGTGACCAGAAAAAGTTAAATAGCTTCTGTCTATGTCTGTATACGTTGTATGTCAAAAATTGGCATTGAATGTTTGCCATATATGTGTACACTGTAATCCGCCCTGAGTCCCCTGCGGGGTGAGAAAGGCGGAATATAAAAGCTGTAAATAAATAAAGAAATAAATCAATAAGTACAGCTCTGGTGGGAAAGTAACGGCATTCCATGCAGTCATGCTGGCCACATGACTTAGGAGGCGTCTACAGACAACGCTGGCTCTTTGGCATAGAAATGGAGATGGGCACCACTCCCCAGAGTCAGATATGACTAGACTTAATATCAAGGGGAAACCTTTATCTTTATTATTCTGCTTTTCTTCTGAATGAGACCTTCATGGCCTCCATGACAAATTGATTACACAAGACCAAGCGTATAATTGAACCCTCGTTTTCCAGCATTCTAGTCCAATGCTCAAGCTACTACAACACACTGGATCACGACTGGGATTTGAAAGTCAAAAAATAACTTCTCTAAACTCTGGAAAGCCCTAGATGCGGGTCAACCAGCTTAGCCTTTTAACATTAGGTTTACCCCAAAAGATCCAAGACTTGTGTGGAGACATAAACTATCTGCAAATGTCAAATCACTAGCCAGTCTTCAAGGACAACCCCAACGAAGTCTTTAGGGAAAGTTCCAAGCCATTTCTCACCCAGTGACTTGACATTCTCGTAATTCTCAAGCATGACCTCCTGGTAGGTCTTCCTCTGGGCTTTGCTGAGGAGTCTCCACTCTTCCTCAGAGAAAGACACAGCCACTTCTTCAAAAGTCACCAGTGCCTGGTACAACGCAAGTTTGAAAAAGACATATAACCAATGTGGTGCTTCTTTTGGAACACAGGATCATCCCTAGTTGAATGAAGACATTAATGCACACCCAATCCTTCATTAAAGTCCAGGAACAAGTAATACTCCTTTCAGAATGTCCAACTCTGATTAAACCATTATTCTAACCTTCGTCAATGTAAATGTGCTTAAGTATCCTTGTAAGTAAAATAACAAATGTAATAAAAATAATAATAGAGAAAAGTAATGGAAAGCCAATAACAGTAATAAGAGTACAATAATAAATGTAACAATAATAGGAGTAATAATAATAATAAATAGAGTAACATAATGGAAATGTAATAATAGAGTAAAACAATCTATTTAAATAAAAATGTAATGTTCGTTTGTGGGATTAACAGAACTCAAAAACCACTGGACAAATTGACACCAAATTTGGACACAAGACACCTAACAACCCAATGTATGTCCTTCACTCAAAAAAATTGATTTTGTCATTTGGGAGTTGTAGTTGCTGGGATTTATAGTTCACCTACAATCAAAGAGCATTCTGAACACCACCAACGATGGAATTGAGCCAGATTTCCCACAAAGAACCCCCATGAGCAACAGAAAATACTGGAAGGGTTTGGTGGGCAGTGTCCTTTGGTTTTGGAGTTGTAGTTCACTACATCCAGAGAGTACTGTGGACTCAAACAATGATGGATCTGGACCAAACTCTACACGAAGACTCAATATGCCCAAATGTGAACACTGGTGGAATTTGGGGAACATAGAATCTTGACATTTGGGAGTTGGAGTTGCTGTGATTTATAGTTCACCTACAATCACAGAGCATTCTGAACCCCACCAACGATAGAATTGGGCCAAACCTTCCACACAGAACCCCCATGTGGGCCACAGCAACACGTGGCAGGGGACGGCTAGTAAATGTAATAATAATAAATAGAGTAAAATAATAAATGTAATAATAATAATGGAGTAAATATAATATTAGAGTAAAACAATAAATGTAATAACAATAGAGTAAAATAATAAATGTAATAGAACAAAATAATGTAAATGTAATAATAATAATAATAATAATAATAGAGTAAAAGAATAAATGTAATAGAGCAAAATTATGTAAATGTAACTATTATAATAGTAATAATAATAGAGTAAAATAATAAATGTAATAAAAATAATAATAACAACAGAGTAAAATAATAAATAACTTCGACTCAAGTATAAGCCAAGGGGGGCTTTTTCAGGCTTAATAAAAGGCTGAAAAACTTGGCTAATACTCCAGTATATATGGCATGTCTGCTTAACCTCAAAACCTCTGAAACCCTGGTATCCCACGCCACGACCTCAAAACCAGCTTTGTGGCTAGGCTTGGAGTGTCTTACCATTTCTCCATGTCTCTTAAGCAGAGAAAGCCCCGTCATGAAGTTTTCCACTAGGTCAACAGCTTGAGCACAAGTCCCCGGATGCTGCTGCCAGACCCAGGTCTGTATCTCTTGAGGCAAAATGGCCAAAAATTGCTCCAGAACCAGCAGTTCCAAAATCTGTTCCTTGGTACGTCTCTCTGGCTTCAGCCAAAGGTGGCAAAGCGCCCGCAATTGCTCATAAGTGTTTCTCGGACCCTCAGCTTCTGGGTAGCGGAACCACCGAAAACCTTGGCGCGCCGTCTCCATGACAATTCCACCTTCTTCAAAGATGGCCGGCTCCGTTTTCACATCTCCTCCTTTGTCTCCAGCTTCCAGATACTTACAAAACCCTTGCGTCTCTTTCTCAGGAAGGGTTTCTTCTTCTCCTTTAGAGTCCGTTGACTTTTCTGGAGAACACACACCAGTCTGGTTATTCTTCTCAAGTCCTTTCAGCTCTTCTTTTGAGTGAGTTGCTTTCTGGCTGGAAGCCTCATAGACCTTAGAGATGGCCTCCTCCATAATATCAGTCTGAGTGGCCTTATCTATTCTGGGGAGGCCCAAGTCCTCAAGGGACCCCACAAAGTCCTCAATGCTACCTCCATCTATGACCATAGGTTGTATTTCCTTTTTCTTGATGCCACTGACTTCTTTAGGGCGTACCACACAGGCCTCAATGTTATCTTCTGACACAGCATCGGGTTTTCGCGAATCCCGATCTCCAAGACCAACCTCTTCTTCTTCAATAGTAATTACACAATTGGGCCCAACAATCACTTCTGTTTTAGTCCCCCTTTCTTCTTTGGGATCGGAGGCATCTTCAAAAGAGACCACACAAGTCTCAATATCATCCTCCAGGATCTCTCCAGATTTTTTATTGTCAGTCTCCTCATTCTCTGGTGTGGGCAGGAGCATTTGTTGGCGAACCTCCCAACACTGGGGTGCCATACCGGTTTCACTGAGGCCCTTCCGGTCTTTCCGAGATCTTGAGCGCTTTAAGATTTCCTTAACACCACTAACAGGAGGTGAACTCTCCTCCATTCCCACACTCAACTGGGCACCGGGTTCCACTGGCGGAGGGAACGTGAGAACCCAAGTGAGTGGCCCACCTGGCTCGGCAGCCATTTTGGAGTCTACTTCTATTACAGGAGGCAGACTGTGATTGTTGTCTAGAGCCTAAATGTATGGACAATTGTCTCCTGTTATTCAGTGCTCAGTGCAGTGTCTCCTTTGGAACCAGGTAGCTGAACAAAAGAGAAAAAAGAAAGGCCATTCAGTCAAAAACAAAACACCTATGTGTATAAACAACAGTCTCTATTCTGCCTTAGTTAGACCAAACCTGGAATATTGTGTCCAATTGTGGGCACCACAACTAAAGGGAGATGTTGACAAGCTGGAATGTGTCCAGAGGAGGGTGACTAAAATGATCAAGGGTCTGGAGATCAAGCCCTATGAGGAACAGCTTAAAGAGCTGGGCATGTTTAGCTTGAAGAAGAGAAGGCTCAGACGTGATAGCCATGTATAAATATGTGAGAGAAAGTCATAGAGGAGGGAGCAAGCTTGTTTTCTGCTTCCCTGGAGACTACTAGGATGTGAAACAATGGCTTCAAACTATAGGAAATAAGATTCCATCTGAACATTAGGAAGAACTCTTCCTGACTGTGAGAGCTGTTCAGCAATGGAACTCTCTGCCCCGGAGTGTGGTGGAGGCTCCTTCTTTGGGGGCTTTTAAACAGAGGTTGGATGGCCATCTGTCAGGGGTGCTTTGAATGTGATTTCCCTGCTTCTTGGCAGGAGTTTGGACTGGATGGCCCACGAGGTCTCTTCCAACTCTATGATTCTAAGTGACATGAAAACTCTCAAGAGAATCCAAAGCCGTTTCTATAGCAGGATTAAGCCATTTTGTGTCTGGGTCACTTCCCTCCCACCCTGTTTTCACTCCCACACACTACAAATCTAAAGGTCCCATTTTTTCCTGTTGTCCTTCTCAGAATGGCCAAGGGGAGAAAAATGGCATCACGAGATTCTTGGAGTTGTTCGACCTTGGAGCCGATCACCAATCAACTCCCTTTTGCAGCTGCAACCATAAATCTAACAGGCATGGATTCAAAAAAAATCTTAGGTAATGGGAGTATCCAGCAGCCCTCTAAATGCAAGCAAAGACCAGCATGGTTAAAGCATAACAACACCTACCATTCAGTGCCATGTGCATAGTTAATTCAAGAAAGCATAGGCAATGAATGAAGAATAAACATGGCAGGAATCATGCTCTTTTGGAAAACCAAAAATCTCCAAAGTCTTTTGGAAACATGTCCCTTTGGGAGATTAATTGGCATTCACACTACCTGGAATAATCATAACTTTTTGGAAAGTATAATCTTGTTAGAAGCCGTAACATTTTGGAAAGGCTTCATACATCAACCTTACTGCTTCTGATGCAAACAGACTCATACTCTAACTGACATCAACCTTCCTAAGAAGAGTTAAAATCCACTTGAGTCAATCTTCTCCTTAGTGGTAAATATCCACTAGCATCCATGCAAGGCAAATCAGGTTGCTCGGCTGTTAGACTGATATCCCTGGTTTCCTCTTTGAACTGTTAGGATCAAAGAAATGACAATGCATAAAATATATAGCAGACATTCAGAAGTGTTATTTCTGTTGCCCAAAAAGAACATCTAATCTCCCATAAAACATATTGCCTATTGGTTTCGTGTTAACTAACACTCTCTTCAGTCTAATAAATTACCGAACATTGACTTAATATAAACTGACTACTCACTGCAGCATACTAACTATACTCAACTAGCTCACACATCAGTTGTACTGCTTCTGAGGTAAACTATGTATTTCTTCTGATGTAAACAGACTCATACTCCAACAGACATCAACTGACCTAACTGACTTCTGATTGAAATGCATTCTAAAATGGAGTCTCACTCCGAACATTCTCAGATCTGGGTCACATGATCTGTAGCCCCTCCCACAATTTCAAACAACATAGAGTTACGGGGGAAACTGCATACCAATATATTCATACGATAAACAATCTCAATTATATACACAACAAATAACTAGTACAGGAGGCATGTAGAAGGTTGCTATTTCCAACATGCTCACCCATCATGATGCCATGGGTTAGGAGGGAGGAGGAAAAATGAAAGCTCAGGGATAGCAGAACTATGCTAGACTTCCTATTTGGACTACTGCACTCTTTGTGGGACTGCCTTTGAAGACCATTGCACAGCTAGCTGTCAGGATCCAGGTCTCTGCTGGTATGCAGGCAGAGGTGAACCAAAAACAACACCCAGCTTAATGTTCAAGGTTCAAAAAACCAAAGCAAAGTCCTCCTTCCAAAGATCAAGCCAAAAGTCCAGAGTTCAAGGGTGATCCAAAATATGTAGTCAAGAGTCAGTCCAGGGATTCAAAGGACATCAAGGTTCCACACAAGATACAGCAGTAACAGGATTCTCAACAGGATTCAAGGATCTTCAAGATACAAGGTTCCAAGAGTTCCTGAGACAGGTCAGGATATCACAATCCACACAACCTGGGGGGAAAACCACCAGCATCCACAGCCAAGTATGGCAGATACTTTTCTCCCCAAAGAGAAATCTCTAGGCTAGCACTTTTTATGCAGGTAATCACAGCTGCATCCTATTTTAAAAGCATCTTCCTGGTGGCCTTCGGGAGCCCCCGGTGGCACAGTGGGTTAAACCCTTGTGCTGCAGGACTGAAGACCAACAGGTTGCAGGTTCGAATTTGATAAGAGTGTGGATGAGCTCCCTCTGTCAGCTCCAGCTCCCCACGCGGGGACATGAGAGAAGCCTCCCACAAGGGTAAAACATCAAAAAATCCGGGCATCCCCTGGGCAACGTCTTTGCAGACGGCCAATTCTCTCACACCAGAAGCGACTTGAAGTTTCTCAAGTTGTTCCTGACACACACAAAAAATCTTCTAGTTCAACCCTGCCAGTATAAGAGAGGAAAGCAGGGCAATAATGATAACAACACCACCAACAACAACAGGCTAGCCCAGGACAGTAAACTAGCACAAAATACAGAAAATAGACTTCTGATTGAAGCGTCATCCAGAAACAATGGAACCCCAGCTTTTGAAGAAGTTGCATTCAAATGATTCCAATCTGAATTCAAGGTGCTGGTGGTAAAGTTCTAAAACCTTCAGGCCTCTTATCGATTTTATTCAATTGAGCCACCTACAGACCCACTGCCAAGACACTACACTTGGAGGACCATCATCCTCAGGCTACAAGGAATCACCTAAGTAAGTAAATGCATATTACTGTTCACATTATTTTAAATGGTTTTCACTGAGCGTCCAAGTGTCTTCAGGGTTAAATGGTTACCAGGAGCTAAAAATGTTAACTTTTAAAAACTTTTAAACATAATTCTTGTTTTTAAGTTGGTCTAAATTTAATGGTTCCGGCCCAGTTTACTTGTCTGAACGTATATCCCTCTATAACCCACCTCGGAGTTTACGATCGTCCGGGGAGACCCTGTTCCCGATCCCGCCACCCTCGCAAGCACGACTGACGGAGATGAGAGACAGGGCCTTCTCAGTAGTGGCCACCCATCTGTGGAATGCACTCCCCAGTGAAATCAGGGCGACTCCATCTCTCCTCTCCTTCAGAAAGAAAACTCAAGTCTTGACCTTGGGACCAAGAATTCAGGCAGCTGGCTGAGCAACAACTGTAATGACTCGTGAGAATTGTCAGTGAATAGACCTTGGATTGGAACTCTGGACTATGATTTGGATTTGTGGACTCAGACTTGGTTGTGTTAGCATTTTAAGAGCCATTATTTTTAATGTATTTTAAATATATTTTAATGTATTTTTTTACTGTTGTTGACCTGTTTATGTTAATTGCTGTGCTGTAATTGTTCTTTGTCGGCATCTAATGATTGCCAATTGTAAGCTGTCCTGAGTCCCCCTTCAGGGGTTGAGAAGGACGGGATATAAATGTTTTATAAATATAAAACTATAAAATATAAATGTTTTATAAATGCCCTGAACGGTTCTGGACCAGCTTACCTATCCGAATGTATCTCTCCTTATGAACCATCTAGGACATAAGATGGTCTGGGGAGGCCCTGCTCTTGATTCCGCCTTCCTCGCAGATGCGTTTGGCGGGGACGAGAGACAGGGCCTTCTCAGTGGTGGCCCCTCAGCTATGGAACGCCCTCCCCAGGGATATAAGATGGGCTCCCTCCCTTCTAACATTCTGCAAAATGGTTAAGACCTGGCTCTTGGAGCAAGCTTTTTCTACTGGAGCATAATTAGATGTAAACGAATATATGGAATGACTGACGATGCAACTGGACAACGATTTTAGTAAGGAGATGCCGAGGATCTCGTTTTTACAGATATATTTGCTTTTCATATTACATTTTAAATGTTGAATTGTTTAAAATTGTTTTAACTGTATTTTGATATTTGTTATTGCATCGAATCGCTGCTAACTGTGAACCGCCTTGAGTCGCCTCTGGCTGAGAAAGGCGGTATACAAACGCAATCAATCAATAAATAAATAAAATAAACTGACTGTGGTGCACATTGCCTTGAGATCTTGGGATATAGAGGCAGAGCTCCATGTTCTAATCAGTAAATCAATGAAATAGTACTGACCTGGAGTTTCCCTACTCCCCCTTTATGGGGGACTGAAGGGAGGCAAGTATGCCTGGAATTAGAAGGGGAGGGGAGGGAGGGAGGAAGGAAGGAAGAATGCCAACAATAGGACTCTGAGCTTCCATGCGCTTCCATGCGTGGGAGGGGAAGACAGCCTAGTTTTATCCACTAGGCTTGCCGGAGTGAAAAATAGAGTGGCTTGTTGTTTGGAACTGCAGTCAAAACGACTCTGACTTATGGTGATCCGAAGAATACTTTAAAGCAGTGGTTCCCAGCCTGTGGTCCGTCAACCGTATGATCCGCAGGCTCACCATTACTACACGAATCAAGGAACATGAAAGGCACTGCAAACTACTTCAACCAGAGAAGTCAGCCATAGCAGAGCACCTG